>CM076956.1:4642010-5214510 GCA_039566865.1 Aurelia coerulea
AATAAGGTCATCACTTCATCTTCCCAAAAATGTTTAAACAAAGGGTTCTATCTAGCATTGCATTTAAAATTTTCTGCATTTTTAAAAGGGTTAATTGTGTTGTTGATCTACAGGGTGTCCCAAAAAAATTGTGCCCCATTTGCCTGAACATTGCAACAAAACGCAAACAGATTCTCGTCAAATTTTTGCATGATGTTGCTCTTCGGATATTCAATTACAGTTTGCTACCATCCCCCTAAAAATCCGTTGAGAAATGATGGAGCTATGACCTTCAGAAGACCAAATTTGCCTGATGACTGAAACCAGCGGTCGGCCATTTTGTCTTACTATTTTGCAGTGATACGTATCTTCTCGTGAGGTAAGAAAAATTTCTGTGAGGTCAGAAATAGTGGAACTCTCTGACGATTATCGGAATTTTCACGAGAGCTATTATGAAACAACGCTGTCGACCCTTTTAAATATGCAGAGAAATTTTTAATATGACGATAGAAGCCTTTCTTTCAAGTATTGCTTGATTTTGATATTACTGGAGAGCCATAGGAGTGCTGTTTTTGAAGCAACCATTTATTTTGCCTTTCGTCTGCCATAAATCAGCAACCTCTTGTCAGATTGACTCAAACAAGGACTCAAAATCTAAGTTATACCAACCTATACCTTTAACCCTTTCATTCCCACCGTTGCCATTTGGCAACACATATTTCAACATATTCCACGACTCCCTAGCTTGCTTGGTCTGGATTTTTCTCCTTGGGTTACTGTAAATGAGCCATTGTTAGATGAGAATGCGGCAACTGTTTGATGTTTGGCAGCTTTTTCATAACAAATATTGAGCATTGAAAAAGAGCGGAATCTCTGTGCTGTCACTTCACTGAAATGGTCACTGGATAATGATCGAGAAAACATTGAGTGAAAATTAAAAAATATATTTCTTAGGTTTATTCCAAAGCTGAAACCTGTCAGTTGAAGCAGATTAAATCAAATATTTGCTATGCCTTGCTCAGTACCATAAAATTTGTCTCAAATATTTGCATGCCATTTGGCAACAATGGGAATTTGAATAAAATCAATAGGAATTTTGTATTGAGAAAAGTTAAGGAGGTAAAAAATGTAAAAAAGTCGTACTGTTTTTTTCATGAAAATGAGCTATTCGCTGGAAAAATATGCTAAAAAACACAAAAAATAATTTTTTTGACAAGTTTTTCATAATTTGGGAATGAAAGGGCTAATAGCTTGAACTCAAGCTAATTTGCTATAATCCTACAGTTAGGCTCTTCTGAAATCTTCAAACTGATAATCGCTATAGCTACAACAGTTGAAGCGAGTTCAATGATCGAAGCGGAAACTGGGACTGAGGTAGTTAGTCTATTGCTGGACCTTCTCTAGACTCATTCCAATAGAGTCTCTTGTTTCGCTCCCCCTGCAGACTTGTCGCTACAACAGAAGCGATATCAACTGAAGTGAAGCGATATCAGCTGAAGCGATATCAACAACAACAACAGCGAAAGTTAGAGGGGCTTACGTCATGAGTCTAGACCTTCTCCTTCTTAATCACAAAAGTTCAGCAAATGGTTGTCTTGTGGAAGATTGTGGATGGCAGGTTTTAAAATGTTACCAGATTATGTGATCTAAATGATACCATTAAACTTTATTTTTACGTTTTTACGGAAATTGGTTACATCACACAAAATACAGGGACGTCAACAGGACTAGGTTTCGTGAGATAAGCTAGATAACAAAAGGTTGAGTTCAAATGACCTTTTCTGAGGAAATGTACTGGGAGATTCAAAAAAATTTGCTTTGTGTGCCATAAGTAACTTTACACGTTTGAAAAGTCGTTTGGTCTATGCATAACTGATCATTCGATAAACTCTCAAACTGTTTCACCTGACGTCTAATTTGAGACTGACTTCAACTTAATTGTTAAATGCCACATGCCACAAGATTGTTATGTAATTCCATGCTCCCTGTGATATCTTCGTGTAGTATTTTTGTAATCCGTTTTACGGGGTTTTACGGATACTATTCGATGAATTGGATGAATGAGTCAAAGTTTAGTAGAAAGCAGAAAGGCTGAAGTATTTTTTGTAATGTTTTTTCTATTTTCCTGAGAATTATCAATACAGGTAAATTTGATGTACAATTTCAATTTTCAATTTTCATGATAATAACTTGCTACACTTTTACAGGAGAGCGTCGTTATACTTTAACATAAAATAAAATAAAAGAAGCTAATTATAACAGCAACAGCAACAGCAACAGCAACAACAGCAACGAAAGAACTAATCCAAATATGTAGTAACAGAAATACAGCAATAAATTAAATATAAATATAAAATGAATAAATCTAATTTCGACTGTGCATGGTGCTAACTCTCTTCAGTCGTTGGCGTAGGAATGGGAAAGGGGTAGTACTCATGTGCAAGTGGCATTGTCGTCTGAACGTAATTCAGTAGACTTGTTTATGAAACATGCTACCCATTTAATTATCTGAAGATTCTCACATGACATCATATAAATAAATTTTTGTTCGGGTGTGAGAAGCTTGAAGTTTATGACAGAATTGTCAATTGTCAATGTAGGCTGAGCAATATTCTTATAATATTCTTCCAAATTTGGATGATTCAAAATGAGCCTAAAGAATCTCATTACGCAGACAAAGTTTATCCTCAGCAACGACCCCGAATAAATGGCAGGTCGAATCTTTATAGAGGCATAACATAAAATCACTTTTTAATCCACGAGAGAACTGAAATATACACCGGGGGAAGGGGGGGGGGGTTTCTTTGATAGTAAACGTACCTGGGGATATGCCTCCCTCCAGGGTACACTTTTTCGGACTCCTGGTCTGGTCAAGAGCTTACTTTTTTGCACTTTTGGTCTAGCCACAGTCTAACAAAGCCTTTGAAATTAGGAATTTCATCCTGACCGCCCATTTTTGTTGATAATAAACTATTAATGACATAAATCGACGTTTTGAACTTTCCGAGTCCCAACCAAAAATTTTGAGATTTTATCATTTTGTCCATATAAGTCTAGCCAAGGGTATCATTTTCGTAAAAATTAACGTGGTTAACGGTACCACTTTGATTATGCTCGCGGCAGACCGTTACCCAAATTTAGCCAAGACCCCCCCCCTCCCACGTCCTCCGTGGAAATATAATGCTTACTTCTCCAAGTGAGGGGACTCCTTATAAAATTTGCGAGCGATTTAGGCACTTTTTCAGGAGGTTCGAAGGAAAGGAATTTTTGTAAAGTCGGAACTTTACTGTATTTTGTCCATAAATGAAGCATTTTCCGAAGCTTGATGCCTAATAATGCCTTGATGCCGATAGCGGTGTCTCGAGCCATGGGGACCTTGGGTGGGGAGCAGTGACGGGGACGGTTGTTGTCGTTGTTGTTTCCTCGGCCGGCGTTGTTTCCAAAATAGCCTAATGTATGATGGAGACGGAGACGTCAAAGCCTCCTGGAACTGACCTCAAGGTTGTTTCTCGTTTCCTTTTTGGCAAAGTGTAGGATTGCTGGTTCCTTGGTCATTCAATAAAGCAACGAGTATAGGTTTCTAAATACGTAAGCCGCATACGCGGTTTTGAATTCCTCGTTGGTAGTGGAGAATTTATAAATAGGAAGGACTTATACGAATATGCATTAGTTGCAGCTCAGCGATCGACCATAACAGTCTTCAAAGGTGTTTGCTTAGTTGATTTTAGGTTTCAAGCAAAGACATTTTCACAAGAGTAGAGATGGAAAGTTTGATTATCTGGTGTCTTATGGTGATGGTGTTACCTCTAACTGGTAAGATGACGTTATACAATATTGTGCACATATACACTCGTTTTTTTTTTATAAGAAACTAAGGTCCGGGGCTGGTAGGCAGTTTCTTAAATTTTTGGGCCATTTTGCTACCACAAGTTTCTTACGTGTTTCTTATATTTTTATTGCCGGAAGTTTAGAGTTGATTTTGTCTTGTCTATAGGGCTCCCAAATTACTTAGTAAGTCTCTCAAAACGAGTAAATAACATGATTCGCACTCAAAATAATGTCCAAACAGTTGCTATAACTGTACAACGTCAAAACAATTTTGAGTGTGACAGGAAAATTAAAAACTGAAAATTACAGAAGTTTCTTAGCTTTTTCAGTTCAGGTAGGGTTGTTTCTTAGCTTTTGAAAAATTGAGCCTACCGTTTCTTATAAGCGGTTTCTTACAAAAAAAATGAGTGTATTACTGGGGTTCGCAGGCCGCTAAACTCTCAGATCGCTAAAAAATCAACCAAGGAGACCAAGTAAACAGCACAGATCTTTATTTTCTCCTGGTTTTCAAGCTATTGTGCGGAGACATGAGACTGTTTTCACTTTCTCCTTCAGCTGTTCCATGCAGAGATAAGAGGCAAGATTGCTTAGAGAGGTCTTTTGATGGACAGTGTGGCGATTATCCAAAATTCATGCTGACAAACTGCCCTAAAAGTTGCGAAATGTGCTCTGGTAAGTTTTTATATGTCATTCTCAGGGGCGTTTTTATAAAAAACCCAGGTGGTATGTTGTAGTGTTTAATACTGGCAGGTCCATTCCATCTCTCTACCAAGTGGATCAAAAACAAGTTAACACGTTTGGTGGGCCGTGGAACAAGAAGTACGCGGCTGATATTCAAAGCTGAAATGTTAATCTCTCATTCAAAGGCTAAGTTGGCTGTGAAAATTTTATTTGGTAAAGTCACTCATCATTTAGATCCAGAAATTAGGAAAATGCTGGTAAGGAGTTTTTATGGGAACGAGAATTCCATGTTCGATTCTGGTCAGTGATTTATTGCCATTGAAAGTTATATTCGACACATTTGGCACCTTCAGATACGCGTATAGAAGTCCAGTTTCAATGGCAAGTAAATCATGGACCAGAATGGAACATGGTATTCGTTCCCATAAAAACCTCTTGAAGATAAATCTGTGCCCTTTCTGTCTAATATCTTTATGTGAAAGTCCATAAGTTCCAGTTTGAGCAAAATATGTTGTTGTCGTTGTTGTTGTTGCGATAACTGGGACTATGTGAGTCTAGGAAGTCTAGGACTACGCTTGATTAATTCATTTACCATTTACCATTTCAATGGCAAGTAAATCATGGACCAGAATGGAACGTGGTATTCGTTCCCATAAAAACCTCTTGAAGATAAATCTGTGCCCTTTCTGTCTAATATCTTTATGTGAAAGTCCATAAGTTCCAGTTTGAGCAAAATATATTGTTGTTGTTGTCGTTGTTGTTGTTGCGATAACTGGGACTATGTGAGTCTAGGAAGTCTAGGACTACGCTTGATTAATTCATTTACCATTACTTTGTATAGCTTGCAATGACAAAAGTACAAAATGCATTAAATATGCTGTGAAAAAACTTTGTCAGTCAAGGAAAAGGGGGCAGCGTGCATGGATGGCAAGAAACTGCAAAAGGAGCTGTGGCCGTTGCCCCGGTAAGTTACATCCTTGTGCATATTCAGTAATTGAGTATTTTGAGAGAAATCCATAGAGAGAAATCCATTTACAAAATCTTCAAAAATTACTCATGGAGGTTTTCAAGTCCCTCCATCAAATAAACCCTGCATTTATGTGGGAATTATTTGAGAGGAAGCAAACGAATTACAACCTTCGCAATAAGGATCTCCTGCAGATACCAAAATTCCAAACGATAACTTATGGGGCAAATTCTATAACATACAGAGGCAGCTACCTTTGGAATAGCATACCTGATGTGGTAAAGAGCTGTGACAGTGTCCTCTCTTTCAAACGAAAAATCAGAGAATGGAATGTAAATACTTGTACCTGCAGAGTTTGTAAATAGATATGTAAAGAGTTGAATTGTAATTAAGTTGCTTTTGTATATTTATGTAGATAGTTGGTATTAATTAGTGCACATCTTTTGATGTGCAGTATAGACGAAGATGAGGCTCAAATCCTTACTGGTTGCCAGAGCATGCGGAAATCATCCAATTTCATGCTTTTCAGCCAATGAGATCACCGCTTTCTAGCCCCTGGAGACAAAATCGGTCGTTTGGGGTAAATTTTCTAGTACCCTCACTAAAACTGAAATGGATGCTAAAATACTTCAGTTATTTGCAATTTTTTTTAATATATCAGTTGTGGGGATGTCCGTCCAGAGTTGTTTACATGTTTAGGCACATAGCTTGTTTGGGGCCGGAGCTGCGAAGAATTTCCGGTCGAAGAACATTGACCTTCGTTTAAATATCTATAGAAATCGCTACAAATGAGATATACAGATGAGAATTTCAGCAATTATGCATACTGACTTGAGCAATAACCCAAACTCCTTCACTGCTATCATATCTCAAATTGTGAGGCAATTTCTAATGATTTCTGGCAAAGATATCATTTGGGCCTAAGCTTTTTCTCGCTTAAAACTCATTCCATTGCACTTAAAAAGTTATGGTAAAATTCTAGAGCTGAATAATGCACTTACCCATGACTCAGGCAACAGTTTGACTTCGTTTGCCGTTTTTACATTAGCAAATTTTTATAAGAAACGACCAGTTGTGGGCGAATTGCAAAAACTTTCATCGGTCCATATTTTTCTCTGCACATACAGTCTCTTCGCTTCAAACAACAAACAGTGAACTTTGTATCATAAAAGTCTTGCATCACAAAACATTCCAATAGAACGATTCCATGCGCCTTAGCGAGGCACTCGTGAATTGTTTTCACGCATTTGGTTCTATTCGTTCTTATTTCAATCAATGCAAAAAAATATAAAGAACAAAACATTATTTTGGGTTCGTTAAAAAAGATACCCGGTTTTGCTCTTTTGTTTGTTTTTGCATTGACTGATTGAACCAAATGCGTGAAAACAATTCACGAGTGCCTCGCTAAGGCGCATGGAATCGTTCTATTGGAATGTTTTGTGATGCAAGACTTTTATGATACAAAGTTCACTGTTTGTTGTTTGAAGCGAAAAGACTGTGCAGAGAAAAATATGGACCGAGGAAAGTTTTTGCAATTCGCCCACAACTGGTCGTTTCTTATAAAAATTTGCTAATGTAAAAACGGCAAACGAAGTCAAACTGTTGCCTGAGTCATGGGTAAGTGCATTATTCAGCTCTAGAATTTTACCATAACTTTTTAAGTGCAATGGAATGAGTTTTAAGCGAGAAAAAGCTTAGGCCCAAATGATATCTTTGCCAGAAATCATTAGAAATTGCCTCAAATTTTGAGATATGATAGCAGTGAAAGAGTTTCGGTTATTGCTCAGGTCAGTATGCGTAATCGCTGAAATTCTTATCTGTATATCTCATTTGTAGCGATTTCTATAGATATTTCAACGAAGGTCAATATTCTTCGACCGGAAAATGAACGCAGCTCCGGCCCCAAACGAGCTGTTTGCCTAAACATGTAAACAACTCTGGACGGACATCCCCACAACTGATTTATTAAAAAAAATTGCAAATAACTGAAGTATTTTAGCATCTATTTCAGTTTTAGTGAGGGTACTAGAAAATTTACCTCAAACGACCGATTTTGTCTCCAGGGGCTAGAAAGCGGTGATCTCATTGGCTGACAAGCATGAAATTGGATGATTTCCGCATGCTCTGGCAACCAGTAAGGATTTGAGCCTTATCTTGTCTGCTACCACTGAGCTGTCCCCGCATCTTACGTCATATCTCTTTCTGTTTTGTACTGAGCTCCTGTTTTTTTTCTTTAGATTGTAGAGATGCATCGGAGGTGCTTAACTGCGTGAAATGGGCCAACGATGGTTATTGTACAAATCGTTTTAAAGCCTATATGGAAGTGGCATGCAAAAGGAGCTGCGGAAAATGCCCAAGTGGTAAGAACATCATGGGTAGTTAGACACTGCTGGTGTGCTTCTATGGAGAAGAGCTGGATAATATGTATCTGCGGGGGACATTTTTTATAGTACTGCGGAGGAGATATCTGCGGGGGAAATTTTTTATAGTACTGCGGAGGAGATATCTGCGGGGGTAATATTTTCGTCCTTTCGATATCTCCTCCGCAGTACTACAAAAAATTTCCCCCGCAGATACATATCATCCAGCGCTCCTCCATAGAAGCACACCAGCAGTGTCTAACTACCCATGCTCTGTGTTTTACTTTTATGTCCTTTTCTATACTCCATTAAAAATGTACAGGGTGCCCCAAAAATTGTTCGACGTTTGATTAAATATAGAAAAATAGCGATAAAATGAATGGACTCCATGGTATGACAACCCTGTCCCTGACAACGTAAATTAATTTTAGACACCAAAATTCCGCAATTCTGCTAGAGATTCACTGAGCTACAAGCTTTTAAAAGTGATGTTTGTGCGAAAGCTGAAACCAGAGACCGCTAAATGAACCTTTACGTTTTAAAGCTCCAAAAAATTATCTAATACCATACCTCTGGTGAATATCAGAGTACACCAAACAGGACTTCAAAAGGTACCCAATTCTGGTAACCATAGTCGAAATTTTGTTCAGAAAATGAAAAATCAACGAAATGGACCTTTTAGCTGTTCTGAAAAGAATCAGAATCGAAAGATATTTTGCTACATTTTGTAGAATTTTCGAATATGCACAGTAGTGATAGAAGCTCTAACGCCACTTGATCTAACCTCGCTTGCAAAGATGGATAGAAATAACGCTTGACCCAGACTCTTTTGTAGAATAGCTAAAAGGTGTATTCCTCAAAGCATCCATGCACTTGAATTAATGTTTGGTTATTGAAAATCCTACCAATTAAAATAAGTTTTAAAACACAAAAAGCAATAGGTTATAATGGCTCGCTACCGATGAACATTTCCCATTGATACACCCTTGGTGTCATAATCGACCAAGCGAGTCTTTAACACTAACACTGACACTTAAGCCTGTTGTTCACGAGGTGGAATTTTTCACCCAAACTCCAAATTCCGCTCAAACGTTTTCTCTGGGCATGCGCAAATCAAACAAATATTACGCTCTCGAACCCTGCGCATGCCCAGACAAAAAGTTCGAGCGGAATTTCGAGTGCGAGCGAAAAATTCCGCCTCATGGAAAACAGGCTTTAGGGTCTGTTCATATGGAGGAAATTTCCCCGGTATTTTCCCGTTTCACCGGGAAATTCGCTCAGCCGAGGTAACATTCCTTGACCTTTCATATGAGAGAAGTTTCTCCGGCAAGCCGGGCTAAAAAAACGATAGGGCTTTGTCTCTGACGCCAAAGGAGATTCGATGAACAAAAGAGATTTCCCCGCCTAGCCGAAAAAATGTGTTCATATGGGGAAATATTTCCTCGACTAGGCGGGATCCCGATAGACTTCAAGCGAGATCTCGGCTAGCTGGGAAAATATTTTCTCATGTGAACGCATGTGCTATTTCATGTGGTAAAGCTGTATGAGGCGAGATCTCGGTATAAGGGAACTGTCAAGGGAAGGGAAGCATTTTAAAAATTTGCCCAAAAAATTTTAGACCCCTGCATTCTAGCCATGAAAAATTTCAGACCCCATATAATTTTCACCAAAAAATTTCAGACCCCTGACAGCACAATACGACTTCAAAAGAACCAGACGGTCACAAAAGCATCAAACCAAACAAAGAAGAATTCAATTGAAGAAAAGAAGAAAGAACTTAACAGACAAAAAAACATTTGGTGTCTGACTTTTTTGAGAAAACTGATAAATAGTTAAGCTAAAATCTACAAAATTGAATTTTTCTTCGAAAATATTCAAAAATTTGGCACATTATTTTCAGACCCCTGCATAAGTTCCTCTAAAAGTTTCAGAGCCCAATAAATTTACCCTAAAAATTTTCAGACACCTCCTCATTTGCTTCCGCCCTGGTCCCTGCAATTTTTTATGACTGCTCCCTAACGGGAATCCCGCTTCACCGGGAAAATGCCGGGGAAACTTTCGCCATATGAACAGACCCTTAGTTGAAGTTATTTCTGCTTTCAGAGTGCAAGGATTCTGTGGATGAGTATTGTCCATGGAGAAAAGCGTATGGTGAATGTCAAACCAAGAAGGAAATGATGCAAAAGAGCTGCCCAAAGTCTTGTGGATTCTGTAAAGGTAATATGAAAAAATGTAAAATACCGGTTGACTCGGAAGAGGTGAAACATTTTGAAACATCAATAACATTTTAGCAAATTTCTTTTTAAGCATTTGCTTTAAGAACAAAGTAAATTTAGCAAGGTTTTGAGGGCAAGTTTCTCTTTTTTATACAATCCAATAAAATGTTACAAGACATATTACGACCTACACTACTTACAAGAATTACTCTACAATACTACTAGGACGATAAACCCTGGGAGCATAGCTTCCAAATCTTTAATTCGACTTAAAGAGGTGGGTGTAAAATTCTGTGATCTATATCTTCTGACTGAGTGGCTTGAAACAAACTTTAGTTACTTATCTTTAATTCTACCGTTGGACTTTTCAGAAATTTTCAATATTTTTGAAATTTCAGCGTATGTTACATTTCAACTCATTTGAGGGTGTGACGTCATCAAATTTCTAAATCATAAACCAGAAAAGAGACAGACTTTTGCTTGATACCATATTGTAGACATTCATAAACTATGGTTTTCTTTGAAATTATTTCATGTTGCTTCAAACAGTTTAGAAACTACGATGGTTTTAAGTTTTTTTTGTAAATTTTTCTTGCATTCTTGAAAAAGAAGAAAAACACTCTAATTCTGAAAATATTGAAGATTTCACAAAAGTCCAACGGTAGAATTACAGAGAAATAGCTGAAGTTTCTTTGAAATCATTCAGTTCAAAGAAATAAGTAACTGAATTTTACACGAGGCTTTTTAAAGATTTGGAACCTATGCTAACCCTGGGGAGCAAAAGGCTGTGTCTACTTCGAGGCATTAACATAGAGATAACAAAAGAAAAACTACTTAAACTACGCAACCACAACAACACATGGCAGAAATAAGAACGATACCTAAGTCTCTTTCATATACGACCTGAGCTATGCTGCTACAGTCAGAGAGATGAGTGTTGATCAAGCGCCTTGTATAAGGTCAGATCGCATGAAACTATTGGTGCATCTGTCTCAAATTAGATGTCATGTGAGAAATTGCTTATGCGGAACCCTGCAGAATGTTTCTATTCGCGGGCTTCTAATTTGAGGCAAGCAGTCACGAAGATAACCTCTGTGCAGAATCATATGCAGAAATAAGAACGATACCTAAGTCTCTTTCATATTAGATGTCAGATCGAAAAGAGGTAAAAAAAGTAACCGGTGGAAAACTTCTTTTCGAGTTTCCGGTAGCAGCAGTTAAACATTGAATAGCCAGGGGAGTCAGAAAGAAGTTTCCAAGTTTAGTTAGGAGCGTCCGGCAGTATTTCAATAGCGATAACTACGACCATATCGTCAGTCTAGGCAAGGAGTTCGTGTGGGTACGAAAATTCCATGTTCCTGTCTGGGCCATAATTTATTTGCCATTGAAATATAAATTCAATGCTATTGCCTGTTTCAGAAATTGAATTTAGATGCCAATGGCAAGTAAATTATAGACCACGTTCCCATGCAAACCCCTTACCAGCACTTTTCTAACTTCTGGGTCAAAATGATGAGTGATTTGACAAAACATTTTAGCTTAGAATATCGGCCACATACTTTTTAATCCACAGCCAACCAAACATGTTAACTTTTTCACATCTAAGTTGGCCTATGACTGCTTGATGTCTGGGAAAATAATTTGGTCCTTGATCTACTTGGCAAAAAAAGAAAATTAAAGGGAGTACAAAGACCAGCATGCTGTTCGCGAAGTCGGCGACTTGCTCTGCACAGCTTCCAGAATAACTGACTGTACGAAATTCACAAAAACAAAGACAAACGACGGCAAAGGCTGCTGGTCTTTGTAATCCCTTTAAAGATCGGTCATGTAATCAAATGTTGGTGATTTTTCAAACGGGAGTACTTTTTTGGGACTCCTGGTATTACCTATTTCCTTGAATTAAATGGCTATGCTGTGAGTTTCTTTCGTATCAAAGTTAGTTAGAAGATAAACAAGTAAATTAATAAAGTAAACTATAAGGACTTTGATGCGAATCGAAATAAACACCACGGTTTCGAGCATAGCCTGTTTCGAGTATCGCCCGTTTCGACGTTTCGAGCATTAGTTTGAAGATGGCAGCATTTATCATATTTGAGGGTTTGACATCATCAAATTTCTGAATTCGAAACCAGGAGAGTGACAGATTTTTGCTTGGCACCTTATCGTAGACCTCTATAAACTATGGTTTCCTTCAAGATTGTATCTTTTTTTCTCCATTCGTTTAGGATTTATGATGATTTTAATTTTTTCGCAATTTTCCATGAATTCTTTCAAAAAAGCTGAAAATACCGCCATTTTGAAAATAATCAAGATATAAGAAAATTTCCACGGCAGATGTACAGCAAAGTACCCTGAGTTTCTTTCAAGTAATTCAATTCAAAGAAAAAATGGAAAATATGTGACACCCACCTCTTTCAAGATTTGAGCCATATGCTGCTATGGTCGAAACATTTTTATGTTAAAATATCTCATTTCTCTCATTTCTCTCGTTTGCAGAATATGGGCTAGTATACAAATATAAATTTGATAGTGCTCATACCTCGATAAAGGGTGCAAGAAACTGCGGAGACCGTGGAACTGGAAGAATTGTTGGTGGAGGTGATGCCAAGAAAGGTAACTGGCCTTGGCAAGTTGCTATTGCGTACAAAGCGAGTCCAAAGTCAGTCTTGTGTGGCGGGAGTCTCATCAATAGTCAATGGGTATTGACTGCGAGTCATTGCTTTGGACTACCCGACGCAAGAATTGCAGCCAAAAACTACATAATACGGCTTGGAGACCATGACTTGCAAGTTGATGAAGGTAGGGAGGGAGCTTTGCTCTGTATTACAGTAAATCCCTGCACGTAAGAAACTCAGATTTTCAAATCAGGCTGTAGCCTCACTACACAAGGACCCTCAACTGACGCTCATCTAATTGAAGTGAATTGATGTTGTTGTTGTCGCTCCAGTTGAGGGCCTTATGGACAAACTCTTCTCAAAACGGCAAAAAAATTCTCGCCAGGAACAAATTTGTTCCTGGACCAATAAGGATGCAAGACTTGAAATAACTTGATGGGATTGGCTGATTCTTCTTCAATTCAAACTTCCCGCCAAAGGCAAACAAAAGCGTTCGAACAACGCGTTCGACTGAACTGCTACAACGATCAAAATCTCAAAGTAACGAGCGAATTTACGAGTGCCCCCAAATAACCAAAATAGCACTTATAGGTAAGAGTTTTTTGCTTTAATAGCTTGAAGAAACATTCATCTAAGTACTGATAGCTTGTTTTGCAGTGTAGCACTTCAGGACAACCACTTTTTGCGGCGATTTAGGGTCGGTGGTTTCGAGAAAAAATAGCAGATCATTTAGGCCATGTCCGTTTCTGGAAGCGTATGTCCATGAGTCGTAGTTATAGCGTCCATCAGTCTATCAATAGCGATAGCCTACGAACATATAATCAGTCTAATCAGGCTGTCTGGTTTCTTATATGCAAGAAAATATTTTTAAATGAGCTGGCAGATTTTCTTATATGCCCGTTAAGAAACTTCCTTGTACATGATACTTTCTCGTAAAAAACCATCTTTAAATTCAAGGACCAATCTGCATAGCAAACAATAATGCCCCAAGAAATGATTATGCATGAATTAAGTATGAAATGCTGTATATTTGGACTTTGATCAAATTTTACAAATTTAGTGCTGAAGCTACACACAAAACGGGAAGTGTAGTTGAGTCTTTTTTTAACTTTGTATCAAATTGGAAAAAATCAGGCTGCCTGGCTTCTTATAAAGGAGAAAATATTCTCTATACTGGCATGCTGCAGTTTCTTACATGTCCATTTCTTATATGCGGGGACTTACTGTATTTCTTCGATTTCATTTTAATGTATTTTAAGACCCACAGCTAACCATGATCCTCTTTGCAGCGAATGAATAGCATAGCCTCACTACATAAGGACCCTCTAGTTACGCTTATCTTATTGAGTTGAATTGTTGTTGTTGTTGTCGCTCCTTTGAGGGCCTTATAACCATAGGGCTGTAAAACCGGACAAAAATGCCAATCGGCGACAAGTTTTTGTCGCGCCGTCGTGTGGTGATCAGAATATGGCTTAGAGGAGGATAGCTCTGTTGACCGAAGCGCCATCATCAAGTCAAAGAGCACAGGGAAACGAGAGACTCCAGGTAATAAGTCTATGAATAGCAAAGCAAATAGAGCTTAGGCCAGAAATGACTTTCGTATCACAGGAAAGTCGACTTTGGGGCCGCAAAGCAAAGATTGTAACATGTGTGAAAATCACAAAATTTGATTGCCTTCCCTGCTCCTTACTCACTGATGACAAAGATCAAAAATGGTGGTTTGTGATGAAAATAGTTTAGCTCAAACTGGACATTAGTTTAGCTCTAGCATCTCTAAACTAGACACAGTAGCCCAAACTAATGAAAGACATCAACAGAAACATATTAAAGGCATAAACACACTTTCAGTGCAGCCGACCATGCTGTTTTGTTCTCTCTATGTTGATTTTGATTCGATTGAGAGCAACCAAAAGTTCGAAGTCTATTCTTCAGGAAGGCAATCACTTTGTGAGCTCAGAGAGCTGAATCTTTTGTATTGGCAAATTCACCCTTACTACAAAAATCAGATATTCAAACAAATGATTTGCAGTACAAAATTTGAAAATAGCCTTAAATAACGGACTCATCGTACTAAACCCATAAATGCAACAAAACGCCGTAATCTGTAGAAAGAAGACTGTTAACCCCTGTGAAAGAACAACAAACAAAATAAACCTGTAACTAGAGAGAAAACTGTTGAATCCTGCAAGACCTGCAAGAGTAAGGGACAGGGACAGTGCAAAGTTTATTTTATAACATGGCCGGTGCAAAACTTAACGGGGCAACTACTCTTTTTGAGCTTGTACAGAACTGGGTCGACACTTTTTACAAAGCAATATGAACGGGGCAGTAACTTTTTATGAGCTCGAAATTAAATTTGAAATATAAAATGGCTCGTTTTGAGGACAAAATTGTGAATCGTGCAAGTTGAGAAATGCTTGGAAGGATGTGTATGAAAATGACCCAAAATGTCCCTGTCAGTCGTTTGCAAGAACGATTCATCAGTCATTTCTTTTCATCTTCAAACTCGATTTTTTCGTTGACAAAGACTCATAAGGCAGGAATTGATTTAGTAATGGTCGTTGGCTAATTCGACGGTAGTACTTTACAACATCTGTTGTTCATGAATAGGGGAGACACTTTTTTAAGGAAAGGGTGACGGGGCAGTTGGTTTTTTTGCAATAATTTCGCACAGGGCGAGCAGATTTTTTGGCAAGAATTTTTGTTCTCCACCGGCCATGTAATATAATAAATTTGCACTGTACCCAACTGCAAAAGAACAACGTTGATTATTTGTAAATTATACGTTGTGATTTTTCCCATAGCTTCAGAAGTAAAAAGTGGAGTGTCAAAGATCGTACGCCACAGTGCCTACTCCATAAAAACAATGGACAGCGATATTGCTCTTATCAAACTTGCAAGGCCGGTTACTTTCAGCAAATACATAAAGCCTATTTGCCTTCCGAAAAAGCACCTGAAAGAGCCGGTCGGACAAAAATGCTTCATAGTTGGATGGGGTAAGCTTGGTGAGGAAAATGCCACCTCGAATATTCTTCAAGTGGCTCAGGTCAGTATACAGGCTGAGGCTGCAGAAAACTCTGAATTGAAAATAGAATTTTTTACGTTACATCTAGACTTATTACTGGAGTCCTTGTTTTCGCTCCATCCCCCCCCCCCACAATACCCATTCCCACTATAACAGTCAAAAATGATTCAATTCAATGGAGCAAAACTTAGACGAATATCGTCAGTCTACGTTACATCGAGTCTTTCTAGTTCATTATTTCGTTTCTGCTATATCGAGTGGCAATTTTAATTCCTGCACGTGGTAGATTGACGTGATCAAGAGCCATTATGCCACTCAAACGGAAATTCCTCGACTAGAAAGTTCACTCTCTCTCTCTCCTCATTGCCACTCGATATGTCATAAGCGAAATAATGAACTAGGAGCACCCTCGATGTATCGTACGAGAATCTTATTTTTAATTTAGAGTTTCCTATAGCCCATAGTTAGTGTTTCTTTTGTCATTTCCTTACTTTTCTGGGTCTTCTGCAAATGACCCACAAAAAGTACCTTGGATCAACAAGGACAGATTCTGTAACACAATAGCATCAGTTGCTTTTGATTGACACCGGAATTCAAAGTGATTTGCGACTGTGAACAAAGGAACTTGTCTCTCAAACAAGTAATTCAAGAAAGTCAACGTCACAGAAGTTGCCCTGAAACCCAATAGAGTTCAAGCCCTTTATGTGTTTCGTATTCAAACGATACTGTTTGTCATTTTAGGCCCCAATAGAATTCAAGCCCTTATGTTGTTCGTATTCAAACGATACCGTTTGTCATTTTAGGCCCCAATAGAATTCAAGCCCTTATGTTGTTCGTATTCAAACGATACCGTTGGTCATTTTAGGCCCCAATAGAATTCAAGCCCTTATGTTGTTCGTATTCAAACGATACTGTTTGTCATTTTAGGTCCCAATAGAGTTCAAACCCTTATGTTTTTCGTATTCAAACGATACTGTTTGTCATTTTAGGTCCCAATAGAGTTCAAACCCTTATGTTGTTCGTATTCAAACGATACTGTTTGTCATTTTAGGTCCCAATAGAGTTCAAGCCCTTATGTAGCTATGTCATGCGAAATATGTTTAGCAATTTCACTGAAAACATGATTTGTGGAGGATCTGGAAGTGGCAAAATTGATGCTTGCCAGGTATGTAGCTTTGTAATGGTACCCAATAGCCCCCGTCAGTACCGAATTCCCCTTACATTTTGGCCAAATTCCTGATTCCTGACACTATTTCTAAACGAATTTCTTTTCATTCATTTTTTTTCATTCATTTTATATTCTTTAAACACGGTAGCCCCGTCGACAAAGGTCGCTTTTCCGGGGGGCCGTGACAATCTAAAATTTACAAGTTAAAATCTACAAACGAAAATAAATAATCTATTTACAAAATTAAAGCAAAATTGAAATTAATACATTGCAATCTAACCGAAAGTGGCAGGACACAATCAGACCGGACCAAACGAATCAGACCCAACGCAAACCCTGAAATGCCACACATCCACGCGGCACCAAACAAGGGCAGATTTCGTAATACAATAGCAGTAGTTGCGTTTGATTGACATCTCAATTCAAAGCGATTAGCGACTGCAGACAAAGGAAATTCTCTCAACCAGTAATTCAAAACAAACAAAGCCGCAAAAGTTTCCCTGAAACTAGTAGGGCAAACTCTCGCCTTGTGCAAGCGGAAGATGGTTTTTAAGAGAAGTTATGTGCCTTTGATAAAAGAAGAAGGATAAATCTAAAGTTCTGTCTCGCGGATTTCGTTTATTTGATTCAGGAGCTGTTTTGTAATCGTTTCATTTAAGCCCTAAATACGCGAGAATTGCAATGCCTCCTGCTCAGCTTCTGAATCAATTAAACAAAATCCGCAAGACAGAACTTTAGAGTTGCCTTCCTTCTTTCGTTATAAGCCCATAACTTCTCTTAAAAACCACCCTTCGCTTGCACAAGGCGAGAGTTTGCCCTACTAGTTTCGGGGAAACTTTTGAGGCTTTGTTGGTTTTGAATTACTGGTTGAGAGAATTTCCTTTGTCTGCAGTTGCTAATCGCTTTGAATTGCGGTGTCAATCAAACACAACTGTTGCTATTGTATTACAAAATCTGCCCTTGTTTGCGGCACCTCATGGCAGGCAAAGAATCCGACCGACCCCAGTCCAATCCAACTGCATCCCACCACTTATGATCATGCTTTAAAGTTGATAGGTCAACTTGCGCTAGATTCCCGCTTTTCATCCAAAAGTACATCAAAACCTAAATTCATTATTTTCATGACGTATGATCATGGAGCATTGCGGACACCTTTATTTTGTAGGAAATTTTGTAGGAAATTTTTATTCGATACTACTACCTTAAGTTCTCTGCGGAGGAGCATTGCTCGCGATGCCAGCTACCTCTCCGAAGGAGCGAGCTAGCGTCTCGCTCGTTCCTTCGGAGAGGTAGCTCGCTTCGCGAGCAATGCTCCTCCGCAGAGGACTTAAGGTAGTAGTATCGAATAAAAATTTCCTACAAAATTTCCTACAAAATAAAGGTGTCCGCAATGCTCCATGGTATGATGGTGCCCAGAAGCATGCTCGCTACTCATCATGACTAGAATTGGCATCCATTTCAACTTTATGTTGGTCAGCTGGTCTTTTTAATCTTTTTTGCCAGCATTTTCACAGTTTCTTGCATGCTCTTAAGCAGTTCGTAATGGGATTTTCTCATGTTCAATCGAGTTATCGAGTGCATATGTTCATGCTGAAATGAGGCACGCCAAGCGAGGCTAAAACGGAATCTAGCGCAAGTTTGCCAATCCGGGCCAATCCCGCTTCCCGAAAGCTGTTACCAAATTCCCAAATCCTGCTTGAAAAATTTGGCGATTCCTTGTTTCCACTACCAAGCAATTGATGATTCCCGACTCCCGAAAAACATATCAGGTACCCTCTCTTCTCAGAATTCTTCCAGCTTGATGACAACTTGCCGCGATTTTTCCGATTCTTCAGGATTTCGTGAGTTTTAACAGATGACGATCATCATCATCATCATCATCATCATCATCATTAATTTATTTACAAAGTAGGCTGAAACAAAACCATAGCTAAAATTACAGCTAATTAAGGCCTACTTATTTACAAAATTTACAAACTAATCTAAAAATAATATGTATATGTATAATTACAATAATTTCACTAACTATCCTGTTATGGACCATTCATTTTTCATTCATTCATTTTTATTTATTTAGGCACGGTAGCCCCGTCAATCCATATGAACTGCTTTTCAGGGGGCCATGGCAAAACATTTACTAATTCAAAAGATCACTATATAGCAGTTAACAAAAAAAAATAAAGAATTCTAGAATAAATAAGAAGAACGAGCGACCCAACCTGTTGTACATATGTTTTACAAAGCCTACAGTTGCATTTATCACCATTCCAGCACCTTATTTGCTTTTTGAAAATTTGAAGGGTGCTGGAGTCTTTTTTATCTCGTGTGGTAGCAGCTGCCACATTCTATTTCCAAGGAAAGCTACAGACTCAATTTCAAAGGACGTAGTGCGTACTTTTGGAAGCAGCGCGTCGGCCCCATGCCTCAAGTCGTAGCCAGCGCTCCGCTGCGTGAAAATATCCTTCATGAAAGTTGGACTTAGATCTAATTTTGTTTTAAAAATCTCAGTCATAAGCAACTGTAGGTTTCTAAAACGAGCGGCCACCATCAATAGGAAATAGGCTAAAGAGGCATAAAAATGCCTATGCACCCATTGGTTTGTAGCTACAAATTGAAACAACACGTGTCAAAGTTTTTAAATGCAATGGGGTATATTTTTAACAGTTAAAATTTTACTTGGTCTGGGCCAGCTTTTAGGGCTTTAACCATGTCAATTCTCTTTAACGTTAAGTTATAAAAAGTTGAAGTTCATAGCTAATCCTTTGCCTCTTTCTCTCAAAGGGTGACAGCGGTGGACCAATTGTTTGTCATGTTAGTAAACGTTATCAGCTGACGGGAATTACCAGTTTTGGTCAAGGCTGCGCAAGGAACAACACCTATGGTATTTATACGAAGACAAGTATGTTTATCGACTGGATAAAAGAGAACATTAACAATTGAACTGTTAGCCTGCGTGCAGACCCACTGTCGAAAGACTAATGAACTGTTTGATAGTCGAAGAGTACTAAATTCCGTCTCAAATTAGATATCATATGAAAATGCCCGCGAAGACTAACAATTCCATTTTTGTGCATAGGTAATTTTGCTTTATCGCGAATCTTACTTGACATCTCAAAAATGGCACATCCCGTACCCGTACCGGTATATATGGTAGTTACCCCCCCCCCCCCCCGGGAGGTAGCGCTTTTTTCGATATTGGTGTATTGGTTTTAGGAAGAAAGATGAACTCTAAACATTAGAGACGAACGCTCTAAACCAAGCTATAAACTGAACTATGAACGCCCTTGAACCTTAACAACTTTGTAACAAATAACTGTACCTGTAAAATGTAACCATGGTCTGAGAAATAGATGTTTGTGAGACAATATAGTCCATCCCTTTTGTGGGTCCAGTCCCTTCTTGGTTTCCACGTGCTAGTCACGTCACCCTTTGAATTGTCTCTTACATTCGTTCCCAGGCTTCGCATATATACCTATGTCATCACACATGTGAGTCAGTTGATTAAGTTGAAGTTGTTACATCACGATATCTGAAGTTAAGATTTGACGAGATGGGTTAGATCAATTCATATGTTAATAGTTTATATTGTTTTGTTTGGTTCATAAAAAAGGCAGTAAATGCATATGATGCTGTTCTCTATGTTTACTGGATCTACTCATTTACAAAAATAGAAAAGGGTTTAAGTGCTGAGCAAAAGTAGAGAAAAGACGGGCTGTGAGTAGTAATGTGAAGTTTGCATATACAACTTTCTTGTCTGTTTCAATGCAAAGTAGCTGGAGTTTAAGAGGCAAGGTTAAAATTCAGTACCTTGAACAGAATTCCTTGCATTGTCTCTCTTCGAGTTGTTCCACATTGCGGAAGTGCGTAATTTGCGCCTAATGCTATACTTTTCACTATCTTTCTGCACATCTGAAAGAGCCATTGTTACCGAGTGTCCTTTGCAGGCACATTGCAACATCAGACTGTCTGAAAATCAAATTTGGCCTTAGCGGAGAATAAGGCTCCCTCCACGCTACTCTCCACTGTCGTTTCTGATTCCGTAGTTCCGTAGTCCATGGTTCCGTGGTCCATAATTTTGCTCCCTTTTCTGTCTGTTCAACAACACAGTGTCGATCGTCGATCCATATTTTGTGCTAGGCCAAAGTCAAGGAGCATGCCTGCAAAGGATCTTGGGTGACAATGGGTCTTTCAACGATCAAAAGTTTGTCTGGAACCCACATTCAGTGGCCAGCTTTCGTTCCTCTCCCCTGCCGGTTTCTTGTTCCGTAGTCCATGGTTCCTAGTCCTGTAGTCCATGGTTCCGTCTTTCGCTCATTGTTTCGTACGAGGTGCATTTCAGAGCAAAAACATTTTCAAAGATTTTTGATGAATTTTTATTGAAAACAAAAAGATTTTCGCCAAAGGTGTACGAGGCGTTTTGAGAGTGAAATGCCCTCCTATTAGAGGGGTATCGCCCTTGTGGAGCGCCCTCGAATCTTGACACATTTGATCGCACTGCAAAAGTCGCTGAATAAAAGAGTCTCGGCCTAGTTTTTCACAAAAAGCGCGCGAAAACAGTTTGCTGATGCCACCTCCAACATCGTGACTTGTCCTCGCTGTGTTATATCATTTTGTTCCTTCACGAAATGAAAATAAAGTTGAACTAACCTGAAGGAGAATCGAAGGTATGTTCTTTTACAATCTGTTTTTTCATGGTCATTTCTCTTGTCGCTGCTTGAGTTCAAATATTGCAACCCTGATCTAAATTGGATGGCCTAACGTCAAGCTTCAACCTTTGAGATGACGAATCAACAGGAATCCTTGAAAATACGCAAGCGATCTTGCCACCGCATGCCTCGATTATCAGAGCATTCTCTCGGGCCTAAATCGCCCTAATGGTGCACCTGTGTTCTGTATGAGCTCGTGCTATGTCACATGCTCGAGCCTCGTTTTCGTCAGGCAATTTGAAACCATCACGATGCGTTGCTATGGCTCCTTTAACAATTATCCTAGGGCCAAAAGGGCGACATTTTGAAATTAGGCCGCTCAGACCTCTCGGCATTAAAACTGATATTATGGCAAATTGAAATCACAATTAGTCACAAGATTCACAGAAAAGGGAGAGGAAGAGTAGATGATCATACTCATGGTAAGTTTTATTCAAAAATTTCGTTTTATATTGTGAAAACCTGCTCTCCTTACAAAAGCGCTCCAAAAGGGCGATACCCCTCTAATTTTATCGAAAAGTAGGTTCTTTCAAATTCTTTCAGCTTTCTCTGTTTGAAATCATTTTGCATAATGCGCATGCGCAATTGGACGTATTAAGGCGTTTGGCCTTGTTGGCCTCTCTCTGATCACGAATTGGCCTGTTTGTTGCCGGTCAAATCTGGCAATCCTGTTTTGTGCGGCAGAGCATGGGGGCACGCACTTGGACGCGCCTATACACTTTGCAGAGGGCAAGCACACAGTAGGCCAGATACCGCTCACACAACTCATTGCAAACGTTGCTGTGGTCGATGTACAGCAAAAGGCATCGAGTAACCGAGATTTGCAAATTGGCGAAGCTGATTTCCTTCATACGAGAAGAAGCATGGGCGAATAGCCGATCAATCAATAATCCTGCTAAATTCCGGTAAGTTTTGGACTATTTCAGGTACTTGCCATAAGCGACAAGGAAACTTTGATATTTTTGTGACGGTTATCCTAGAAATCGGCATATATCACCGTAGCGCGAGCCTGTAAATTTGAGGTGCCAGTATATCTGAGGTTTGCCTGTAAATATGAGGTGTCGTGAGACTACTCAAACACCTGGGTTATTGTTTAAGAAGCTATTCAAATCAAACAATGCTGTATAGAAATCGCTCATTGTACAAGACACATTACTCTTCAGTGGTCACCGCTGTTGACCGCTTTTTGTCGGGGGGGGGGGGGGGGTAAGGTTGGTAACAGATTTCCGCAATACCTTGGTCCTTGGAATATTTATTCTTCAAAGAACGTTTAGCAATTGTAGCCAAACAAGATTCTTAATTTATTTCTTTTAATTTAGAAGCCAATTTAAAAGGCTTTCTCCAATTTATAGCCGAATTTATATAAATCCAAGAATCTGCGTTACTTGGCTCGAAGCATACAAGTTTTTCATAAGAAACTCTTATGAGCGCTCAGCTCTCATCACTAAAAAGCGAAAAAAAAAACTTGAGTACTGCTGGGACAACTATTTCAGAAAGCTTTCCCTTTTATTCAAGGCAATCAGCAGTATAATTTGCATTCTATTTTCAAATCATAATCTTCATATTTAAAATGAGAGTTGAGAAACGTTGGAAAGGCTTCAAAAACTTCGTTTTGAAAGGTTCAGGAAGGCACAGGAAAGTGCACGAGAAGATTATCATGAAACCTGTAAGAAATTCTGGAAACTCCTAAGAATCTGTAAGAACCTTAGGAACAAAGTATCTAACATCCGATAATCTTAGTAAAATTTCAGTATTTTCCCCAATTCTTAAAAACTTCTCAAGAGAATCACACTGAAAATACCGCGGAGAAAGCAACACGAAACGAAGAAAAAACAGCGCTCGAAAATCATAATCTTCATCAACCCAGATACAAAACGGTATCGCAATGGAACGAAGTATTTGAGCAATAATTTTTCTGACGATTGATAACTTTTAAATGTAGCAAATCCATACTAAAAGAAACCAAATAAAATTGGATTCTTCTCGCGGATTTCCTTACGCAGTAAAAAATCCTAACCCCTACCCTTCAAAGTTAAATCCTAGCTTTTGCTTTCCCGAATGCTGTCAGAAAGAAAAGATGTGTAATTATATGCCTCAGAAATCCTCAGACCGTTGACCCGACCCCTGGAAAAACCTATTGTTTCCTTTGAAACCAGACCTTGTGTCTCACCTTTGCCTAATTCACAATAGATTATGACTACTTGTCGCCTAAGAAGAATACCTTTGATCTTGCCGACCTCATATTTTCAGGCAAACCTCAGATAAATTTAAAGGCAGAAACACCGCAACACGACAAAAAACAACAGCAAATACGATTAATTTAATTTTTGCCAATATTTCGTCCTGCCATGCAGGACTTCTTCAGGGCTGTAATGTGACAGTTATAATAAAATTTGAATATGTACAGCGATTTGAAAAGGAGAAGTAACACGTGATTGGTTAGATATGATGGCTACGCAGAGGTTATATGGGTTAGGTTTATAACGGTTATGTAATGTATGTAGTAAGATGATGATGATGCTAATCAAAATAATAATGATAATAATAATGCTGATGGTGATAATAATAATAATATGATGATGATAATAATAATAATAATAATAATAATAATAATAATGATAATGATAATAATAATAATAATAATAATGATAATGATTATGTAAATGCAATGTTAGAAACTAACTGCGATATAATGATAATAATAATGATGGGGATAGTGAGGAGAATAGGTAAGGTAAGAGAGTGAGTAGATTAGGTTACTTACAACTGTGTTTGTTAGCGGTCTGTGGTTCTGTTCAGTCCGTTGGGTGAGAGAGTGTTCGCTAAGTCAATGAAGTAATTTTCCTTGGCTCGTCTAACACTCTCTCTGGTGTCATGTATCTTAAGTAGCGGTAGTAGTTGTAAGTCTTGTACGGAGTGATTGGGTTTACAAAAGTGTTCTGCAACCCCGGATGTGTCGGAACGTTTGTTTATAATGTCTCGTCGGTGTTCGTTGAGTCTGTCTCTTATGCGTCGTCCTGTTTGTCCTATGTATTGGCAGTCAGTCTTTTTGTCGCGTAAGCATCGTTTGCATTGTAGTAAGTATATGACGTTAGTGGAGTTGCAGTCGAGGCTTTGTCTTATGTTGAAGGTTTCGTTGGTGTTTGTGAAAGTAACTGTGTGTGTTCCGTCTTGTATGTGTTGGCATGTGTAGCAGTCGCGTCGTGATGGACATTTAGATATTCCTCTGGGAGTGGTGGTAGCGTCATTTTTCATTTTGGCGCGCACCAGGTATTCCCTGAGGTTTTTTGGTCTGCGGTTACTAAGTATCGGTGGGTCTGGGAAGACTTCCTTACAGTTTGTCGAGTTTTGTAATATGTGGAAGTTGCTGTTAAGTCGCTTTTATGCAATGACATCGAGACAAACCCTGGTCCCACTTCAATCTGCTCTCATCTCAACAACAACGAAAGATCTCTCTTCAATAAAATCAAACGGACAGAACTAAAATTAATTAAACACCAACACCACCTGGACTTTCTACAAATCCGTTGATTCTCTTTAAGCCAAGGTAAAGGGCGTGGCCACCAGCATTCTCCTGGCGGCTTTGCCCCCAGACTCCCTCATTTAAAGTAAATAAACGGAGATATAGCGACATAATCTAAACATAGCACAAAAGAACGGCAGGCGCCACTTATCTTCATTTTGTTTTCATCGATCAAGAACATCAAATACGATAGGTTATATTTAGATGCACCCAGTGCTTTTAACCCCGTTGATTTACTTTAAATTCCCCCCACTTGATTTACCCTGGCCACTGGTAGGGCTGAGAGCAAGTCCAACTGTGAAGTCAAACTTCAAAATATTTGCATTAGGGACAGTGCAAAATTTATTACATGGCATGGCCGGTGGAGAAGAAAAATTCTTGCAAAGAAACCTGCTCGCCCCGTATAAAATTATTCCAAAAAAGACAACTACCCCGTCACCTTTTCCTTGGAAAAATGTATCTGCCCCTTATTCATGAACCATCGATGAATTAGCCAAAGACCATAACAAATCAATTCTTGGCCTTACAAGTCTTCACCATGTATGCTTTCAATTTTTGCACACATAGTGGTGAAACATTTTTTAAATTTCAAACCTCATCTTGTGCTTATAAATGTAACTGCCCCTGCTTATAAATATTTGCTTTATAAAAAAGTGTTGACCCAGTTTTGTACACGCTCAAAAATAGCAGTTGCCCTGGTACGTTTTGCACCGGCCATGTTATAAAATATACTTTGCACTTTCCCTTAGATGCCGATTAGATGGTGGCGTTGAGGAATTTTTTACCAAGATCCTTGGCGATATTGAAGAAATCAATGCAAAACATCTTGGTGAAAATTGCAATCCGCCCGAATCCGCGATCCTTGTGCGATCGTCTTATCAACTTTTGTAGTTTGTTGCCTTTCTTGAACATTGACATACGTATATCAGTTGGCCTCTGCCATGTCAACCCTGGGTTGTCAACATTTTAATACTCTTTGCCGTTGCGTGAATGATGGTCCATGATACCAAATATTTGCTCATGTGATGATACGTTTTTTGTTAACAAATAGCGCGGTTCTTCACAGGTCGTAGAAACCGGGTGGATTAAAGCTTTTTTCAGAAACAAACTGAAATCTGAAGTATGTCGAAATCGTATTGTGACGAAAACCAAAGATCTGATCTGATACAGTTCAGCTGTTATCTGTTAGAGTAGAGCCGATATTCTACTGTTACTAAATCTAAGTCTTGTTGGGGAGATACGGTTTGTCCGAGGAAACTTATGTGTCCCCCCGTGCAGTAGGTTAATGCTCATGCGCCCGGGAGAGTTCCAACACAAAACGCCAATGCGCATGAGCTTTTTAACCCACTGCACGGGGGGACACAAACGTTTCCTCGAACAAACCGTATCTCGTCTCCCCAACAAAGTCAGCCTTTTCATACGAGGTTAGCACAAGACAGGATATATGATGGCATTGGTGATGCTAATTCTAACACTGAGCCTCGTGGATCTCCCACAAATATTTGCTGTCAAGAAAATTGTTGATCTTTCACATGTTTACAACAACAAGACTCTTCCTTGGCCTTCAGAGAAAAGTGAACGTTTCAGGTTTACGAAGAGAGAGAGGTACAGTTCTCCTCATTATGAAGCCAACAGCTTTGCAATGGCAGAGCACGGGGGTACTCATGTTGACGCACCAAGACACTTTGTTGCTGGGGGTTATGGGGTTGAGAAGATACCACTTTCAAAGCTCATTGGATATACAGTTGTCATAAACGTAACGGAGAAAGCCAGTTCAAATCGAGACTTGCGTATTGGCGAGACGGAATTCAATGAACACGAGGCTCAGTTTGGAAGGATCCCGGATGATTCCATTGTTTTGCTTTATTCAGGTTGGTTTACAGCTCTATTATTAAGCCCCCTATCTATAAAGAGCCATTGTCACCCAGAGTCCTTTGCGGGCATGCTGCAATTTCAGAAGGTCTGAAAATCAAATCCGGCCTAACCTAAACGGAAAATATCGATCCACATTGTAATTGTTAAACTTTATCGCAAAAAATTTGACTTTCATTGATTTTTCGATCAGTCCCACTACGTTCGTGTTGATCCATGGGCAAATTTGATTTTTCTACCCTCGATGACAATGGTGCTTTACGCCCCCTCTCTTACAAGCCCCCCTCTCTAACAAGGGGTCAGTCATATATAATTCTGGGTACAGGGACGTATTAAAAATATTTGAAGGAAAATTGGTGGTATGAAGCATTTTTGGAAATATTTAAGGGGATACGAAATTTGTCAAGGTAAATTCTTAAGAAAAATAGTTCTATGAGGAAAAACGCATCTTTGCACGCCGCTTTTTGGGTCACCCGGTGGTCCCGGTGGATGAAAACCTATCTGCGTTAACGGATATTCCTCATATATATATATATATAAATATATGGTTTTTCAGACATGCCGTCTGTTAACTTGTCACCCAGGATCCTTTGCGGGAACGCTACAATTTCAAACGGTCTGAAGATCAAATGTGGCCTAGACAGAAATATAGATCCACTGCGGATTGGTTGGACTGAAAGATTCTATCAGTTGAACTGCTACAATGTGGTTTCTGCTTAGGCCAGCTTGAAATTCAAACAATCTGAAATGTCAGCGTGCCTGCAAAGGACCATGGGTGACAATGGCTCTTTAAAGTGAATCGACAGAGTTAAAAGCTGGCCTGGGCCAAAAAAATAGATGACCCAAAAAGAGGTGACCGAACGCAATCTGTTTGTTATAGAAGAAAAAGTAAGTGGCTGATTGAAATGCTTCAAACCTCGCTTCAAACGTTGCTCTGTCGCTAAAAGACTAGCCTACGTTATTAATTATTATCATTTTTCGCAATGCTTTTCGACACGGTAAATCTCCCGAATTAAGGATTAGGCCTATGAGAAAGAGGGCATGCTTGAAATCTTCAACGATTCAGCAAAAACAGGGGATCGATTTGCAGCCATTTCAGATCTTCAAAACATCAATTTTCCTTTCATTTTTTGTTATATTTTTAATTTTTGAATCTCTATTCAAAACAATGGGCAGCATGTTTCATTTCAGCCTGGGAATAGATGACTCAGTCGAGCGAATGTTGTCAGAGCAACTTTATAGTCCCTAGGTACCTAAAATATTCTTGTCTCAAGGGACAAGGATACTCCAGCTTTTTTGTAAGCAATTCTTGAACATCTCGATTTGCATGGAAAATTGAATTCCTTTGAAATTCCACAAGTTTAGAAAGAAAATTTATTTTCAGCTCCAAATGCTTAGGTACCCAGGGACCATAAACTTACTATGGAAACTTTTAACTGAGTTGCTTATTCCCAGGCTGAAATGAAGCACCCTCCTCATTGTTTTGAAGATCTGAAAAATGGCTTTAAATCGATCCCCTGTTTTTGACGACTTTTTATGGATTTCAAACGTACCCCTTTTCTCATAATCTTTAATTCTGGACATTTCAGTGCCGAAAAAATTCCAAAAAATACTCACAATGTAGGCTTGTCTTTTGGCGACAGAACAATGTTTGAAGCATTTCAATCAGCCGCTTACTTTTTTTCTAAAGTAGATTGCGTTGGGTCACTTTTTCTGGGCCACCCGGTATTGTACTGGGTGTCCCAAAAAAGTACTCCTGTTTAATAAATCACCAAAAATTGATTATCAAACTTTTGATGAAATTTTCTTTTTGATTTGCTTTGTCAAAGACCCAAAAATATTCACAGATGATAAAATGTTTCCTTTTGATACAGCAAGGTAGGAAATTTACACGTTGAAAAACCTTATTTGAGCTATAGTTTTTTAGCAAAATACTCAATCTTGCCTAGGAGTCAAAATTTTCAGATTTTTTATCATCAGTGAAGACTCCAATGATAGTGCGCATTTATTTCTGTCATTTATGACCATACTAGAAGTTTTACACACACACAAAGAAATTGATTTGGCAATCATCAGTGCTTTTTGGAGTATGATTCAAAACCAGGTAGCCCTAAAAAGAGCTAAATTTGCTCAATTTTAAACCACTTTCAAGAGCAGCTATGTATTGGAAAATAATTTGGTCTTTGGTCTACTTGACAAAAAAAGAAAATTGAAGATCGGCCGTATAGTCGAATTTTGGTGATTTTTCAAACGGGAGTACTTTTTTTGGGACACCCGGTATTGGTAATTTTGACACGTTCCCTTTCATTGTGTAGCAAAAGAAAAATGGTTATTTGGGTATTTCTTTATCCTATTTATAGTAGCTGTGGAACAGGCTCCTTTAATCATGACCTCTTCTATTTTTTCCAAGGTTGGGGAAAATACTGGCCAAATGCAACATTGTTTTTTGGAACTGCAACAAACAATACATCAATTCTTCATTTCCCTGGCTTGCATCCCGATGGGGCGACGTGGCTAATTCAGAAAAGAAAGGTGTGTCCTTTTGCTTCCGTTGTTTTCAACGACAAAGCATTTGCGCATCGAGGGGCTAGTGTTTGGAATGGTTTAGATCACAAAGTCAGACTGTCTCCCTCGTTATCAAATTTCAAACTAAAACTAAAGGATAGACTCACGAAACGAAATAGTCCCAGTTATCGCAACAACAACAGCAATGACAATGACAACAACAATAAATTTTAGCGTCCATCAGCCTATCAATAGCAATAACTACGAACTTACAATCATATCAGTCTAACAAAAGGAAGGTTTATAACAACCAATTTCACGATTTCTTTTCTGTAGCAATGTTATTATCTTTTTCTTTCGATAGGATTTTTCTTCTTTTTAAAAGGTTGTCTTTTGTTGCTAATTAACAGTGAATTAAGTTGCATTCGATGTTTTTTCTAGTTTCTATTTTAACAGGGCACATCGTAAAACAGTTTTTGTTAATTGAATGTCTTCAACCTGTGTAAAGAATTTCGAATAAAATTAAGAAAACAACAATCGTTAATAATAATAATAATAATAATAATAATAATAATAATAATAATAATAATAATAATAATAATAATAATAATAATGGCAACCAATTCTCCATTCCGGAGCAGTTACAAGTTACAAAACATGGGTATTGCACCAGTAACACAGGTTTTTTTTGGGTGTTTTTCTTTTTCCTATTTATGATAAAAACATCTCAACCATTTTAAAAATCTTTCCGAGTTTTGTTGGGTCACTTTTCAGTAAATCATTTGTGTTCAAAGATCTTTCTTTAAAGTTTCCGAGCTTCGGTTTCTGTGCAGCCAACCATAATATCTTGCCTTCTCTGTTTATTTTGATTTGATCGATTTGATTGCAACCAGAGGTGTGAACTCTTTTCTCCTGTAGGGCAAATCGCTGTGTATTTTTGGAAACCTTAAGCTACACAGAAATGTTTTGTTGAAATTATATGGAAATTTGTTGCAGCCTTAGTGAGCCACTGGAATTTGAAATTTTCAAATTGCTTGGATTTTTTGGCGTTAATATTTTTTAGGTGGTACATTTCTGTGACTCACTAGATACAAGACAGTGCACTGACTGTATCTTGCGGAAATTCTAGGGCCAAAGGCAATGGTGGGACCCCCGAGGGGGGGGGGGTACTTGTCTTTCAATTGTACGGAGGTGTGCAAACCAAGAAATAATTTTTTTCGCTTGGCTTTAGAATTTTTCCCGGCAAATGATTGCCAGCTTTAGAGAAAATTGGCAAAAAGTATACTCCAAAACGTAAAACATACCTAAAAAACAATGACACTTTTGACAACCAACCTTAGAACCCGGGAAAGAGTACACATCCCGTCAGCAAAATATACTAAGTACCCCCCCCCCCCCCCTCAAAAGACCATTCGTCGGAAATTTTACTCTACCTGTCAGATTTTTGTGATTTACAAGTCCACCTTTAAAAGATTTTGCTGGGGAAATGATGCATTGAGAACATGATTCTATTAACTACTAAAACAAGAATTTCGAATCAACAGCATATTCTTTTGCTTTATATTCACTAATGTTGAAGATGGCAAAGTTTGGATTGCAAAGTAAGGCTACATCTTATTCATTGAAGGAGTTTATCATATCAGTCATTTCATGCATGATGTTGCTGCTGCTGTTGTTGTAGCCTGCGTGCAGCCTAGACTTATGAGGATGAGTCTCTCATTTCCCTGTGCTCTTTAACTTCAAGATGGCGCTTCCACCGCATGGATACAAGGGACTCATCATCATTAGTCTTAGTCTACGTGCAGCCTAGACTTATGACATTTCGCCCCTTAAACAAGGGACGAAATGTCATAAGTCTACGTGCAGCCTGTGCAGCCTCAATTCCTCCTTAACGGAAAAGTACTTTTCCTACTTTTTCTTTCAGGAGGAGTTGAGAAGTTGAGGCTGCACCACGGGCTGCACGCAGACTTACTGCTGTTGCCGTTGTTATTGATGTTGTTGTCGGAAAATTTGGTTCTTTGCCTCCCTGAGCGAGTCCTTGTGGATTTATGGCTGGTATCAGCACAGGTGGCATCAAATATCGAAGAAATCGTAAAAATTGCTTACTCATGTTGTATTCCTTGTTGTATTTCTGCTGTATTCTTTCCCTGTCCCTGAACCATCGACTATGGTCGAACTTTGTTTTGAAAAATAGGCCCATTGGTCCCAGTCCCCGAAAACCAATACGCGGCGAAGAAGGAAGAAAGAAGGTTGACAAAAGTAAGCAATTAGCAACAACAACAACAATATGAGTAAGCAATTTTTGATATTTGATGCCACCTGTGGTATCAGCATCGAGAAATTTAATTCCCTTCGTCTTTCGTTCACAGATAAAAGCTATTGGAATTGATACAGCATCGATTGACTACGGTCAGTCCAAGACATATCAAGCTCATAGAAACTTGATGACCAATAATGTGCCTGTATTCGAGAACGTAGCAAATTTGGATAAGGTTCCATCAAAGGGTGCCATGGTGTATGCTTTACCGATGAAAATTGCCGAAGGCACTGGAGCACCACTGCGGATTATTGCAACGTGGGATGATTCGAAAATTCCTTCTTCTGCATCAGGGAGAGATTCCTCATTGGTGATGCTGTTTGTTTGTATTTTAGGAGTAATTGCTGCACTTTAGAAGATTTTGACAAACGAATATTTTGTCTTCTGCTTCGGGGAGACATTGTAGCCCTTTGCGATGCTGTCTGTTTGCATTTTAGAAGTAATTGCTGCACTTTAGAAGATTTTGACAAACGAATATTTTGTCTTCTGCTTTAGGGAGAGATTTTATAGCCTTTTGTGATGCTGTTTATTTGCATTTTAGAAGTAATTGCTGCACTTTAGAAGATTTTGATAAACAAATATTTTGTCTTCTGCTTTAGGGAGAGATTTTATAGCCTTTTGTGATGCTGTTTATTTGCATTTTAGAAGTAATTGCTGCACTTTAGAAGATTTTGATAAACAAATATTTTGTCTTCTGCTTTAGGGAGAGATTTTATAGCCTTTTGTGATGCTGTTCATGTGTATTTTGGGACTGCTTCACCTTACTTGTTTTAGTGTTAATTGCTTCACTTGAAACGAACTAAAGTACAGCCAGAAACTATGCAGGGTAGAACTGTTTTTTTTTTACCATAGAACTATGATTATTTCCAAAATAATGCAAACTACATATCATCCAGAGAGTCTAGCTAGCGGAACTTGATTCTTGCAAGCGTTGTAAAATTTTGGTTACTCAAGGAGGTTTTAGTCCCTTGGGAATTTTAGAAAGTTTTTTTGCTTCACAAATTTAAACAGTAATATGAAGCTAGATTTAGCATAAAGTGACTAGTATGACCATCGCCTGTCATAGAATGCACTGTGATGTGGTCAGTTATTTGCTCCTATAGTTTCTTAATGAGATTTGAGAGAAATAACCTCGACCAGCGGCTTTTCCGATGCTCACTGTTTCGTAAGGAATGACTCTTACAATATTCGGCATCACAGGGTCATAAGATACCAAATTTATTTTTCAAGAAAGATGAACGAAAAACTCAAAATAATTCTCAAGGCAACCTCATCCACGGGGCCTTTTGTCATATTGGGACGGAGACGAAAAAAGACGAGACGAGACGATTTTCGTCTCCGTCCCAATATGACAAAATGCCCTGGAGATGAAGTTGTTCTCAAGGGACTGAGCCCCTCTCAACGAAATTTCATAATCTCTTGAAAGATGGAAGTTTCGCGCTTTAAATCTGTTTTAAATGATACCTTGATGTATGATAAATGATGTATTTTGCAAAATAATAATGGTAGCTTCTCGGTAATACCAAAAAAATTCTACTCTACTAGTAGTGTTGGTTCTACTTTAGACTACAATCTCTGCCAAAACTCTTGCAAAATTTTGCGTGTTTTTGCTCTTTTCTCCCCTTCCCCCTTACAATGTGGGTTCCTTGTGCAATTACGCAGTGCTTTAGGGCACAACAACACTGCCGAATCGCTTTTCTTCATATTTGGTAATCATAATTTCGGACCAACAATTACATTGTTCAGGGGAGCATGGGGGGGGGGGGCGTAATAAAGAGTGAAGTTAAGTTTCCTGCTGGGTATTTTGGATGGTGAATCAGACGAAAAAGCAGCAAAATGAAATTTTTTTCAAGTTGTTTTGGCAAGGATTGTAGCATTATCTATCAAAAACAAGAACAAGAGCTTGCTTGTGATAGTAGTACGTATGGGGTAGCTGTGGAGGTAGCTGCTACAAAAGTTACAAAATCGTCCTGCGAGAATAGCTACCAATAGTAGCTATGATGCATCAGCAGCAAACTTGATAAAAGAGCTCAAATGGCCGACAGTCCAAATGATCAAGCAAGAGACGGCTACTATCGTTTTCAAATCAATAAGTGGTCTCGCGCCCACTTACCTCTTAACTCTATTCACGACGAACTCGTCTCGCGAGATTCTAAATCTGAGAAGTTCTGAGGACTTGCTTGCTCCACGAATGAAAACGAGCAACGGCCAAAAAGCATTTTCGTTCTAGTTTCTGTGCTTCAGTTGAGAAAGAAAATCAATTTCTGTCTGATTTGTTATCTGTTGAAATTTCTTCTTTGGGGCTTATGAGGAGTCAATTTATTTATACAATACCAGGCAAAATTTTCCGGTCACCCCGCATAAACCTTGATATATTTTTTCGTTCATTTCAAAATCCAGTGTAACTGATTTGGCTGATTTGTGCTCTCCATCGTCATAGGTCACGTTTTCATGAAGATTCTGAATAAACGTAAAAGTATAAACGTTATTTTGTGAAACCATGCTCCATTTACTTGTGATGCCACGGTCCCACGATCAACGTTTATACGAAATTAGCGAGGGTGAAAACTATTCGGTCAAGTCAGCAACCGTTTCTACCAATGCAGAAATGGTAACAACCCCTAACAACCTAATCCCCGATGCAGAATTTATTGTTCTACAACATAACCAAAATGCGCTAAAATCCACTTCAAGGAAAAGTTCCATTTTCGACCATGATCCTTTGTGCGCCGAATGAAGAGCAAGACAAAATAGGCCAAAAACGATGATTTGAAATTCAACTGCAAAAGAAATTGGGTGCGAGACTATCTCTTCAGTCCGTCTTTTCCTGGATCCGCCATTCCAACATTCCGTCAAGAAAGCTATTTGATTACACGTTTTTTTTATATAAGAAACTGGTTTATAAAAAACTAGTACTACGATGACCAAAAATTTAAGAAACTCTAGTACTACGCTCAAGAACAGTTAAGAATCTCTAAAACTTTATTTCTGTTTGTTTCTCTTATTTTCTGTCTCTCTAACAAAGGCACCTTCGTCTTTTCTTGACTTTTAACTGCAAAATTGGTAAATTCTTGCCTTGTTTCTGCATGGCTTCTTCTTGATGACAATGTCAATGCAAAATGGAAGCCCTTTGTCGAGAAGAAGGCTCAACTTCGAACAATAACGCAATTTAGGCCCAAAGAAATAAGAAACTAATTCAGAAACTTTTACTACTAAAACACCGAAATTTTCATGCGAAATTAAGAATTTTTTAGTACTAAGTGCTGATCCAAGTTTCTTATAAAAAAAAAGCGTGTACATGTGTCTTTCATTTTCGTTCGTTTCCAGGTTGCTGCGAAGGAGAGATGCATGTTCAATCGTTGCTTAGTCATGCGTGATCACCAAAAAATTGTAATTCATTCAGATGGTAAGGAGTCATCTTCATGGAAGCATAGACCTTTAGGCTGTTAGGTGGCGCCCTGAACGCGTCCTGTATCGAGATAGATCGAGTGGTCATTATGGGTTTAGACGAGGTTACATCCAACGACCTAAGCCCTTCAAGGCTAACAACGTGTGGAGGATGCCTCGTCATGTTTTTGAAGAGAGAAAAACTCATCATCGCCGTTTTTATTTCTGTAATCCTTGGCTTCATCGTGGGAATGAGTATCAACTCCACTGTGCAGAAAATGGAGGAGCCAGATCGCACAACTCTCTTGGTTTTGCTTGGGTTCCCCGGTGAATTACTCGTCAGGATGCTTCGAATGTTAGTGCTACCTCTGATCGTGTGCAGTTTGATTGTTGGGTTAGCTGGCCTAGAGAAAAATGCATCGGGACGTGTTGGTCGCAGAGCTGTTGTGTATTATCTCAGTACGACTCTGGCTGCAGCAATTTTAGGCCTGATTATTGTTGTCACAATACAACCTGGCAAGAAAGCATCGATAACGTCAAATTTGCAAAAGCAACCAAATGCAAGGACTCTAGACTCCTTTCTAGATCTTCTGAGGTTTGTATAAAGTTGCAAAATGGACATCTGGAGTTTATTTCGAGCATTCTGTAGTCACGCAGGAAGATTTATTTCCGCTTGGAGTACGTTTATAGCCGGGTTTATCTGCGGTTATTGGATTGTTCTTTTGTTGATGTTCCCGCGTAATTGAATTTTGTATTGTTTTGAAAACGAAGGAAACATATTTTCATTCATTTAGCACAATAGCTTTTAAACTATACGGCTACAATATAACACAACATAAAAAGATAAAGAAAAGTAGCAACTAACTTACTACACTTAAAAAACAACAACATGAATTATATACATATATGCGTTCTACAGAGACTTGGGGATACTTAAAGTGTGTAATGTTTTTTCTCGGATATCAGTAATTTGTCCAGTGAATTTGAGGAGATTGTCGATTGTTTCTTGATCCTCACATAAGAGGAAGAAACAAAAGGAGGAAGTTCGATGTAAATATATTCCACGTGTGAGAACAGGCCTAAATCTTTAGGATTTACGTTTCGGATCTTACAAAAGCCGCTCTAATATCATGAAACGACTTTCTTTGAAAATATGAGAACATCTTTCAGTGCATTGCACTATATTTCAAAACTAACCTGGCAACAAAAATGGTCCCTGCATTTCTCCAATTGTTTTGATAATCTCCCAAGATCATCAAATACAAGGCTTATTATATTCAACGAAGGGTGGTTGGTTCCAGAAAAAATCCGGACCCCCCCTATGGAAGACTGCTCACCAAATTGGAAGGACCCGGATTTTTTATGATAAAATATGCTGGATAGATCCGGATTTTGCCTCTTAAAGTACAGGAACGTCCGGATTTTTCGATTCTGCAGACAATTTACCCCCTATGGAAGAGTTTACCAACAACTTGAAGGTCTGGATTTTTCCAAATTTTTGTCATTACCCCTGGATTTTTGTGTCTCAGCAGCTGCATGCCCCTGGATATTAACTGGAACCACCCGAAACGAATCGAAACCGAACGAAACCAAACGATCCTTTCATGATTCTTTACTACTCTTTTTGCACAAAAGATTTAAAAACAGCGTCATGATTTTAAAACAATTTGTTTCGTTCCCTTGGGAATGAAAAAAAGCCAAATTGCTTTGGTTTCGTTCGGTTTCGTTCTCTTGGGAATGGAAAAAAGACAAATTGCTTTTGTTTCGTTTGGTTTCATTTCGTTTCGTTTCGTTGAATATAATAAGCCAATTTGCCAGAGTGAGAATATTGTAATCACACTGGTGTGATAATTAAGACAGGTAATAGTGTTGGTAAACAATGGACTTTTTATCAGGCAGCACTTAGAACCTGTTCATATGGAGGCGAGCCAGCCCGCTTACCGGGTTGGAGGTTTTGCGGAGATTGAGATCTCACCTTATCCCTGTTTCCCATTCAAAGTTTGTTGTCTGTTCATATGAGCAGGCGGGCTGGCCCGGTAGGGGAGATCCCACTCAAGTACTGCCGAGATCCCACTTGGCGGGATCAAAATTTTCCCATATGAACACTCCAGCCCGCCTGCCGAGACGAAATGGTCAATACTGCGCATGGGTGGGCATGCAAAACAATCCCACCAACGATGGCACGTGACCAATTCCAGCCCAGTAGGCGGGATGGATTTTCCCATATGAACAGAATGCGAAATCAGCTCACTTAGCAGGCCAGCCCAGTAGGCGGGCTAGCTCGCTTCCATATGAACAGGTCCTTAGATTAGATTTTATCTGTACAATTTATCATCCCCTATAGGAAGGAGTGATTGAGTGATTCATAATACACTCTTGTTGTTGATTTCATTATTGTAAAATGTCTTCCAATCAATATTTTCTCTTTTTGCAGAAACATGTTTCCAGACAACATTATCCAAGCTTGCTTTGAACAGGTATGGCTCGGTTTGGTCCCCTCCTCAGTCTCCTCAGAATATACAAAATTGGCTAAGGTTTCTTTTTCCCATTTCAAGTCATGTGACTATACCTTTGGGAAGTTTCAGTATTCTTTCGCTTTTGACATTCATGGAGCAAGTTTTCATGGCCCAAAATATGTTTAACAAACTAAAACGATTTTTTAACAAGAGATTGATCACTTGCCTTAAATTGGGTGTAAGCAAACCCTATAGCTGATTTTGCCAGCATATCGGATTCTTCTCATGCACTTAAGTGTTGGAGGTCAAACTTTAATGCCTTGCGTTTTGGAAAAGAAGGATTTTATATGATATTTTCTAAACAAATTTTTGGACCGATTCTTTTAGCTAAGCCAAATCTGGTTGACCAGTCTGAAAACTTAGCCCCTTCTCCAGAGATCTCTTGTAAAGTTGAGTTTAAAAACATGAGAAGGTTTTCCAGCCCACCTTGGGCTGGGTGGGCCTTAGCCAGGGTAAGCAAACTAAGATTTCTCATGTAATCAAAAATGTTGCTAGCCCAGGCTGAGAACTCAACTTTGCAATATGAATACAGTTTCTTGCAAAGAGTAGCATGGAGATTCTCAAAGATGGCAGAGCTTAGCAAAGTAAAATTTCCAGTGGAAAACCACATAAAAATTTCATATCAGCTAGGCTGAAATTCCGGCCTGTCCTGAAAACTCTGATAATCCTCTTCTCAAGCAACCATCTAGGCCCCAAGTTTGTGGTTTTTTTGACAGGGCAGCTGGAGTAGGAAGATAAAATAAAACCATAATATTGCAAACCACACTGCAGGAATGAAATCAGGAATGGAATCGAACGTGAACCTGAAACATACAGTATTGTTTTGAGGACGTCTCCATGCGATATTTGATATGTCTCTGCAAATCACTATTGGCAGATTCATCACTCTGTTAACTCTTGACATACACACTGAGTAGAATGGAAAAGATCTCCTGTTTTACCGCATGTCAAACTGGAAGTTCTATGAAATACTGTTGAAACAGAAAAGAAAAAACTGAGGTCAGGGTTGTGGTGGATGTCGCATTTCACCAGATAACTGATCTATTCAATACTTACTGAATTTCGTGAACAGCTGTCAAGTTTTCATTGTTATTTGAAGATCACCTGAAAATTGTATTTCAGTACCTCCATGAGGCAAAAGATCTCTTTGATCAGCTCTCTGAAATTCCTGGTTTATATGTCAATCTAGATGTTAAACCTTTGTGTGATTTGCTTCTGTTTGGGCACTCGCAGTTTAATGTCATTATCAATCGAATAATCCCTGAAGCAACAATTTCTTTTATCAAAAATACGAAAAGGTTTTCAACTTGAATTTAAGCATAAAACAGCAGCAACATTTTCGTTTTATTTGCAGTACTCCCATTTGTATCACGAATAGCAGATCTGGCATACTACATCATCCTCGTGGTATCTTTAGGTGTTTCATCTATATGTACTTGTTTGAGAGTCAAGCAACTGCTGTAAGGTGGAGGGAGTTCTTCTTTCTGAGACGCCTGTGTTGTTCTTTTCTTAAATCTAATTTATATTTTTCCATTGATGTAAGTGGCTGCCGTAGTTGGAACTCGATGACATCATGTCCTTTCCAGCTATGGCAGCGACAGAATATTTATGTTTCGTTGTAGTTAGTTGTTTTTATTTGTGATATAGAGAAAACAAATTGTGTTTAAATTGGTAAGATCACAAAGTGATGCATCCTAAAAATTGTTGACTTTTTAGCTTAGCTATTCAATTAGAAAAGCCATGAATAAATGAAAAATAATGATAACGATAAAAACCCTATAAGTTGGAGAGCGATACACCTTTCAGGGAAGGGATACATGTGAAGGTGCAGGGAGATAAGCTAAACTTCCTGTTTGCTACTGATCTCCCAGGGGAGGGGGCTATTTTACTTAAACTTGCACAGGGGTGTGCCCATGAAAACTACCCGGCTCCAGAATTTTACCCTCCAAACAATGCCTTACTCTAGAAAAAGTCGGTGAAAAGCATACTCCAAAACATAAATATTGGACAGAGCAACAAGGACGGATGATGTTACAATAGGATTCGCTACTTTTTATTGACATCTAGTTCCAAAGCGACTCGTAATTGCAGACAAAGGGAATTCCATGCCCGGTTGGTCAAGTCATAAACGAAAACCAAGGAAAAAGCCATAAAAGCTGCCTGAAACCCAGGTAGCTAGCTCGCTCGTTGTGCATTCCAGAAATGGGTTTTAAAGGACATATGTCACGTTAGCAATTGGTTAATACAACAAACAAGTTTGGAGTGACATTCCATTGTTTGGTGACTTTTTATTTCTGTTTCATGAATTTTTATTGCAATGAAAATTCAGCCTCGATCCTGTGCTTTGTAATAAACAATAGAGAGAATTGTATTGCATGAACCAATCAGCTTCATGATATATGCCCTTTAGCAGCAAACATCAGCACATTTCAAAAGAAGAAGGATACATCTAAACATTTGCTTGGGGCGTTTTATTTATTCGGTGCAGAAGCCAATTTGGATGTGATTCAATTCTCGTACTTTTTAGGCGTAATTAAAACACTTACAGTTCAGCTCCTGTACGAAAAAATAAAATGCCCGAGGCAGATATTTAGATGTATCCTTCTTCTTTCGATATGTGCTCATATTTGCTATTAAAAGCCATTTCTGGAATGCACAACGAGCGAGCTAGCGGACTGGGTTTCAGAGCAATGTTTGCGGCTTGCTTCGTTTTTGTTTATGATTTGACCAACCGGGCACGCAATTCCCTTTGTCTGCAATCACAAATCGCTTTGTGTCTAGATGTCAATAAAATGTAGCAGATCCTATTGTAACATTATCTGTCTTTGTTAAAGCGATACCTAGAAAAACGACACATGCCCGTGGGACAAATATACGAAGTACCTCCCCCAGGACTGAAATCTATTTCTTGGGATTGGACAACTGTCAACAGAATGTTCCATTCAATAACTGTTTTTATTTTATTTTTTAGGCCAAGACCTCTGAAAAAATACTCACGATTCCCGTGAGAAATGTGGAAATAGATTACTCAAAAATCAATGCAAGTGAACTTGAAATATTAAAACAAAAGTACAAACTAATAACAAAAATAACAAATGAGACCTCAGGAGCAAATAGGACTTACTACACATTGTACAAGACTGTAACAGCTGCTGGACCTTTGCAATATAAATCTGGACAAAATCTCATAGGACTTGTAGTGTTTTCCATTGCTGTTGGTCTCGTCACTGCTGCTCTTGGGGAGGAGGGTAAAGCGTTTTTGCGAGTGGTTGATACTTTGAACAAGATCATATCGAAATTGGTGCAATATGTTATGTGGTAAGTATCATTTCAATTTGTACGGGTGTCCCAAAAAAAGTACTCCTGTTCAAAAAATCACCAAAAATTGATTATCAAACCTTTGATAAACTTTTCTTTTTCTATTGCTTTGTCAAAGACCGAAAACTATTCATAGATGATAAAATGTTTGCTTTTGATACAGTAAAGTAGAAAATTTACACGTTGAAAAACCGTATTTTGAGCTATGGCAAAATACTCAATCGTGCCTAAGAGTCAAATTTTCAGATTTTTTATCATCATTGAAGTCTTCAATGACTATGCGCGTTTGTTTCCGTCATTTATGACCAAACTAGAAGTTTTACACGCACAAAGAAATTGATTTGGCGATCGTTGTTGCTTCTTTTGCAGTATGATTCAAAACCAGGTAGCCCTATAAAGAGAATTTAATTTGCTCATTTTTAAACCACTCACAAGATCATCTATGTCTTGGAAAATAATTTGGTCCTTAATCTAGTACTTGACAAAAAAAAGAAAATTGAAGATCGGCCGTGTAATCAAATTTTGGTGAATTTTCAAACGGGAGTACTTTTTTGGGACACCCAATATGAAGCTTCATAATTTTGGGCCAAATCTGGAATGGGATTATTTCGAAGCACTGAACCTAGTCTGCGAGTGTGGAAATGGAGAAGATCTTTTTGAAACTTTGCCTTCAAGTTATTGAGAAGATAAACGCCAAGAACGGATAAGCGATTACTTGACCAAGGGCCCTAGGACGAAATTAATGTAGATACAAGAGCATGCCTGATACCAGAATAGACCATTTTGACATTTGAAAAAAGGGTCTGGGGAGAGCAATATTTTTCTGGTAAATGGCTGCCACAGGGCTTTCACGAACGATAAACTGAGTTCTACAATCTATTGATTTCAAATTCACGATCAAAAATAAGGAAATAAATTGCCCGTTGTCCTTGGTTGTTTCTTTGTTGACGAATGTTAATCTGTGACTCGTTCCTTGTGGCGTGACCAGGGTAAATTAACTTAGTGCGTTTCCATTAACAACTTTTCAATGACATACGGAATACTCCTTACTTTGGCTCAGAATGTCTTCCGTGCTCCCATATATGGGTACAAAGGCAAGTTTAGCGATTAGAAGTGGATATCGCTCTGAAAAATAGGTGGCAACGCCCGATCTATTAAAGGTGAGGGTCGTATCAGGGATAACACCATAAAACCGCCAAAATAGTTAAGAGTAACAAAAAAAACTGCCTCGAATTTCTGCAAAGACGCCATTTGTGCGGTCAAACCCGTAAAACCGGTTAAAAAAGCTATAAACCGCGATCTGTAAGCCCCTGCGACCCTCCATCGTAAGTTTTTCACCCCTCGCCCGGGGGGGGGGGGGGGTAGCGAAAGATCAGGCTGTATGGATATTTGACTTTGGCGCTGATATCATCATAAGATTTTTGCGAATTGCAGTGTTCGATACATCTTTGTAAAGAATGATAAACTAGATTTCGTTATTTTCTCTCGGAAACGTTTGATAAATTTTTATATTCCTATTAAATCTTCCCAACTGAATTTATCTCTGATTTATGGTTGTGAGACGAGATTTGCAAACTTGTGGCTAAGGGATTGAAAGTTAAGTCTTATCAAATAAGGCTCATGGCTTCCAAATCAAATGACGTCAAAATGTTACTAATTATGGAAAGAAATCAGAAATGCTTACAGAAAAATGAAACTGTGCCGTATTGGCCTCCCGTTTACACTATGCCGGCATAGTTTTTACTTGAATACGGCACGAAATGAATATGGAATGCTAACTGACTTTGACGCTCAACCGGCATAGTGTAAACGGCGAATACAGCATCATTTCATGTCGGATTCACATCGGGGCGATAATAGACCTTTTAGCTATTCTACAAAAGAGCCTGGATCGAGCGTTATTTTTATACACGAGGTTTGATAGAGTGGCGTTAGAGCTTCTATCAATATTGGCGAAAAGTGCACTTCGTAGAATTTTCGAATTTGCACAATAGTGATAGAAGAGAGCCTCGCGTATAAAAATAATGCGCCTTGACAAATCCTCGCTCTGCGCATGGTCAAAGCCTATCGTATTCATTTTATGCTGGTATAGTGTAAACGGCGATACCGTCTGAACAGAGAAACCAATACGGCACAGTTTTATGCCGTATTCATTTCGTACCGGCTTAGTGTAAACAGGGCCTAACTTTGGAAGCTTGCAGATCTCCATGATTTCTGGTTCTATACTCTATTTTGTTTCTACAGGTATTCACCAATTGGTATTTGGAGCTTGTTGGCAGTTTCCTTTGCTCAAATGAGAAATATAGTTGGAACATTTGAAAGTCTGGGGATGTTAGTTTTATGTGTTGTCCTTGGCTTGCTGATCCATGTTTTTGTTGTTTATCCTGGCATTTATTACTTCTTTGTGCGCAAGAATCCCTATGTGTTCATGAAAGGTGTCATTCAGCCATTGATAACAGCCTTTGGTACAAGTTCAAGGTAGGTGCTAATTTTTGTTCACAATAGCAGCCCGGAATAAATAGCAATCCGGTTTGAAAGGCCACGGCTCCCTCGCTATCAAGACAATATTGTAAGCAAATGTATCATTTGATAGCAGATAGGTTCAAATACATTTCAAAATTCACCTGACTGAAATACGTCGCTTCTGTGCTTGATTTCTGCTGTGTCGACGATGGAGATTTTTGGGTCTCCGCTGTCGGTTTAGTGTGGGTTAGGCATAGAAGCGGGGCTTTGTTGGTTGCTGGATTGTTGGAGAAATTTCCCAGTCTATTGGTTTTATGCATTTTTCGTTTTATTCTTCATAGTTAGGGCTTACGGTTTTGTTGTATAAGAGATTTATTGTAAGTGGTTCTTAGATATTGTTAACATGGATATTTTGTTAGTTTTTTGTGGAGAGCCCCTTGAAAATCAGCCACTAGGCTGAAGGGTCTCCCTCCTTAATAAATTGAAACATGAAAAAAAAAAATTCTGAATTCATGGGGCATTTTCTAGAGAAAGCCTCTGCGAGAAACCTTCAAAACCGGCCTAAAAATCACGTTCAAGTTTCTCTAATATTTCTGCATTACAACAATGACTTGAACACGTTTTGCCACGTGTTATCCTCTTGTATGGGTCTCTCCCTTCTTCGCAAATGCTCTCCTACGACGGGCAAGCTATTTACACATGTTGATACGGAAAATTGTCTGTATACTGTTTCAAAATGTCCGTTTTACGAGAATTTCTATGTTCAATCTTGATTCTTGGGAACATTAAATCTTGTGATCACCTTTTATGGATACGTGGTGAAAAATGTTGAATGAGTTTGTATGCTCGTTATTCTCGTTTGTATTAAAGGCAATCTATCACACATCTGATTGGGTGATAAGGACAATACAAAGAATAGGAGAATTTGAATGGCTGGTGATCCTACTGACTTTCTAAGGCCGTAGAAAGTGCTAACGATCAGGGCTGATTCCCTTGTTTCAAACACATAGATTCACGAAGACATCCATTGCGTTGAACTCTGACTTTATTTCAGCCAATCAGATGCATGACAGGCTGCCTTTAAAGGGGCTCCGTCGCAAAACTGTAAACAAATCTGTAAACACCGCACCTGTCCATTGTTCTCCATTGTTTTCTGCAGTTTGTTTGATGGCTTCACCTAAGCCACCAAAAAGTGCTCGTTAAGAATCCACTTATTTCCAAGCAATCGTAAAAATCGTAAAAATATATCTCAAGCAATCGTAAAAGATATAAATGTTCAGTTTTTTCATCTGTAAAAGACAAAGATTTATCTTCTAAATGTTACTTTCATTTTCGAAAACAACAGGTAAACATCTGTGTGATATTGCCTGTCAAAAACTTCAAAATCATTGTTTCGACAGAAATTTGGAGAGGGAGACCCTGTAAAGAAATGTGGGGAAGGTGGAAGGTGGGGAACATCCTTTGCTCGCAAATTTTCCCCACAAACAGGTGTGACTTGTGTGTGATACCTTATGAGTATTGTTTTCTCAAGCTTTTCTTTTACTTTACAGCGCAGCCACGTTGCCAGTTACCATGAAATGTCTGGAAGAGAAACAAAACGTAGACAAACGAATAGTTCGATTTATGGTGCCCATTGGAGCTACAGTTAACATGGATGGAGGAGCACTTTATGAAGCCCTTGCTTGTATTTATCTGGCACAAGCATATAACTATGATCTTGATTTTGGCAAATATATTGCAATCAGGTAGGGTCCTTCACATTACAGCCCTGAAGAATTGCTTCACATTCCTTTCCTTCACATTACAGCTCTGAAGAAGTCCTGCATGGCAGGACGAAATATTGGCATAAAGTTCATTTAACCATTTGCTGTTGTTTTTGTTGTATTGCGGTGTTTCTACCTTTAAACTTATTAATTTATTCGTCACCGCAAGCATCTTCGGATCCGACAATCGACGCTGGTATCGTGGCCTTTCCTTTTTCAAATTATTTCCTCACAACCTTGCTCTGCCCTCAAAATCAAGGTCATACCAGATCTCATGTGAAATTTTAATTAATGGGGCTCCATCGCTAAATTTTAAGCGAATCTGTAAACACCATTGTTTTAGGGACGTGTCCATTGTTTTCTGCAGTTTGTTTGATGGCTTCACCCAAGCCACCCAAAAGTAACCACCAAAAATCCACTAATATCTGAGCACTCGTAAAGGCTGATTTCCAGTCACTGGAATTTTCCGAGCGGGCGGAATTTCTATTGTATGCGAGAGAAAATGTCGCTCTGGAATTGAATAGAAAGTTACGGCTGAGCGACCTTTTATTGTCTAAAATTCCGCCCGCTCGGAAAATTCCACTGACTGGAAATTAGCCTTAAGAGATACGAATGTTTGGTTTGTTCCTCTGTGAAGTACAAAGATCTTTCTTCAAAATTTCGCTTTTATTTTGAAAAAAAGATCATCAGTCTTTGTGATGTCGCCTTTGAAAAAATTACAACATCACACTTTCGACAAAATTTTGGAGACGGGGCCCCTTTCAGAACAAGTCTCGAAAATGATGTTGCTTTTATTACTGTAGAGCATCAATTCATTGCTGTGACAAAGACCCTTTAATGTTTGGGAAAGTTTTGCTATACAAGAAGGAATACAGCGAAATTGAACTGAATTTGTTTCTTATTGAATTGGATTAACGTTTCTTTTAGCTTGGCAGCTACCATGGCTTCAATTGGATCAGCAGGAGTGCCTTCAGTTGCTCCCGTTGCTATTCTCATCGTCTTACAGGCAGCAGGACTTCCACCAGAATCAATATCATTAATATTCACAGTTGACTGGTTCTTGTAAGTATTTACCGCTTCTTTTACCTTGTTTTGTAAACCTAACGAAAAGAAACCAAGACTGCGTTCACACGATGCCGGCACATTTTGAAAACGGTGAATAATGTGACGGTAGCTAAATTAGAGCTAGCGTTCACACGATACCGTCAACCTTTTGAAAACGCCAGAAATTGTGATAGCAATAAACTCTTTGCAAGCTCCATGGGAACGAGACTCGAATTTCATGCCAGAGCCAATCAGCCTCGTTTCGAAAGCGTTGAAAAATGTTCCGTTTTCGTCATTTTCGAGTGTTTACACGATGCCGTTTTCAAAATGTGCCGGTTAGAGTTCCGTTTTCAAAATCTACCGTTTTCAAATCTGCCGTTTTCAAAATGTGCCGTTTTCGTGTGAACGGTAGGCCTATCCGTCACATTTTTCACCGTTTTCAAAATGTGCCGGCATCGTGTGAACGCAGTCTAAGTTGACCTTTTTAATACTTCACGAGTTCGGAATCCCTGAACATCTTGCAATAACCCGATCTTTTGGGATTTGGGAGAGAATTCCAATTTTCGCCTTTTTTATTTGAATGGTCTTGTCTCCCCAGCTCCTTTCGTTTTTGGTACTGCTATATTTACAGCTATATATATGCTATATTTATTCTTCCCCTCATACTGATAGTTTAGAGATTCTGAAGAGCTTCAGGAAGGAGGTCGTTATAATATTTATATCTGTGCATGAAAAATGTTCTAAGTCCGAAAAATAGAAATAAAGAGCTCAAGTTAGTTCATTGATCGCAAGTGAATGCAGCATAGTAAAAACTGACAAAGGCATTGCCAATATGCAAAATAGTTTTAGGGGTAAATCTTCAAAAATTTCTCTTGGTTTCTAATAAGAAAAGGTAGCAATGGTCAGTCAAACATTAAAGCACATATGTCACATTGGCAATTGGCTAATACAACAAACAAGTCTGGAGTGGAATTCCATTGTTTCATGACTTTTTATTCCTGTTTCATGAATTTTTATTGCAATGAAAATTCAGCGTCGATCCTGTGCTTTGTAACAAACAATAGAGAGGATTGTATTGCATGAACCAATCAGCTTCATGACATATGCCCTTTAACCAATGAAATTCTTGCACGAATGAGCTGTTATCGATCCTCGATAATCTGGTAAAAACCACCATTTCATGTAGTCTCATCTAGCGATACGAAACAGAAACACATACAGCAAGCTGAGGGCGTGAGCGTTTTTCTGCAATGAGAAATATATACAACTATTACAAAAGACTTCAAAGTCCACCATACTTGTTGGGGAGATGAGATACGCTTTGTCCGAGGAAACTTATGTGTCCCCCCGTGCAATAGGTTAGGCTCATGTGCCCATCAGAGTTCCAACCCTAAACGCTACTGCGCATGAGCTTTAACCTACTGCACGGGGGACACATTCGTTTCCTCCGAGAAACCGTATCTTATCTCCCCAACAAATACTTTCATTACTCAAATCTCTCAAAGGTACAACTGTTTTCTCAATCTAATTGTCTGGTAAAAATATCAGTTTCTCGACTCTCGAATACTTTTCTCAGTTATCACTTCTTATCAGCTGAATCTCGAATCCTAATCCCCGCAACTAACTTCCACTCTCATCGTTTCAGTCTCATGCTTCTAATTATTCTAATTATTCTAATTATGCGCAAACGAAAATACACTAAACTACAATCACGTCATTGCAATTCATAACATGAGCTGCTGGCATCATTAATGTGCGAAAGCACCCTAGCAGGCACAAAACATCACTACACACTGGTTGCTAGCACTCAGAGCAAATTGACTGCAGACACATTTTCTCGAGCCATTTGCTCGCAGGCACAAAATATTTTTGATGAGGCCTGATGAGCTGTTCTTGAACACAAGCCATAAAATTAGTTCAAGAAAGCTGTGAGAAGCTTGCCTTTGTGACGATACTTTTGTAAACAGCGCCACTGACTTCATCAGTTTTAAGTTGTTCATTGCTTCTTTGAAGTCAGCCTTCAACATTCTCTTATCTATCTGCTTAAGTTCTGGAATGAGTTAACATCTTCCAAGCTTTTTGAATTGATTTGATTCGATAAAGAAACGAGACACTCCCAAAATCCCAATGCGATGCTGTGTTAATGTTATGCTACCGGGTGTCCCAAAAAAAGTACTCCCGTTTGAAAAATCACCAAAATTTGATTACACAGCCGATCTTCGATTTTCTTTTTTTGTCAAGTAGATCAAGGACCAAGCTATTCTCCGATATATACAGTAAAAACCCGCATATAAGAACCTTACATTTTGAAATCACCCTGTTTAGGTTCTTATGCATATGATACTATTCTTGAAAATAGGATGCAAGGTTCTTAAATAGGTTCTTATCAAAAGAATTAATTACAGATCTTCGGGAATTTAGGCCAAATACAAGAAAACAATGTTTACACGTACTCACTATCATGGCACAATTTTATAAATAAAAACCTTATCTACCTAGCCAGCCTTATCTGTGTCAAATCCATTCATACAAGGAATTTTTTACATATACTTTGTATCTGCTTAAATATTTGGCTAAATTTCTTAAAAAATGTTATCACATATCACCAACCAGTAGTTTACATTTAACTTTTTTTAAGATAAGAACCTTCCTTGAATTTCAGGATGAATAGATTCTTCTTTAATGGGGTGAATTTAGAACATGTTAGGGCTTAGGTTCTTATAAGTGGGTGTTTTTTTACTATGCGGGTTTTTACTGTAGTTATTCTTGTAATTGGTTTCAAAATTAGGGAATTTAGCTGTGTTTAGGGCTACCTGGTTTTGAATCATACTGCGAAAAATTATTGATGATTGCCAGATCGATTTCTTTGTGCATGTAAAGCTTCTAGTTTGGTCATAAATTAAAGAAAGAATTGCACACGATCATTGGAGACTTCAATAATGATTAAAAATCTGACAATTTTTGACTCATTCGGAAGATTGAGTATTTTGCTTCAAACTCGTAGCTCAAAGTAAGGTTTTTCAACGTATAGTTTCTCTACCTTGTTGTATCAAAAGCAAACATTTTATCATCTATGAATATTTTTGGGTCTTTGACAAAACAACTCAAAAAAATTTTTTATCAAAGGTTTGATAATCAATTTTTGGTGATTTTTCAAACAGGAGTACTTTTTTATGGGGCACCCGGTATGTTTTGTAATGGCTCATTTACCCAAAGTATGATTTTTGAGTGCGAATTGATAAGTCACATGAAATGTTGCCTGTATGAATGGAATAAGTTTCTGCTCTTTAAAGGGGCTCCGTCGTCAAAATGTAAACAAAACGATGATTTTAGCAGTTTTTTGAAAGGTGATATCAAACAGGATTTTTGTACTTTTTTCAAAATGAAAGTTGCTGTTTGGGCATTAATCCTTGTACTTCACTAAGGAACAAACCAAACATTCATATTTTCTACGATTGCTCGGATATAAGTGGATTTTTAACGGTCACTCTTTTGTGGCTTGGGTGAAGCCACCAAACAAACTGCAGAGAACAATGGATGAACAATGGATAATCCCCGACACGTGCGAGTTTACGGATTTGTTTACTGTTTGACGACTGAGCCCCTTTAACAGGACGTTTCTTTGTTTTTAATCGTAAATTATGATTTTCCGTTCCAGGGATCGTTTCAGGACAACAGTAAATGTCTGCGGAGATTGTTTTGGGGCTGCTGTGGTGGAGCATCTCTCCAAAAAAGATCTTATGGCATCAGTTACAATTGCAAATGGTGTGTTACCAAATCCTCCTTGTGATAAGATGGATGCATCACTTCTGTCCATCGAAGATAATGTTGATCAGACAACGATGTTGTAGTGGTATTGCTCTTTTGCACTAGACATTTTACAAAAGCCACATGTTTCCCTATTTTTTCTGTAATTGGTCCCTGCCATTATGGACGTCAGTTACTTATAAAAGAAGCGAACAATTACAAATCAGATAGTAAGTTTGTATTTGCACTGGGGCATAGGGCACGCTAGTAGGCCATAACTACCGGGTGTCCCATAAAAGTACTTCTGTTTAAAAAATCACCAAAAATATTGATCATCAAACCTTTCATAAAATTTTTTCGTTTTTGAATTGCTTTTGTCAAAGATGTGGTGGTCCCAAAAATTGAAATTTCACAGATGATCAAGGAAAATAGGTGACATCTGCTTTTGGTGTGATCATCAAACCGCAATGCTTTGGTAGATGATAAAATATTAGCAAGGTAGAATGATTATACGTTGAAAAACCTTATTGTGAGCTATAGTTTTATAGTTTTACAAGCAAAGTACTCAATTTTTCAGATTTTTTATCGTCATTGAAGTCTCCAATGATAGTGTGCATTTATTTCTGTCATTTATGACCAAACTAAAAGTTTTACATGCACAAAGAAATTGATCTGGCAATCATCAGTGATTTTTTGCAATATGATTCAAAACCAGGTAGCCCTGAAAAGAATTTTTTAATTTTTTACTGATTACAAGATCAGCTATGTCTTGGAAAATAATTTGTTCCTTGATCTACTTGACAAAAAGAAAAAGAAAATTGAAGATCGGCCATGTAATCAAATTTTAGTGAATTTTCAAACGGGAGTACTTTTTGTGGGACAACCGGTACTAAAATGAAGTTTGCACTGCAATGAACTCACTCGTGACACAATGTTTGCTTCCACGTAGGACTGCTACTTCAAAGGGGATATATTAGTTTAGATTGTGAGTGTTTACTTGCAAAATCAGCCAAGATTAGAGGAAACTATTCATCTCAGAAAAAAACTTCCCATATTCATAAGTCTAGTATATATCCGAGTACAAGGAGCAAGCTTATGACAAATTTGCAAAGGTCCCGTCCGGCGTCCCTGCTCAATTCTTATCATAAACTGCCCTCTTGTCGTGCCAATGCCCCACTCAGTAATTGATTTTGTCAGCATCTGTAGGCTACACAGTTTTGTAAGATAATGATATATTTGACTGATTTTAGTTACTTGTAGGCGATACTTGAAAAGTTACATTTTTATTCTGCTAAAGTAAATTTCTAATTTTTGGACCATCATTGGACAATATGTGCATTGATAATCATGTCAAAGACAACAGGACGATTTAGGGGAGTGAATGAGTCATGTATGGATAAATTTGTACATTGTTTTGTTTGCTAGCATGTTTTGTTAATTATTACTTGTTCGTTCCAACCTGATCAAGCTTTATTTGCAAGAATCCCATATTTTGTACCGGGTGTCCCAAAAAATGTATACGGATCTGGTTGACTCCAGCGATGTGAATTTAGCTTTAATCAATGGCTAAACACTCTCAAAATGTTCCTCGTTAGTTAACTTGAACATAGATACCTGATTTTTTGGTATTGGTGCTTTGAGAGCAGAGATATCAATCTTGAAAGCTCAAATGTGCATCCACTTGCAAACCAGAGCTTTGGCCTTTTGACCTAAGCAAATTCCTGAAGCACATCGAAATTTAGAACTGAAATTATGAAAAATTAAGAAACTTCCCAATGGGTGACTGGGGGATAACCTCTGGAAAACAGAATAACACAAGATCTAATATTCTTCAAATTTTATCAAGGCTATCCTTGACTTATACGATGTGCCTCAAGAAATTGCTTAGGCGCTCTGGTTTGCAGGAAGAAGCAAATTGGAGCTTTCAAGATTGATATTTCTGCTCCCAGAGCACCAATAGCAACAAACAAGGTATCTATGTTCAAGTTAACTATCGAGGAACATTTTGAGAGTGATTAGCCATTGATTAAAGCTAAATTCACAGCACTAGAGTTAACCAAATCCGTATACATTTTTTGGGACACCCTGTAGCTTAGTGTCAGACACAGAAGACAGCCGAACAAGAAATCTATGTCTTTGAAATAAATCGCAAAATGTTTGCGTATCCCAAAATACAAATATGATCGATCTTTATTCAAGATTCTTCAGATCATAAGGATTTTGAACTTACCTGACGCATACAATCTGAATGCACAATCTATCTTCGTTTCTTCTTTGAATTTCGGACATTTTTACTGGCATGGCATTTAGAAAGGGGAATTTTGAAATGGCATTTTGGATTGAATACAGGCACTTATTTTAACATGGTGAGCTTGAGGCTTGATCAAGTAAAGCGAACAGATACTCAGTATTCACGAGGGGTAACTTCCATTCGAGTAATTGTAGCACTTGTATATATGTGGATAGAGTAGGCCATTAATGATACTGTTAACATAGACAAAAACCTCCTGTCTTTTGTCTCGTGATTTATATGATTAATTTTTCATTCTCATTTTTACACGGTAGCTCCGTCCGTTTCGAGAGGACTGCTTTACAGGGGGCCGTGTCAAACTTTACCATATTACAACAACTAAAACTTTAACTGCTGTGGGTTTCCACATCTTTTTGATACTGATAACAACAACATCTTGTTAGCTTGGAAGTTACCCCTCCCCACGAGCGTAATTTCTTTAAACCATATAACCTAGAACAAAGATTAACTTGAGTGTAAAACTGTAATTAGATTTGAAATTTGAGGGAAATGGATAAAAATGTTTGTTAGAAGAGAGAAGCCACGTTGTCTTTTGCCCTACTACTACAGTTATTACTACAATTTTGATTTCTACTATTACAATTGACTAATGAACTACAAAACAGCTAGACTTGCCCCAAGTCTATTTCTTAAACTGTGATAAGTCTATCTGAAATCGCTTTTTGCTTTCCTTTCAATCTTTTCGACGAAATTGACTTGGGGCAAGTCTAGAATATAGCAGAACAGAACTTCTACATATTGAAGGGTCTGTTGATGTAAAAAAAGTAAATAAAAGGAAATGTAGTTAGAGCAAAGAAAAAATAACTAACTTAGGTAACCGTGCAGCAATACCATGGATAAATAGTATTTAGCAGGGTATTTAGCAGGGATAAATAGTCTTTAGAACTAAAATAGCAAGATACAATTATCTAAATCGAGAGACCTTCTTTTACGTATTTTTTCGAAAATAACTTGGATATGCTGCCCATGGTACTGAAAGGTTCTCAGTTTTTCATGACTAGTTCTATGCATCCAAGCCCTTTCCTCCCCATTTCCATTCCTAAAGATACTACTAGCATTTAATGAACAATGTAATTTCGAAGATTTTTGGAATGAAACAACTGCATTTTTTTCGATCCGTTCAAAAATCCCGTTATTTGCGAGCGTTGTTTGCTTTGTACTACTGGCATGTGGTAACCTATGCATCTGATGCATTTTGAGACACTGCGGAGGAAAAGAGCGCAATGAATGCTGGTACATGAAATATGAAAGAGAGACCAGGTGTAAATTGTTTTGTCTTCCATCCGCTTCGACCGTTTGAAAAGGAAAGAGCACCACGAAGAAAACTGCCGAAAAAGCTTCTTAAAGTACATTGATAATCATTTGTAAGTATTTCATGTTGAATTTCATCAATGTTTGAACGATAGAGGCTATTTATTTCACGTCGAATCGCAAACATGTGGACGAAATATGCGTCGAAAAATGGTAAATAGTGAGGAGGAAATTTTAGGCCCACCATTCAAATTGGTACACAGTAGTTCGACAACACAGCATTGATATTGGTACATACAACGTTGATGTCCCACACACAGGTCAAAGTTTCCAAAACAAAAAATGAACCGTAGATAATCCGAGTCAGACAGCTCTGTATATTTTGGTCTGGTTCCAGATGTTTAGAATCAAGAGACATGTTGTTTCAGCTACATTCCTGGTTCAGTGTTTCGGTTTTGGAGACATTACTATTAATAGCGAATGTTTTGTTCATAATATTAAATGGACACAATATCTAGTTGATACTCGAGTGGTATGGTCATCTAAACTGCACTACTCAAAGAAACGAAACAGTTATACATATTATGGTATTTAAGTATATAATAATCTTTTGCTTTTACTTTTTCCTATGATTTTTGGATCCAGGTAGGTATTTTAAGCAGTTGTAGCCAAAAAGGATGCCATGTGTGAATCAAAATTTCTATGAAAATTATCCATAATTGATACCCAGCCCATTTTACATCAAGCTTGCGCATTTTATTTTCCTAGTCTGCAGAGTATGGTAGTTCACACGACAGGATTTTGCTTATACAGACCAACAAAGCAATGGCATGCTTGGGTGCAAGGTCTTTGATTCCTTTGATTGACATACTCTGCAGACTGGCCCATTTTGCTGTTATTTCGACTCTGTAAAGTATTAATCTATTCTCAGGTATTGGTCAGAGTGTGTTACCATCTGAGACATCAAAATGATGTCATCAGACGGGGTGGCAGGGATGCCACCCTCCTTTAATTATACACCTGAGAATATGCAGAATCTGCAAAGGGTGAGTTTAAAACTTGTTTAATTTATGGTTACAGTGTTGAGATATGTAAAAAGAACAAATTTACTATAAAATGGTTCATATACACTCATCTTGTTATCAAGGTATCACAGTGCTCTGTAAGGGATGTACCAGATATCCGGTATGCCGGATAATGCATGGCTGGATCACCAATTTTTTGGAAGTCAAGTTCCGGTTGGATTTACAACTGAAATCCGACCAGCTACCGGATTTTTGAGAATTTTATTTAGGATTCAAACCATTTGCAGAGGATGGCAAAACCAGTAATAAAAGGTGAATAAAAATTTGACTAAAATATACAGCAGAGCAAAAAGTGATGCGTGCTCTAGCAAAGTGTACAAATCGGTCCTTTTGTAAAAAATACCAGCTGTTATGGTCTATTTACAAAGTTAGAATCATCCCAAGATATCGTTTAGAAAAGGCAGAGACATCTTTACTATGACAAGCTAATTTCCATTTTGTAAAACTTGCTCAGAGGTCATTATAGTATTAGTTTGTTATAAACAAGCACATGAATCAAGGAAGTAAATTTAGATTTCGATTAGAAACTTTGGTAGAAGATTGCAAAACTTGTAACCTTCCTAGCTAATTATGTAAGATGAATCAGCGTATTTTACTTGAAAATGTATATATAGCTTGTAAGGTGAGGTAAAATAAGACTAACTGCATTCACATGATACTAAGCACAATTTGAAAATCACACAAAAATATGAAGTTACCAACATTTTTTCTTGAGACCAAAATTTTTGATGGTAAAGTTAAATTTGAAGTTGAGGTTTGCAGATCATATAAATAGAGAAGACCTAATCAAGTACACAACCCCTTGTCATTGACACTCAAGTGTTGAGACCCTACCTGGGATCAGACCCTGACTGTTCTGGCTGCAAAATCTGAGAATTGTGCCACAACACTTTCTATGACTAAAATTTCATCTGAATTGCAAAAAATGATTGATTTGAGTTTGGCTTTAAATAGTTTAATGTTAACTCTACTGGTGAAGGCGAAGTTGCGGTTTTTAGTGCCAAGAGCTTCGGATCACATAAGTAGCTAAGCGCTTATTGAGTCTGTGACCCCTTCTGGTCATGACGCTCAAGTGGTGGGGCTCTACCTGGGATCGAACCCTGTCCACCCAACTGTTCTGGCTGCAAAGTTAGAGGATTACACCCAAAAGACCTTCTTTACTATAATCAAAAGACAGATTTTGACTTGATCTTATTTATTTCAAAAGGCAATAGAAGCAATGCAAGAGAGAGGTATGGAATCTGATCCAAGATATGCCCAATTAGTGCAGTTAGCACGACAATTCCACATGATGCAAGGAGGTCAAATGCCACCACAAGGTATGATGATGGGGTCAAGTCAACAGATGCAGCAAGATCCTTATGCCCAAGGTATGATGGGGATGCAGAGAGGAAATATGGGACAGAGGATGGACCCCAATCAGGTAAATGTTCGCCTCTTCTGATAAGGTCTTCAGACAATGAATGGTACAAATATTTACCTTAGTCCCTTCAAATTTCACCTGCCTCTAATTTTCACCCTGGAGGGGGGCGAAAATTAAAGTGGGCGAATTGTGGAAATATTTTAGGGGGCGAAAATTAGAGGGAGCGAAAATTAAAGGAAGTGAAAAAATCTATTTTCTATGAAAAAACTTTAGTTTTGATTGTAATACAAAATACAAGACATTCATTACTCTTCGATAACAATGATATTGTCCTCCCCTGTGTCTGAGGGGTGATTTTGTTGTTCTAGTTCCACCGTGTTCTCTTCCTCGGGGCCATATCCATCCAAATTACGTCATGTCAATCCAAACTAGGGGGGGTGAAAATTAAAGGGAGCGAAACTCCCACAAAACTTCTGCACAAGGGGGGCGAAAATTAAAGGGAGCCAAAATTGAAGGCAGGCGAAATTTGAAAGGACTAAGGTATTTGTGTTTGATTTCAACAGGCAAGCAATTTACATTCAAAAAAGTAATATATTATGTTTAGAGAATTTCCGAACAGCAAGCCATTCCTCTTTTTTGTAAAAATTCACTTTTCTAAAGTCCTCTTTTTGTTAATAATTTAAGTAGACATGCATGACTTTTTAGAAGAGATAGGGTCTGCTAGAGTGTTGATGGCAGGAATGTGTAAATTCTGAATAGATCAAAATACTGTAGTCCAAACTGTTGTAGCCAGAGAAAATCCATGAATTTTCATTTCTAAGAAAAGTATTCATATTTCCCCTTACTCATTTCACCTGAAGCTTACCCTTTTCCCCAGCAGATCCTATTTTCTGTTTTACACTTGAATTGGGGAGGGGGGCATCACTGATTTGCAATTCTTGAAAGTCAAAGACAGATGAAATAAATTATTGACCTAAAAAGGTTAATTTTTATGTGAAGCCTTTTAGAAATTGCCTGCTTCTACAAGGCTAATTAGCATTTCCTTGTTTACAAGGTTGATATTGAACAAAAAAAGAAGGTGGCTGAACAATATTCTGCATTTCTGGTGAAGAGCTCTGTCCTGTACAAAAATACAAGGCTGAACTTGGCCTTGTACAGGCCAGGTTTTAGCATTGTAGAGGGGATTATGACCTTGTTATGACCTTGTACTAACCTTGGAAGAAAATTACAAGGCTATCAGCTGCAACCAGTCTAATGTCTCGTTCAAATCTTACCCTGACCATCCCCCCCCGGGCAGCCCGGGGGTCAACAAAAATTGCAAAATATAGCAAAGTGCTGTTTGATCCAGACCTTTCTGTAAAATAGGTAAAAGGTTCGTTGTAAGATTAATATTGGCTTGTTTTTCCATAGATGTATGGCAACAGAGGAGGTCCAATGGGAATGCAACCTAGTATGCAAGGCAATATGCAGCCAAATGCAATGCCTGGAATGCAAGGAAACATGCCACAAATGCAAGGAAGTGGTATGCCACAGATGCAAGGTGGAAATGTGCGACCCATGCAGTCAGGACCAAACCCAATCAACCAGGCATTCACTCCAGAAATGCTGCAGCAGTTCAAAGCCCAGATTGTTGCCTACAAATTGCTATCTCGAAATCAGGTCCTGCCAGATAACATCTTGACAAGTGCAATAGGAAAGAGAGGGGCTCAGGGCAATTTCCAATCCCCAACTCAAGGGCCTTCAGCTGGGGCCAGCGCACAGATGCAAAGCAAGGGAGAACCAATGCCAAAACCACCACAGTCTAAGACTCCAAGTGCTTTGTCAACAGGTAGGTGGTAGTTTTAGAAAATAGTCCTTTTTCTATTCTTCTTCTTCTATGTTTCTATGGCATAATGACGAACAAAAACAAAAACAACAACAGTTGTAGGAACTTGCGTTAAATCATGGGTACTGGGAAACATATGTATGGAGGCCGATAAGGGCCAATCCTCATTTCAAATTCAGAATCGTCATTTCACTTTTAGAATCCTCATTTCAATATTAGAATCATCATTTCAAATGCAGAATCCTCATTTCACTTTTATAATCGTCATTTCAAATTAGGAATCCCCATTTCAATTTTCGAATCCTCGTTTCAAATTTAGAATCCTCGTTTCAAATTAGGAATCCTCATTTCAGTTTTAGAATCCTCATTTCAAATTCAGAATCCTCATTTCAAATTCAGAATCCTCATTTCAAATTCAGAATCCTCATTTCAATTTTATAATCCTCATTTCAATTTTAGAATCCTCATTTCAACTATGGAATTTTTATTTCAATGAAAATGGGAAATTTCGCTTCGGAGAGAGGATTCTTATTAGAGAGGGGACTTATTCACAGAATGAATCAAATGATAACGACATAAATAAAATCCATATTTTGCGTCGTCAGCATACAATCTTACGAGTCATATACAAAAATTCGACACAGTTTTTATCTCAAACCATATCAAAATTAACATGATTTAAGTGGGCGTTGGGCTTGATAGAGATGGGGGCTTATTCAAAATTTTGGCTTAGTCAAGAGGGGCTCGCTCATTAGAGTGGGGAGAAGGTATGATAGAGTTTTCAAGGTATTCACAATGGAAGTTACCTTGTACTGTGCTTGTGGCTACAAACACGGGAGGGGGGTACTTGGTCTATGAAAATAAGGGGAGGTGCCGCTGGAAAATCTGAAAAGGCACCCTGTCCCGGAATAAAATTCCCGAAATTGATACCCTGCCCTGGAGCAAAATTTAATAAACTATCTAAAGACAGTAGAGTTATATGAGAAAAGGGGCAGTGTTGCCATTCAAACGATTCAAATCGCATTCACGGACTGCAAATGGCTTACAACGACGTTATGGAGTCAATTATAGAAAATATATGGACCCTGTCATGGAGCCGACTATGCGAAAATGATACCCTGTGCAGGAAAAGGAATCCTGAAAATGATACCCTGTGTTAAGCGGCACGCCCCCATACGGAAATATACATGAGTACCCCCCCCCCAGAGTTTGAAACGAGGATTCTAAAATTGAAATGAGGATTCTAAAACTGAAATGAGGATTCTAAAACTGAAATGAGGATTCCTAATTTGAAACGAGGATTCTAAAATTGAAATGGGGATTCTGAGTTTAAAATGAAGATTCTAAAATTGAAATGAGGATTCTAAAACTGAAATGAGGATTCCTAATTTGAAATGACGATTCTAATATTGAAATGAGGATTCCTAATTTGAAACGAGGATTCTAAAATTGAAATGGGGATTCTGAGTTTAAAATGAAGATTCTAAAATTGAAATGAGGATTCCTAATATGAAATGAGGATTCTAAAATTGAAATGGGGATTCTGAGTTTAAAATGAAGATTCTAAAATTGAAATGAGGATTCCTAATATGAAATGAGGATTCTGAAATTGAAATGGGGATTCTGAGTTTAAAATGAAGATTCTAAAATTGAAATGAGGATTCCTAATATGAAATGAGGATTCTGAAATTGAAATGGGGATTCTGAGTTTAAAATGAAGATTCTAAAATTGAAATGAGGATTCCTAATATGAAATGAGGATTCTGAAATTGAAATGGGGATTCTGAGTTTAAAATGAAGATTCTAAAATTGAAATGAGGATTCCTAATATGAAATGAGGATTCTGAAATTGAAATGGGGATTCTGAGTTTAAAATGAAGATTCTAAAATTGAAATGAGGATTCCTAATATGAAACGAGGATTCTGAAATTGAAATGGGGATTCTGAGTTTAAAATGAAGATTCTAAAAATGAAATGAGGATTCCTAATATGAAATGAGGATTCTAAAATTGAAATGGGGATTCTGAGTTTAAAATGAAGATTCTAAAATTGAAATGAGGATTCCTAATATGAAATGAGGATTCTGAAATTGAAATGAGGATTCTAAAATTGAAATGGGGATTCTGAGTTTAAAATGAGGATTCTAAAACTGAAATGAGGATTCCTAATATGAAATGAGGATTCTAAAATTGAAATGGGGATTCTGAGTTTAAAATGAAGATTCTAAAATTGAAATGAGGATTCCTAATATGAAATGAGGATTCTGAAATTGAAATGGGGATTCTGAGTTTAAAATGAAGATTCTAAAATTGAAATGAGGATTCCTAATATGAAATGAGGATTCTGAAATTGAAATGAGGATTCTGAATTTGAGATGAGGATTGGCCCTCATCGGCCGCCATACATATGGAATTTGTTGTAGGATTATATATCGTTGCAAAGAATCAGAACTGTCAGGCCTTCCTTTGTGTACTTTTTATGTCTCCATATTCTCCGTTGTCCTGTTCACTTTGCACTTTCAGTCTGCTGGCATCACATCAGCGATTCAACATTTCAGGCCATTTTGAATGTTGTTATGTTGTTGCATGTTGTTCTATAAAGCTCCTTGAAAGGGAGGCACGCAGCGCCGATCAGTGGTCAACTAAAGAAGTTCAAATTTCCCAAAAGTTTTGTTCGAATTTCGTAGGTCAGCTGAACACCTGTTGGCTATATTTTTTCTTATGATATATCAGTTGGAATCATTCAGTGCTGATATTTAGTTTAAATTCCGTTAATTTTGAGAAAATATTTTTTCAAACGTCTCTGAAAGTTTTTGTCCCAAGTTTTTGTCCAAAAACGTTTTGTCTGAATCATTAGGATTTTATCGTATATCGATGTGCAATATTTGATTGACAACCAGACAAGTTAAAAACCTCCTATTGCCTGATTGAAATGAGCCGTTTCATGCTCTATTATGAGAGATTTTCTAAGTCAGACCTCTTCAAAAACGATTGAAAACAGCTAACATTTTTAATGTCAGATGATAAATTCCATGAAATAAGTTTTTTATGCTCCAAGGAATTCATTCTCTGAAGTGGAATACCATTGTTCTTCATGGCAAACTTTTAAGAAAATTTGACCATGATCTCAGGCTCTTTTGAAGGTCGTTTGAAATCAATACAATCATCAGACTTTCTTTTGCCCAAAACTTCACAAAAAGATTTGTTGCAAGAATATGAAAAGACTTTATTTTAACATCTCATAGGTGGCCTCTCAAGTGGAAGCAGCACACCAGTTAAATCTCCTGTCAGCGAAACAAGCCGAACTCCCACCCCTGTCTCCTCCACAACTGCACAGCCTCCATCCTCTTCAAGCGCAACAACAGTTGCAGCAAAGACATCAACTTCAACTTCTGTGGTAGCTGCTGCTGCTGCTGCTGCAACTATACCTGCAAGTGATGCCACTGCTGCTATTACAAATGCCTTACAGAAGAAGTTGCCAGGCTTGAATAGCCCTCCAAAGCCAAGGCTTGCACCAGTACAGAAGCCAAAAGGAATAGACCCTGTGGAGGTTCTAAGGGAGAAAGAATATAGGTAAGGCCTTAGGCTGATTACATAAGGCCCTTGTATCGCTGTGGTAAGCCTCGTACTGTAGAAACTTATAGTGAAACTGTGAAAAATATGTTGCTGCTTAGGCCTATTCTTTGCTATCATCTCACAGAAACGAAATGCAGTGAAATCTCACTTCAATTTAGGATTGCAGTTTTTCTGTAGCCATTCAAAAAGCAAGTTCAGGATTATTTGTGGAGAGCTTTTGTGTTTGATTTCAAATAGCTGTAAAGTTTTCTAGTTATCGATGAGCTTTGTAAAGAAATAGGGAAATTTGTTGTGAAGTTGAAGCCATCATTGTCATGGCTCCCTGAAAATGCGGAAGAATTTATGTTTAATTGCTCAGGCGCTGCCCCTTGTTTTATTTTTAACAAGAAAACAGTTAGATTCGAACCTGTTCATTTAAGGCAGTTTTGAAGGGATTTCTTTTTCCTTGAAAATGTTCTAAATATTATTTCCTTTTTGTAGAATCCAAGCCAGAATTGTTAACAGGGTTCATGAGCTTGAAAACCTTCCAGGAACGTTGGCTGACGATATGAGAAAGAAGGCATTGATTGAACTGAAAGCATTGCGATTGTTGAATTTTCAAAAACAGGTATGTTGCAAATTTTCCTTGGTTTCTGTTAATTCTAGAAGTAAGGATTTTTAGAAATTGACGCAAGTTCAAACCAGGAAAATTTAATTTTTTGGGGTGCTACAAGATCAAATTGTTTTTGATGGTATCCATTATGCTACAGTAGCTGTGGCTTTTACTGGACAAAATCTCAAGTTTTATGAGCTACCTGGTTTTTAAGGCCCATTTTATAAGTTGTACTGCGCCGCTCTGAACCATAGAAATTTGAGTTTGACTGAGGTTTGACTTGGAGCGCCTCTGTTTTATAAGGAAAAACTTTGCCAGAACCATAGTGACACATGTGCATATGATGATTAATGTTGCTATGGATTTTGCTGTTGCATGCATGTGCAAAAATGCTGCAGCACGGCACAACTGAAATATGGTTTTATAAGTCACATTGGGTCGATCCAGTTGAGATGCCTTTGGCGTATGATTCAACTCAGTCGAACCAAGTATCAATTTTGTTTTATATGAGTCGAACTGCGCTGAACCAGACAAAAATGGTAAAAATTCGCTCAGCTTGGCAGGGTGTGGTGCGACTTATGAAACCGGCCTAAGTATACTGGGTGGGTGAAAAATGTTTAGGTATTTGAAAGCATGCAGCTCTCAAGACATTTATTAGATACTCTTATGAACTGATAATACCTGTGTAGCTAAATTTTCAACTTTGACCAAGGATTTTAGGCTTGTTTTGAAGGATTTTGATATAAAGCATTTTTAAAATTGCTTCTAACTTAAGAACTATGCAACCAATTTTGGCAAACTAAATTTTCTCGTCTAAGTTGATATGTTAGCTAAACAGGTGTTATTAGTTTGTAGGAATCTGATAAATGGTTCGAGAGTTAAAGGCTTTCAAACCTCTGAACATTTTTCTGACTCACCCAATACTACAAAATTGAACAGAATTATTAGCAGCCCCATTTTTATGCGAATTCTTTGAACATGGTTGATTGATTTGCTATTGTTTTTCTTTTCTTTTGTGAAAATGTTCTTTTTATTGACACTTCTGGAGGGGCCATTATGGAAACAAGGTCGCACTCACCTTTTAATGATACCCCTGCCATTTTAAACTGGGGGTGTTTTCAAATTACATTTTTTTATATTATGCGCATACTAACCGGTTTTGTGTTGTACAGGAAAATATAAAGCCCGAGATCTTAAAAGTACAGACCGAGCTTGCGAGGTCTGTGCAATAAGACCGAGGGCTTTATATTTTCTTGTACAGCTACAAAACCGGTTAGTATGAGTTTTATTACCTGATAGCTGCTAATTTTGACTTATACCATTTAGTCAAACTCATTTTGTTACTGTTATGTCGTTTGAGTTCATTGTAAATCTCACAGGCCTAAATTTTGGAATTGTAAAGATGGTGTTAAAACTTTTCAATTGGGTCGTTGGACAAGAGTTAAACGTAAACTTGTACATATTTGTTATTATTTTGCAGCTTCGTACTGAAGTATTGTCATCCATGAAAAGGGACACAACACTTGAAACATCTTTGAGCTCAAGGGCCTATAAAAGAAGCAAAAGGCAAACTCTTAGAGAGGCAAGGTGAGGAGCAAATCTAAATTGTACCGGGTGTCCCAAAAAAATGTATACAGATTTGGTTCACTCCAGCGATGTAAATTTAACTTTAATCAATGGCTAATCACTCTCAAAATGTTCCTCAATAGTTACCTTGAACTTAGATACCTCTTTTGTTGGTATTGGTGCTTTGAGAGCAGAAATATCATTCTTGAAAGCTCAAATTTGCGTCCACTTCAAACCAGAGCTTTGGCCTTTTGGCCTGAGCAAATTCCTGCAGCACATCGAAATTAAAAACTGAAATCAATGAAAATTTAAGAGACTTCCCAATCGGTGACTGGGGGGTGACTTCTGGTAAACAGAATAACGCAAGATCTAATATTGCTCAAATTTTATCAAGGCTGTTGTTGATTTATACGCTATGCCTTACTAAATTGCTTAGGCCAAAAGGCTAAACCTCTGGTTTGCAGGAAGAGGCAAATATGAGCTTTCAAGATTGATATCTCTGCTCTCAAAATAAAGTACCAATATCAACAAACGAGGTATCTATGTTCAAGTTAACTATCGAGGAACATTTTTAGAGTAATTAGACATTGATTGAAGCTAAATTCACAGCGCTGGAGTCAACCAAATCCGTATACATTTTTTTGGGACACCTGATAGGAGAAATGTTCAACCGTTATCCCGATTCTTGAAATGTGATGGAAATATCTTTGATTTCTGATCACTCAAACCAAAAAAGCGTATTCGTCAGGTCTTTTGGAAGAAAATTGCACGGATGGTTGATGCATCTCCATTTGATACGTACAATTGCTTGAAAGGAACTTCGGGTACTTTGCTATTATTCTTCTTTGATAGATAAGGTACTTGACGTACAATTATAAAAAGATTCGAATGCAAAAAATAAAGGAGAAGATTGCGCACAACGATAAGTCAGAAAGGCCTCGATGCTAAATCTTCTGTTCTTTGCATCCGAATCTCTTTACAATTTTCCCTATGATTCTATTTGCAGTAGTTTTGATATCCTCATTGTTTTCACAGTTGCATGCATCAACGATCCGTGCAGTCTTTTCAAAAGATTTTACACCTATGCACCAAAAAATGACAGTCGTTTGCCAAAATTTAGCTTTACGAATTAAGCAGTGATCTGCAAACAGTTTTCTTTATAATATGAAAATTACATCAGTACTCAAATAGTATTATGGTTATGATACGATTTTGGTTGCAATGCAGTTGTCTGTCACATATCCTTGAAAATCAGGCGTACTGTAAGACCCCGTAAGATAGAAACCTTTCTTTTCAAAACAGCATATTTAATTTTACTTTAAAACTTATAGAACTTTCTCATATGAGGGTAAGCCCGAGGTTTCTTAAAAAGTCGTTTCTTTTTTGCAGGTTCTTACTGTATTAAAAATACTAAGGTGTAAATAAAAAGGTTATGAGTGACCACATTTTACTGTCATGAAAGAGAAAGCATACTGCAATAAATGTTATAATTTATGTATTTCATTTTGATTTCTTATTAGTTTTCGACCATTTTGAGTAATTTTCGAATTTCCTTTTGTGATTGATTATTGTAGATTTCACTCCCTTTCTTGCATTTTGCATTGATAGAAGTGACGATTTTGGTCTGGCAGAGTGGGCTGTGATAAATTACCTTCTTTTCCCTTTTCCCCTTCAGTCTGTTTTTAACTTACAGTAAGAACCCGCAAAATAGAAACAACTTTAGAAGAAACCCCAGGCTGATTTTTTTGAGAAATGGTGCCCCCGTATAAGAAACTTCTCAGCCTGATTTAGAAAAGTTTCTCATAGGAGAATCCCAAGTAAACTCATATCTAGCGATCTTTGTTAAAATCAGGTGCCAAGCATTTTTAAAGACTTAATCAAAAGCATTTCAATCTACGTATATACCTAGCATGTATGCTAAGGTTGAGTAAATTTCGAGCGGATGCTAGGTAACAAGAAAATACTTTTTGATAGTGTTTGCTCTGGAATTTCTTTAAAGCTTTAAGTTGAAATAACTGAAGGTTTCTTAACCATGTGATAAGAAACCTTCCAGCCTGTTTCAAGTACTTCCTTCCAATCTGGAGTAATCTCTGCATGAATAGACAAAGCCTTATTCTTCAAAATTTTTCTATATTTACACAGAATGACAGAGAGGCTTGAAAAGCAGCAGAAATTGGAACAGGAAAGGAAGAAGCGACAAAAGCACTTAGAATTCCTTAGTGCTGTTATGCAGCATGCCAAAGAGTTCAGAGAATATCATAAATCAGTGCAGTCACGTGTTAGCAAAGTGAATAAAATGGTGATGACGTATCATGCCAATTATGACAGAGAAAAGAAGAAAGAAGAAGAGAGAATGGAAAAAGAAAGAATGAGAAGACTGATGGTAAGTCTTTAAAGGAAGATACTTTTGCGTGTTTGACCGAAATTCGCAAAAGTTTATTCCGCGAAATCTCTTAAGATATGGAATCAAACATAGGGCTCCCATCATTAAAAAGGTAGCCTGCGCGCAGACCCAATATTCCAAAGAAGAAAGGGTCTGCGCAACAACGACCAAAAGCTTGCTACACAGTGCAAATCCCTTTAGGCCATTCATTTACTCGGACTACGGATAAATTATAGCATAGTCATAAGAGAAAACTCAATTTTTCTCTTATGACTATGATAATAGCGAACGACATGTTTTTCAACTCGCTAAACAACACATCGTTAACAATCACACCTTTTCCTGTCCTCTTGGGGTCCTTTTACGAATATACAATTAAACGTTCAAAACAAAAGCCACAATACAATCCAAGATATACAAGTGACGAGAACAAAAAACACAATACACGACTGAACACAAATGTGTGACAGCATATTGTGACAGCAACAAAACGACACGCATGAATTAATCAACTCATGATTGCATAGATTATTTTCCCTGAAACTCAGAATTGTGCCGTAGCAAGCTTTTGGTCGTTGTTGCGCAGACCCTTTCTTCTTCAGAATATTGGGTCTGCACGCAGGCTATAAAAAGGTCGATGTAAAATTCTTTTGCAGTTTTCTTTGGATTAAATGGCATGGAAGGAACTTAGAGTTTTTGCTGTAAATCTGCCGTGAAAATTCATTGATATTTTGATTAGCTTCAAAATGGCGGCATTTATTAAATTTGAGGCTATGACGTCAAGCACCACGAGTACCTCATGGATTTGAATGACTCAAATTCTAGTTAAGAACCGAAAGATCCAAGTATTTTTGTGATTTTTCTCGCCTTCTTACGAGCATTGCAAATATAGGTAAATTCATCTTGGCAAACATTTTATGGTTGCAACATGACTGAAAAGGGCCTAAAACACTTGATCAAATCGTCAGGACTCTCCTCACACAGAACAATACGCACAGGCGTTTCACCTCTTTCAAGAGTTATAAGTCATAGATTCTCAAACAGATACTAAAGATTTTCAATTCCATAGCAATAAATGTGCATACGATATCTCTCACCCTCGAGAACTTGCATTTTCTCTGCTGTTCTGAGCGAGGAGTCCTTTATGATTTGATCAAGCATTTTAGGCCTTTTTCAGTCATTTTGCGACCACCAAGTTTTTGTAAGCTTGAGTTTACCACTTATTCCAGTGCTCGTAAGAAGGCGAGAAAAATCACAAAAATACTTCAATCTTTTCGCTGTCAAGCAAATATTGATTCATTCCAATTCATTCAGTTCTCTTGATGCTATGAATTTTCAAAAGTGGGAACTTTTTTCTGGCTCACCCGGTTTACTTTGAAGGAATCTGAAATATATTTAATCTGATCTACCTTAGGCCGAAGATGAAGAAGGCTATCGTAAATTGATTGATGAAAAGAAAGACAAGCGTCTGCATTATTTGTTGATGCAAACAGATGAATACATCAAAAATTTGGTTGGCCTTGTTCATGAACACAAGAAGATGCAAAAGAGAAAGAAAAAATCTCCAAAGAAAGCCAAGAAATTCTTTGATTCTGAAGAAGTTGAAGAGAACAGTGAAGATAAAAGAATTGCTGTTGTTGATACAGCTACTGGCCAAATATTAACGGAAGATGAGGCTCCTGCTGCTAGCAATCTTGAGCAATGGCTTATTGATCATCCAGGGTATGTTTTTTCTTTATACCAAATTTTGTTTCATACTCAATATTTGATTTGATTTGGTAATAAATAAAGAATTACAACATAATCTACCGGGTGTGCCAAAATAAACTATGCACTTTTGGCAGGCCACGATAAATTGTAGGCCTGAATTAGAATTAGAATTAGAATAGCAGAAGGCCTGAATTAGATTCTAGGATTTTTTGCAAATTTTTCTGTTTTCAGTTTTTAGAGCTACAAGCGAGTTTCTTAAAAAACTTTTTCCAAAACACTGAAAACGATCAAAAAACGTCGATCAAGCTTTCTAAAGAATCGACATGAATGGACAAAGAGAAAACTTTTTCGAGGTGATTTGGACTTCAGAAATCGACTAATTGTAAGCTGCTGTACGAGAGTTCGTACTATCTTGTGAGAAATGTAATAATATTTTCAAGAATATAAAGAAATTTCTTTTCTTTTGTAATGTCATTGAATGTATGCTTTGCTGCAGGCTTTGTTCCTGTATCAAGGGGGTTAAAAGACAAGCGAGGAAGCGTCATGGGGCCAGCAAGCATGGAGTTTTGTTACATTTTTGATTTTGTGATGGCTTTTGGGGCGGCACTTTATTGGAACTACTACAAAATTTCGCAACAAGCCAATCTTTGAAATAACACTCGTGCAGAAGTTTACAATGATCAATTTCCAAATCCCCAAATCACGCTGAAAACGTTTTCTCTTTGTCCATTCATGATGAGTCTTTAGAAAATTTGATCAACGTTTTTTGATCGTTTTCAGTGTTTTCGAAACCGAAATTTTAAGAAACTTGCCTGTAGCTCTAAAAATTGAAAAAGGAAAAATCTGCAAAAAATCTTAGAATCTAATTCAGGCTTTCTGCTGAAGATTAAGTCATATATCTTCAAAATCGGTCCAGTGTACAATTTATCGTGGCCTGCCAAAAGTGCATAGTCTATTTTGGCGCACCCGGTATAAAATACGACACCTTTCTTTCAAACTGCTTGATTTTTACATTGCTGGAGAACGATAGGAGTGCTGTTTTTTAAATGAGCACTTATTTTGCCTTTCCTCGGCCATAAATCAGCAATTACCCGTCAGATTGACCCAAATCAGGTCCCAAACGCTAAGTTGAAGCCTGACCTATGCAATTGTGTAAAAATCGAGACAATTCAGTTGAAGCTATAGCTCCTCCACAGCAGCCACACAAACGAGCACAATTTTTGAGACACCCTGTAGATATGTATTATCGTTATATATATGTGTGTATGTGTATGTATGTGTCTGTGTGTGTGTGTGATTGTGTATATATTGTAATTTTACAATCATCTTTGCTTATTTCTTATACAGATATCAAGTGGCCCCAAGACAAGATGATAGCTCAGATGATGATGATGATGACGAAGATGAAAATAGCAAAGATGTAACAGGCGGTGTTAAAGAACTTAATAGAGATGATTATGCAAATGATGATGATGATTATATATTGTAAGTATCTTTCATGATGATTATCCAGTTTCATTTTGTTGGTGCTAAATATACTTTATGTATGTATGTAGTACTACTATGTCAATAGGATCGTGGGCTGAGTGAGGAGCATAGGTTCCAAATCTTATGTCGGTGTGAACATGTTTTTATCTATCAAATCTAAAATGCTAAGAACTACAAAATACCATTCAACTGTGCCAATCATAGCGGGAAAAGATGCAAGGTCATCAAGTTCCCACTATGACTGGCACATACAATATTGCTTAGAGTTAGATGCAGTAAGAAAACGCAAATCTTATAACGATTAAGGAAAACAAAATAGGAGACACAAAGGGGACCATTATGGAATTGAGGTCAAATTCACCTTTTAATACTATCCCTGCCACTATAATTAGGGGTGATTTTAACTTGTATTTATTGACGCTGTATTATGTAAATTGTATTGTATCTATTTTATCACATTTTAAACTTTGTAATTTTTTCTTTTGTGGCAAATTTAAACATAGGACATAAGGCATAAGCCGCTGCTTTCCAATGATTATTAATCTACATTCGTTTCGTGTTTTCAATAAAGCAAATTGTTTCCTCTAATCATTTTATTCGCATTCACGTCTAAATCAGAACTTCCAAAAAGGAGTAAATTATAAAATGATTTGGAGTTCATACCATAAACGTTTAAATAAGGAATGTTTTCAAGATGACCATAAAGATCTTGCCGTAATGTGTCATACATCTAGGGCAGTGCAGGAGAAAATGTTCATTATCTTCATTCGCCTCGCTGCAATCACAAATAGGGCTTAAACAGTCAAAATTGTGCCGAAATTTGTGCTCATTTAAATCATGAAATTTAACACTAAGTTTTAAATTTGACGACCTGTTTCTTTGAACGGAGTGGCTTGCAAGAACTTCAGCTACTAAGCTATAATTGTACCATTTGACTTTTCAAAAATACTTTAGGTACTTATATATGTATCACTGGTTTCGTTGCAAATGAATTCTAAATCTTCTGTTAGCTAGATCTGAAATGCTTGCAGCTTCCATTAAGTGCAAATATTTTGCCGATGGGTTTATTTCCTGCAAGCCTAAGAATATTGACGGGTCTTCTTCAAGGCTTGCAACTTATTTCCAAAGTTTGCAGATCAGTTTATCGCACGATTTTAAGTTCCCGTACTGTTACTATTTCCTCATTTGCAGAGCGGAAGAAAAAGAAAAGAAAACCGCTGGAACAGAGGATTTCTTACTCAATTATTATGCTGCTGCTCATAGTGTGAAAGAAGAAATAAGAGAACAGCCTTCGCTTTTGATTGGTGGCAAGTTGAAAGGATATCAGGTATTTTGCGACTGAGCATAGGTTCCAAATCTTTATCTTGGCGTAAATAGGCGGGTGTAAAATTCAATGATCTGTTTCTTTTGATTGAATGGCGTGAAAGAAACTTCAGATACTTATCTATAATTCTACCGTTGGACTTTTCAGAAATTTTGAATATTTTTTGGAAATTACAGCGTATCTTACATTTAAACTCATTTGAGGATGTGACGTCATCAAATTTCTAAATCATAAACCAGATGAGTGACAGACTTTTGCTTGATACCATATTGTAGGTTTTCATAAACTATGCTTTTCTTCGAAATTATTTCATGTTACGTCAAACAGTTTAGAAATTATGATGGTTTTCAGTTTTTTTGAAAATTTTTCTTGAATTCTTAAAAAAGAAGAAAAACACTCTAATTCTGAAAATATTGAAGATTTCAGAAAATTGCAACGGTTCAAGTCATTCAGTTCAAAGAAATAGGTCACTCGATTTTACACCAGCCTTTTTAAAGATTTGGAACCTATGCTCTGCGACTGAGTTTAATTCTTAGATATTTTAACTTGGCTGTATTGCACAGACCTTTTTACTTGTTCGTTTGATTTAATTTTTTTCCAAAAATTTAATTCAACTAATTGAAGAAGAGTGTGTGCTTTTAGCATAATCAAGATATCGAAAAGTTTAATAGAAAAATAGCAGAATCGTTAAAATTCCTTTCAAACCAATTTTATCCAAAGAAAGATGTAATGACCATTGCCCACAGGACTACCTCACTTCCAGTTTCTGCTTCGTTTATTGAAGTGGATGGTGGCACTCCGCTTCAGAAATTATCGTTGTACCGATTATCAGTTCATCAATGATCGAAACTACGACGATAGTAATACGTCTAACCATTGACATAAACTTTTGTAAGATTTGGAGCCTGTGTTATTGGTACTCTGATTTTTGATTAATAATCAAGTACTGGGTGTCCCAAAATGATGTATTATTGTTTGATTGCTTACATGTCCATAACCAATGAACTGATTTTCAAAAACTTTGTTTTATTTGATTGTCTAAAGGCTAGATTGTATTCTAAGATGTTGGCTGTGGGTTTGCGACGATGTTTTCATGTCGAAAAGAAGATCGATAAACTTGCTCGAATTCAAGCCTTAGATGGCATGAGAAAGAAACGGCCTATTTTCCAGTCAACATTTTAGATGTGATACAAAAGGCTGAACTCGTATTCGTATTCTCTGAACTCAGTATTAACTGAATTCGTATTCTCTGAACGCCATATATTCTATGAACGACATATAAGTTCGGCCTTTTGCACCATATCTAAAATGTTGACAGGCAAAGAAGGCTGTTTCTTTTTCATGCTATCTAAGGCTTGAATTTGAGCAGCTTTATCAATCTTCTTTTGGACATGAAGAAATTGGCCTAAACCACAGCCAACGTTCTCAAATACAGCTTAGCCTTTCCTTTCGGCAATCGGGTAAAATGAAGTTTTTGAAAATCTGTTCATTGGTTATGGAGATATTAGCAATCAAACGATAATACATGATTTTGGGACACCCGGTGCATCTATAGACCATTTCGCAATTTGGAAAAGGGACTGAGGATAGCGCAGCCGATTCTGACAGCCTTGGCAACAAGTAGGAAATCTAGGAAGTCCCCTCTTCTGCAGCTGGGCCTAAATTGAGCCGTTTCGAAGTCGAGGGAAACAACTGAAATAAAATGGCTCAAAATACATTCACAAATGAGCGAAAAGATTGCAAAACGGCTAAATAATCCAAAGACAACACTTACCATACTAAACAAGCATCACATAACTCTTGGAAGTTGCAAATAAATCGAAAATAACTCGAGTTTGGAGAGAGATGCGAGCAAGCCGCCAACCGTACACTTTGCACTGCAGACGAGGGGATTCCCTAGATTTCCCTGTTGCCAAGGCTGTCAGAATGGGCCGCGCTCTCCTCAGTCTCTTTCTCCAAATTGCGAAATGGTCTATTGGGTAGTTGTGTTATTGATGTCATCACATTTTTCGTAGTTGAGTGGTCTGGAATGGATGGTCTCTTTGCATAATAATAACCTGAATGGCATACTTGCTGATGAAATGGGTCTTGGAAAGACTATTCAGACCATTGCTATGATTGGTTACCTCATTGAGAAGAAGAAAATTAATGGACCATACCTTGTCATTGTACCATTATCGTAAGAAACCTTATGTCAAGTTGTTTGTACTGTAATACAGTGAAGTCCCGCCTTTAAAGACCCATTGTCAACCACGATCCTTGGTGCGCAGAATGAAAAACAAGGCAAAAAGAATTTAGGCCAAACACGACTTTTAGATAAAACGGAAGTCGACTTTGGCGCCACAAAGGATCATGGTTAGCAATGGGTCTTTAAAGGGAATCTGAGCATCTAAAATGGCTCAAGCCATTTGCGATCAAATTCTAACCAATCTGATATCAGTATTTCCCGGTGACGTAGATCAGCCACCCAATTATGGTGTGGCACGTGTCACGTCCAATTGTTTTTGCATCACTGTTTTTATGAAAGGTTTATGTATGCTTAGATTCCCTTCAAGAAACAAACTTTCTTACCTCAGCCTATTGTTCTGCCTTAATCAACCTATTCTTTTCTATTGTTCTTTAAAAAATTCAGGGTCTGTGTTTCTTATGAAATAGTAAGACACTACGAACGAGCTACCACGCAACACTATTAGAACGATACCAAGGGGAGCAGAAGATTACGACTACCCCTGGCCTTTACACGAAAAACTTACACCTAACATGCATAAATCAGACGAAAATTTCATTGAATGTTTTTGTGATCTTTCATGCGTATACAAGCCTTCGATGAATATAGCCGTCCAAAGACATTGACCGTGCCACATGCTGACCTATATTTTGAGTAACTGAACGTCATCAAGAAATACTGATATTGCGTTGGGATAGTGTAGAATTTGACTGCAAATGGCTTTAGCCACTTTTTATGCTTGATTCCCTTTAATATTATGCAAATGTCGACTTTGGTGTCGCAATGGATCTTTGTCAGCAATTTGCTATTGTCACCCAGGGTCCTTTGCAGGGTTGCTGAAATTTCAGACTGTCTGAAAGTCAAGTTTGGCTTGAGCAGAAATCAGGGATAGACACTGCAGTACAGTAAAAACCTGCACACAAGAACCTAAGATTTTGAACTCAGCCTGTTTAGGTTCTTATGCAATGAGGCACATCCAGTAATCAGGGTGTAGGTTCTTAACGAAGGGAAGTATGTGAATCTAAATTTTTGCCAAACTTATTTACACTCTTGACCCTATCCATTTCAACCCAAGCTTACCGAGTTTACCCATACAGGCCCTGCCTATCACAGTTCTGCAAGTAATGTTTTGGAGTTCACGAAAGAGGTCGATTGGCAAACAGATTGCATTTATTTTTCTAATGAATGAATTAAACCCTTTATTAAGAACCTAATTATGATATCAGGCTGAAATAGTTCTTATCCATTGGGTACAAAATATATGATTTCAGGCTGTAGGTTCTTAATAAATGAAGGCTCTTATCTGCGGGTTTTTACTGTAGTTGAACTGATGAAAGAGTTTTTGCTTTAGTCGAATTGGTCTTTCAGTTCAACTACTGCACTGTGGATCTACACTTTCCATTTTGGCAAAATTCGATATGTAGACAGTCTAGAACTGTAGCGTACCTGCAGGCTTTGTTCAATTCATTCAATGATCTGTAAATTTGAGCACGTTCGTTTGTGCACGCAGTAGGTGATTTAAGAGAAAGGGTCAATCGGTGAACAGAACAGACTTTAAGAAATCTTATGACAGAGCGTTGCGTGATGTTTGGGTTCATTTTCTCAAGGGCTAATACTTAGTATTAAAATTTCAACAGTTTTTCAATACACAAACAAACCACAGCATAGTTTATTTATCCCCAATGACGTCAAATAAGTGGGAACTGTTTCATCTGGTCTGTTAATTTGAAAAATAATCGATTTACAATATTGTTTTGAAACCATTAACAACATTTCCACTGTGGTATCCATTGAGAAACAGTTTAAACTACTGTGCTGCGAACCGTTGCTTTAAGTCTTTCAAACTCATTGATGAGAAATCCAGATGTTTTTCGAGTTCGTTTATATTTTGCAAATATGATTAACAAAGGTGAGGTTAATCTTAGCTGAAATACCCGATGGATCTTCCCATGTTGGAAAAAAATTCATTTTGCAGAGAATACATGAAGTATTAGTATTGGAATCTATCAAAGTTTGGTTGATGCAAAAGCATGAAATATTTGTTGTGATTTTTGTACTACCGGGTGTCCCAAAAATAGTACTCCCATTTGAAAAATCACCAAAATTTGATTACACGACCGATCTTCAATTTTATTTTTATTGTCAAGTAGACCAAGGACCAGATTATTTTCCCAGACATAGCTGACTTTGTAATTGGTTTAAGAATTGGCTAATTTAGCTCTTTTTAGGGCTACCTGGTTTTGAATCATACTGCAAAAAAGCACTGATGATTGCCAGATCAGTTTCTTTGTGCGTGTAAAGCTTCTAGTCTGGTCATAAATGACAAGTGCGCGCTAGCAGTGAAGACTTCAATGATAATAGAAAATCAGAAACTTTTGACTCTTAGGCACGGCTGAAGACTTTGCTGAGAAGCCTTAGCTCAAAATAACGTTTTTCAATTTTTCTACCTTGTTGTATCAAAAGCAAACATTTTATCATTTGTAAATATTTGTGGGTCCTTGGCAAAACAAATCAAAAAGAAAATGTTATCAAAGGTTTGATATATGAGTTATGGTGGTTTTTTAAACAGGAGTACTTTTGGGACATTAACTATCTTTGGAACAGGAGTATCTTTCTGGGCGTTAACTTAATTTGCAAAAACCCGTAACTTTGAAATGCGTGAAAAGGGCCTAAGATAATAGATCAAAATTATAAGCAATCTCCTCATGCATCTCATTCCCCTCAAGAGTCACACCCTCAAATGAGTTGAAATATGAAATACACTGTAATTTTGAAAAATATTCAAGATTTCTGAAAAGTCCAACCCTAGAATTATAGCAAAGTAACTAAAATTACTTTTAGCTCAAAGAACTAAATCATAGAATTTTACATCAACATTTTTAAAGATGTGGAACCTGTGCTTAGATTTAGCACATGAGATTTTACCTTCTCTGCATGCTTTGAGACTTCAAATTATTCAGTTTTTGCCCAAATGAGCTGGTTAAGGGTCTGATATAAGAAGTCTACATTTGTACTATCTGTGATTTGTTTATGTCTCTTTTAGAACAATGTCCAACTGGGTGCTGGAGTTTCAAAAGTGGGCACCAGATATTATTGCTATTTGCTACAAGGTTTGTCCCACTTTCCATTTTGCATTTATCTTGCTTATTAAAGAGCCATAGCCAGCCACAATCATTTGCAGGCACGCTGCATTTTCTGAAAATTCGTCTGAAAATCTAATTTAGCCAAAGCAGAAAACATGGATCGGCACGTTGCAGTTGAAATGATAGAAAAACTTGACTTTCGTTGATTTTTCTGTCAGTTCAGCTACTGTATGTCGGTCCATATTTTCTGCTGGGGCAAATCTTATTTTGGTTAAACAACGAATTGGTTCGGTTTTGTCTGGATCAACCGGTATATACATTGTATGCATTGGCTTTCGTTTCGTTTTCTATATTTATATAGGTTAAAGTTTCAAGTACATGTTTTACAAACTGATCTGTTAGAAAAAGCAACGAAAATCACATAATTAAGAACATAAGAAATTACAAAGTCCAGTTTACATTATTTATACAACGTCCAAGAAATGAAAAAGAGACAAAAAGAGACAAAAAGACGAAATAAATCAAATTCCTAGTTGAAGATGTTTAGGTAGGGTGCTAAGTTAGTTTCTATTTCTAAGCTTTCCACAGTTTACCACCGCGATAAAAAGCATTTTGACTCGTAACTGTTTTCAGAAAAGGTACCTGAAGATCAGTTTCTGCCGATCGGAGAAATCGATCCTTGTCTTTAGCAAACTATGTGAATAATTTTTTCAATACGTCAGTGGCTAGCGAATTCAAGGATATGTAAGCTAACGTGGCTTTGCTGCCAAGTATTAGACGATCATGCTCAAGCTGGCTGCAAGGAATTCTTTATTGAAACATCCGTAATTGGAACGCAATGAATCTCGGTAAAAAGTTCCTCGGCGCCATCTTCAGCGTAATCGTCAATTACACATTTTTATATTCTAAGATAGTTGCTCATGACATTGACGTTCTTAACCTAAATAATTGCAAAAGTTGTTCTCAAAACAAAAAGGAAAACAAGATTTTTTCCAAAAAATGAAGGAATTAATTATTGACAATCACATGATGACAATTTCATGAATAAAAACGCTATTTCGTAAATTTCTTTATTACAAAATTAATTTTTTTCAAAATTCATTCCCGCCTTTATTAAAACAGCGAGAAAAGAAATAGAAATCAGTCATCTTTTGCAATGAAAATTTTTGAAACGAATATAATTTATTTATTAGAATCCTAATTTTATTTCTTTCCTTGAAAATTTATTGAAAATTTATTGAAAATTAAAACGCAGAAACAAGAAAATTTGTCATAGATTGTATTGTATTCAGCTCCGTACCTGGCGCTGTTACAGTAGGGGGTTGCTGTCACAGCAGGCATCACTTTTAGAGCATATGATTCTTACGATTATTTTGATCGTTTGATCGCTTTCATCGCTAATCATAAATCACTGGAATCGCTGGAGAAAACATTTCGCTTAAGTCTTGGTTGGCAAACGATTGAGGAATTGATTAGTTCCTATCCAAAATCAAGGTATTCAAGACATTAAATGTTGGTCCTCAATACTTGATCAAACTTTTCTCGATAAATTCACAGGGGTCCCAGTCCTTTCACACCCTCCAAAATACCTCAACTGACCTAAAATTGCCATTAATGAAAATCGCTGTTTGGTCTTTTACATGAATCTTCATAATTCCACCTACCCATGAGCTTTTCATCAAGCAATGTTTATTATGACTCATCCCGGGATCTACGTAATCGCACTTTCGCCCCAGTCTTTTTTGAAGTGCGCGACTTTTTCCAAGAAACGACTAAAATGGGGTACTTTGAACCCTCCTAATTTCGTAATTAGCGCCAATACATGAAAACAAACCTTGACAGATCATTTAGATAGTTATTTTGTATCATTTTATGGAAAAAAAAGTTGTGGGTTTACTGACACTTTAACCCTATAGCATTCAATGCCAAGTGATAGGTTTCATACTGTGTGGCTGCTCTGTTGAGCCCTGAAATTGGGCGAAACCGGTCTGTAGCATGACTTATAAGGTGCATATGGATTTCTCTCTACGATAAGTATAATTTTTGTCGTCTATTCGCAGGGGTCACCGGCAATGCGAAGAGATGTAGCCCAGCAATTCAGAACTTCCAAGTTCAATGTTGTTCTCACGACCTACGAGTATGTGATGAAAGACAAATCTATAATGTCTAAGGTGAGACTTTCAATGCTTTTTCGTAGTATCAGGCCAATACTGTGCAAGCCTCTTCAAATGATATTTTAGCTTTGGAACAAAAGCTAAGATAACCCTTAAATGTGCTTGCATGGTGTCGCTGACTTAGGTTTCCTTTTATTCTATTCAATTAAAATTTTACAATAACAAACTACTTAGAAAACTATACATAAACCGCTTTACGGCATCACAAGGACCATACAAGGGAAGCAAAAGACAATGCCTACCCCATGGCCATTAACACAAAGAGCATGAAACTAGATTTACACTAAATATACAGATACAAAAAGCAATGCATAAACGACTTTCACATTGGTGGTCAGGCCAGCATTGGCGATAGTGCTGAGCAACAAAAACGCCGGCTGAGAGAGCAACGACAACAGCTGCCGCTGACATTACTCCCTCCCCAGAGTCCCCATTGCTGAAGACACCGTGCCCATGCTATCAGTTAGGGTTCCTAGTTCACGATATCATATTTCATAAACGTTTCCTTTCCTTCCATTGGAGTCTACAATTCATAACTAAAGCTTAGTTTCTTGATAAAAGATTAAAATTGCGTTAGAAATTCATGCAAAGTGCTACGGATGAAATGCGTCAACATTGTATTTGCCCCAATTTCGAGATTTTGTCGGCGCCTTCGAAATCACTCGATTTAGAAACGATGACTCATGAACAATGCATTTGAAAATAATTTAGAAAATGCGTTATGTTATCCCATCTCTCCCGGGTGAGTAAAAAAAGTTATGACGTTTTGCGGACTGTGGAATAAAAGTGCACGGCCGATATTCAAAACGGAAATGTTAATCTATCAGTCCAACGCTAACTGTAGATGTGAACGTTTTGTGTGACAAAACCACTCATCTCTTAGACCCAGAAATTAGGAAAATGCTGGTAAGGGGGTTTTATAGGAACGAAAATTCCGCGTTTCATTCTGGTCCATGATTTATTTGCCATTGGAATTTAAATTCTATTTCTGAAACTAGCAATTGTGTTGAATTTATATTTCAAGGGTGAGTAAATCATGGACCTGAATCGAAAATGGAATTCTCATTCCCATGCAGACCCCTTACCAGCATTTCCCAGTTTCTGGGTCTAGAAGATGAATAATTTTACCAAATGAACTTTTTACATCTAAGTTAGCCTTTGACTGATGGATTAAATTTTCAGTTTGAATATGGGCCGCGTAGTTTTTATTCCACATCCCGCCAAGCAAGTTAACTTTTTTTTACCCACCGGGTATGTTTCTCCACCTTCCTTTATTTTGCGATAAACGATAAAGTCGCTTTGATGGAAAATGAAAGGCTACGCACAAGACAAGAAATCTGCCCACTATTCTATATATTTCACTTCGGATTCTGCACTCTGTAAGTCAATGATAGAGGTATGAAAATCAGGGTTTGTGAAATCAGAGAGTAAAAAGAAGACCGTAATTACACAAATCATGCAATGCTGATAGCATTGGGTATGACGTCAAGATAAACCGTTATCAGTATGCGGTAGGGGTTTAAAGTGGTTGAATATCTACCATATTGACCGCATGACAGTGATACGAAATTTTGCAGCAGTAACATTGGTCTTGGGTCATTCCATATAATTTGAACAAAGGCATGTCAAGTCATGTTCGAGAATCGCCCTCAAATTTTTTTCATGCAATTGTTACCTAAAGACAAGGTTGACTTTCAAATTTCAGCATCATAACTTAAACGGTTAATTTTCTATGGGTGATTGAAATTTTAAAGACAGCTCGATCAAAGATGAAGTGACACTTTCAATGATTTTTAATTTCAATTACAGGACTCTGTAACAAATTATGTTGAGTGTAAATCATTTCAGATGCAGCATATCATCAGCAAAAAAAAAATATTTGCAAGTCAAAGCTGACAACCTTGCACAGGTGCTTATCAAAATCCTGCCATGATAATGAAAAATTCTGAATTAAGCCACTTTGGAAGCAACTTGCATGAATTTTCCTGTTAAAACGGCAAAAGCAAATTAACTACAAATGATACTCTTGTGCTACCATGCTGTTAGAAGTCAGAATAAAATAAATAAAAAATTCCACGAGCTTCCACTTTAAAGAAAATTAGGTATCAAAATGCCACAAACTTGTGTGTCTGTGCAATTTTAGCAGATTTGAAAAATATTTTACAAATTTTGGTATGAATAATTCCAAATTGCTTCGTCATTTGTCATTCGTATACTAGTTGAAGTTTGCCTAGACCGAATAGTTTTGATTGAATCCACTTGCTAGTCAGTGAATTTGCCTTTTGAAAGTAGCTCAGACACCAAAATGGCCGATATGGGGCATGTTCAGTGGCTGCAAAATGTACCGGTCAGTAATGTCAGAGTCTTGAGAATTTTACAACCAGTTGTGTACTCTGTTACCTTCTGCTGACAAGAATTTCATGGATCAAATGGAATTTTAAGGCAGTAATTAAAATATTTTTGACTGCCTGTTTGTCGAGAAATTGGTAATGTTGTGGAAACTCTCTTCAGTTGGAGCAAGGTCAAAATCTCATGAAATCATCATTGAATAAGGTGAATGCAAAGCTTCACTTACCTTCAAGGATTAAAATGCAGAGATATGTCTCAAATATTGGGTTCCCATGAATTTAAGGGGGGAGGGACATTAATCATGTAATGTAACTACATAACTCATTGACCGAATAAACTTATCAGTTATTCTACAAAGGAGTCACAGAAAAGATCTTTGGAGAGAATGATCTATTGGGGATACGAGGCAGTTTCTTCTAGGTCAAATGTTAGCCTTGAACATGAATTTTAAAATGTACAACTAACTTGCAATTTGTCAGTTGATTGAAGATCAGGAAACGTTCTAGTGGCAAAATTTTGAGACACAAAACGAAACTCAGTGAAACTTTGATTTGATAGAACTTCAAATGGTAGATTGAACAACAACGTTCAGGAACTCAAAAGCTGAACAAAAGTCATTTATGCACGAGTGTCTAGAACCGAGTCACTACATCTTTTATCCCTCCAGTTGTAAAGTTGTACTGTCTTCCAGCCGAATTGGATGTTGGAGGAACTAACAAGCTGATAATGTGAGCTGTTGCAAGACCCCCGACGAGATCAGAAAAGTGGGGGGGGGGGGCCAAACTTGATACAAAAAATTTACCACAATACAACGTGATGAGCTGCCTTTCAGAACGGCATGATTTGCCAAAAAGTGGGGGGCCATGGTCCCCCCGGCCCGGCCCCCCCGTCGTCGGAGGCCCTGTGTTGGGACCCAGAGATGATGATTTCATGAGATTTTGACCTTGCTCCAACTGAAGAGAGTTTCCACAACATTACCAATTTCTCGACAAACAGGCAATCAAAAATATTTTAATTACTGCCTTAAAATTCAATTTGAAGCATGAAATTCTTCTCAGCAGAAGGTAACAGAGCAGACTACTGGTTGTAAAATTCTCAAGACTCTGACATTACTGACCGGTACATTTTGCAGCCACTGAACATGCCCCATATCGGCTATTTTGGTGTCTGAGCTACTTTCAAAAGGCAAATTCACTGGCTAGAAAGTGGATTCAATCAAAAATATTCAGTCTAGGCAAACTTCAACTAGTATACATTAACAAGTGACGAAGCAATTTGGAATTATTCATACCAAAATTTGTAAAATATTTTTCAAATCTGCTAAAATTGCACAAACATACAAGTTTGTGCCATTTTGATACCTAATTTTCTTTTAAGTGGAAGCTCGTGGAATTTTTTGTTTATTTTATTCTGACTTCTAACAACATGATAGCACAAGAGTATCATTTGTAGTTAATTTGCTTTTGCCGTTTTAACAGGAAAATTCATGCAAGTTCCTTCCAAAGTGACTTAATTCAGAATTTTTCATTATCAAGGCAGGATTTTGACAAGCACCTGCACAAGTTTGTGAGCATCGACTTGCAAATAAATTCTTTTTGCTGATGATATGCTGCATCTGAAATGATTTTCACTCAACAGAATTTGTTACAGAGTCCTGTAATTGAAATTAAAAATCATTGAAAGTGTCACTTCATCGTTGATCGAGCTGTCATCAAAAGCTTCAATCACCCATAGAAAATTAACCGTTCAAGTTATGAAGCTGAAATTTGAAATTCAACCTTGTCTTTAGGTAACAATTACATGAAAAAAATTTGAGGGCGTTTCTCGAACATGACTTGACATGCCTTTGTTCAAATTATATGGAATTACCCTCTTTCTATTTTTCATTGAGGTCATATTTACCGAAATAGGCTTTCCAAGGCCCAATGATATGCGCTATACAGAAGGCAGCCTAGTTTACTTCATGTTCAACACAGGTAGCAAGCGTGAGGATTGTCATAAGGCCTTTAAGAAACTTACAAGAAACTCTGAGTACTCAAAATCCGATGATCTTAATAAACTTTCAGTGCTGGCTCAAATTTTAAGTTTCTTAGACGGAGCAGAAACTGCGTCAAATGATGTTCTGACTCAAGGATGTGTTTAACTTAAGGAAATGTTTGACTACATAAGCTTTTGAAATGATAAATCAAGAGCTTGAGGCCTAAGTGTTTCCTGATTTCAGGATCTGTTGCTGCGTGCTAGGGGGCTCAGAGTTCCAAATTTTGGTGCTTGCGCGCGCAGTTTCTGCTCTGGGTAACTCATATAAAAAGATACGTGTATATATCGTGTGTTTAGTGTACAGTGTTAAGGGCCCGCAAGGGGCCGATTCTATTGCCAAAGTCTGGCCGACCACCACTATTCACACCTCATACCCCAAGGGGTTTAAGCTTTAGTGGTGGTACATCCCGTCCCCACGTGGCCAGCTCTGGACTCGAACCCACAACCTTTACGCAGAAGGCGAGTTCGAAACCGCTGGGCCAATCTACAGCCTAAACCTACCATCTTTGGCTTATCGATGACTTTTTTGGATTTTTCTCTACGGGACCAAACAACGCCCATGTAAACCAGCTCAAAATCATGATTAATCAGCCAGATTTGGACGAATTATCTCGACATTTACTCATCGTAGTAACGGGGAACTTCATTTTGAGTGAAATATGCTCACATGGAACTTCTTTTTATCCTTGAGTTATATGAATAATATGAGTTAATGGAAGCAAATCAACTCATGATTGTACACACTATCGCAAAATTTTCTCAACAAAGTAGCAGTGGGCTTTCAGACCCAAATCACCTCACCTTGCAAAATAATCGAAATAAAACCTACCTAATCGTAAAAAGATTTCAGACAACTTTCAACACCTTTCCAAATGATTGAACTTGAAATCCATAATGATTTGTTGACAAAAGAAATCGTACGGCGGTGTAAATCGAAAGTTTGCTACGCTGTAGCATGGGTAAATTTTGTGAAACAAAATATTTAGGTTTCCGAAAGGACAAAACGATTTGCCTTCTGAAGAATAGATTTTACACCTCTGAGTGCACTCAATCAAATCAAAACAAACAAACAAACAAACAAACAGAGAAAGCAAACATTATGGTCGGCTGCATTAAACGTGTGAATTCTATTCTTGAGGCTGCCAAATCGCTTTGTCTTGAACAGAACTGTATCTTTTGTTTTACAAAATTCACCCTTGCCCTTCGCTGTCAGATCAAAGTCAAAGTTCATTTGAAGAACTGGAAATTCAACGATCCTTCGAAAGCATAGGTTCCAAATCTTTAACTCAGCGTAAAAAGGTGGATGTAAAATTCAATGACCTATTTCTTCTGATTGAATGGCTTGAAAGAAACTTTAGATACTTATCTATAATTCTACCGTTGGACTTTCCAGAAATTTTGAATATTTTTCAAAATTACAGCGTATTCTACATTTCAGCTCATTTGAGGGTGTGACGTCATCGAATTTCTAAATCATAAACTAGATGAATGACAGACTTTCGCTTGATACCATATTGTAGGCATTCATAAACTATGGTTTTCTTCGAAATTACTTCATGTTGCGTCAAACGGTTCAGAAATTACGATGGTTTTAGGTTTTTTTGAAAATTTTTCTTTAATGCCTGAAAAAGAAGAAAAACACTCCAACTCTGAAAATATTTAAGATTTCAGAAAAATCCAACGGTAGAATTATAGAGAAATAGCAAAAGTTTCTTTGAAGTCATTCAGTACAAAGAAATAGGTCACTCAATTTTACACCAGCCTTTTTAAAGATTTGGAACCTATGCTCCCAAAAAGTATAGATTTCACGATCCACTGAGCCATAAATCTAATATTAAACTTGCAATCGTTTTAATAGCGAAAAAGGCAAATAGATCCAAATTACCCCGTGGACCCAAGTTACCCCACCGTACCCTAACGAAAATAAGGGTTCACTTGACCAAGCAACGCCCTTCGTTGCATGCCTTATTTCTGTATCGATTTTGCTTGATATGCAAAATTTTCTCCCAAGAAGCATTTAACACCAAGACACCGATTGAAAGTTATGATATTAATGAAAACGAACATCATTATGAAAAGTAATAAAGTGAAATTTCTTTTTTAACAATTCCATTCACAGTAAAGTAATCATAAAGATTAATTTCAAAAAGTGTATGTGCTAGTAATGGTTCTAAATAATTTAACTCTCATCATGGGCGAACCATGTTAGGAAAATGCCACAAGAGGCCTTGGACATACACTCTTCGTACATTCATGCACCATATAAACACAAGGAAACAGTCCTCTGGTATCTTTTGGTATCCCTATGTCTTTACGCTCTTCTGTCTCGCAACAAATTATTGTCAGGATACCATCATCCATATCCAATAGTACGAAAAATGTTCTGGTCTCCCTGTGAAATATTGACATTTTTCGGTTTGATCTCGTTCGCCGTAAAGGTGAATGTCCCATGCTCGCTGTATCGAGGCGAAAATTGCAAGTATGCTGAATATCAACGTCGACAATGCGTGTTTTCTGTGAGACACCAAGTGATATATTCACGCCAGTACATGCTGATGCGAATTTGATCTTCCAGCCATGTTTGCCTACAGTGAAACTCGTAGCACCGAAAATTAAAGCGCCACATTGGTCGTTGCTTTCCAGCAAAGCTGAAGTCTCCTCTTTATTCAAAACCCAACCATCAGTGTTCTCAGAGCCCGGAAGCACTGGAAGTTCTTGCTCAAATGCTAAATTTTCCTTTGAGACGGTTTCACAACTAAATGGGCTTTCCATGAGCTCAAAACTGTTCACAAATACATGTATTTTGTGCATGCCGATGCTAGATGGCCTATATTTGACAGTATGAACTCCGTTGTTCTTTGTGTTTATCAAAGCAGTGTTAACTTGTTCTTGTGGGCCTCGGATAACAACTTTGATATTATCCTCTTCTGAAAATGTTTTATTCATCGCATTATCCCTTGTTACAACTTTAAAGCTTGCTTCCTCGCCAACAAAGGAATAAGTAAGCCCAAGGCCCATGGCCTCGGAATGCAACCCTGATGCTAGTTTATCTTCAATCTTCCCGAATTCTTTTAGCGTATCATACATTTGCGCGTCGCACGTAAGTTTCAGATCACCACACTGCAGAGGACGTAAATTCTCGATAGTGCGAGCGTCTCGTTCTGTTTCGAGGTTTAAATCATCGCTTGATCGGCATCGAGGTATCGGTGTGATGTTTTCATCTGAAGCATCGAGACAAAATGATCTTGCATATTTTCGCCGTTTATTTCGAAGACGGTTGATCTTCTTCTCCTTCTCACAATCAACTTGCGAAATTAGCTCATGTCTGCGTTCGTTCAAAGTCAGAATGAGCATATCAAATTCTTGATTAATATCGATTTTAGTTTGCTGAGCATTCAATGCGATATGTTCCATTAACGACTCCATCAGTCCTTTATCGGATTCTTCTACCTCAATTTCAGCGTCAGGATCGAACTCAATTTCTATATTCCCTAGCGAATCCAGCTCCTTGTCTAGCTGTTCGTTAGAGTTGGAAAACCGTGTTAGAACACTGCTTACTGCTGATGCCAAACTTTTCGCATTACCCTCCAGATCAGCCGTTCTAATCGTTGTTTTGTGAGACGTCGCGATCTTTTGCCAAGGATACATCGCCTACGAGTCTTGCCAAGTCTGTGTCATACTCACACTTTGTCTTTTGTGCTTGTGAAGAGGTCACGCCTACAACAAAGACATGCAAGCTCAAAATAGCTGAAAATAATTAGAGACAACACAACAATATCTTTGTCTATGGGATCGACTCTGTTGGTTGATTTTAACGCTATCATGTGCAGCTAATGTTGGAGATAAGCCAGGCCAAATGGTCAAGGCTCGTTTCTTTAAAAATTATGTGACCCTACGCCTAGACGATTCAACTCATGGCAATTTAAACGTTGTTTTGAAGTAAAACTCATGTTCTTCCATCAGAATTCAACAGTTTATCTTTAGCTCTGTCAATGAGTTACAAGCAACTACTTGTTTCTTCGTAGTCAAAAACAACGATCAATTAAAACTCTTAATTCCCCCCACCATATCGGCTGCTTTGACAGGAGCGCACAGTTAATAAAAGCGACTGCTTACGTAAGCGATGGAATTATTTACAAAACTAAAACAAGTCATGATAAACACCTGGGAGTTGTTTCTGTTATTGAAAACGATAGCGAAATAGATCTTTCTATGGTTTAGACTAATGACGTTGGTAACTTTGTTTTTTTTTTCAAAGCACAATGCAAATCATACAAAAGCGCAGTGGCAATTTTGTCTCAAAGTATCTTGTTGGGGAGACGAGATACGCTTCGCCCGAGGAAACCCATGCATCCCCCCGTGCAGTAGGTGGAAGCTCATGCGCAGTAGCGTTTTGGGGTTGAAGCTCTGACGGGGGCATGCGCTTTATCCCACTGCACGGAGGGGGGGGGGGGACACCGGTCAAAACAAGCAAAGCCGCAAAAGTTTCTCTGAAACTCAGGTAGCTAGCTCGGTCGTTATGCATTCCAGAAATTGTGATCAAGAGCACTCACGAGCATATATCGAAGAAGAAGGATATATCTACGTATCTACCTCGGGCATTTTATTTCTTTGGTTCAGAAGCTGAGCAGTAAGTGTTTTAATTACACCCAAAAAATAAGAGAATTGAATCGCCTCCCAATTGGCTTCTGAACCAAAGAAATGAAATGCCCAAGGTAGATGTGTAGATGTATCCTTCTGCTTTCTACATATGCTCATGTTTACTCTTAAAAACAATTTCTGGAATGCGCAATGAGGGCGCAAGCTACTTGGGTTTCAGAAAAAGCTTTTGCAGCTTTGTTTGTTTTGAATTACTGGTTGATAGAATTTCCTTTGTCTGCAGTCGCTAATCGCTTGGAATTGAGGTGTCAATCAAAAGCAACTGATGCTATTGTTTTACAAAATCTGCCCTTGTTTCTCAATACAGAGGTATCTTAGCCTATTTACATGCCTTGTGCATTTTTCTGATTTGCCAAGTAAATTCTTCATAAGAAGAATGATGGTCATCATAAAGAAAACATAGGGCTCCCTGTACTTTTTCGATGTTATCCACAGATCTAGCTGATTTGCTTAAATTATTCAGTCAGAAGCGAATATTTCAATAAACGGGATGATACCTTGTGTAATCGAATTAAGAACTGCATGCAATGGATTAATTTTGGTCTGAATTATAACATTATATGTAGGTGAGACTGATAATGATCTCTTCCCTTATTTAATACTTTAGATTACTGTCGCTGAAATAAAATTGAAAATGCATCAGTTATTAATTAGGGTTTCAGACTGTGGTTCAATGAAGTCTTGTCTTTCTTTATGAAATTTCCTTATTTTGGTTTCGTTTTAATCAGAACTATTGAGAGTAGGTTTATTTTCCAGTCACTGGGTAATCACAAACATCTTTTTTTCGTGCTGAATTTCCTACTGCACCGGGTCAGTAAAAAAAGTTAACACGTTTGGCGGGTTGTGGGATAAAAAGTATGAGGCCTATGTTCAAAACTGAAACGTTAATCTATCTGTGAAAGGCTAATTTCGATGTGAAAACAGTTAACACGTTTGGTGGGCTGTGGGATAAAAAGTGCGCTGCCGATATTCAAAACTGAAACGTTAAAGGCATTGAGCCTCATGGTAAACAGACCGTGCATACCCAAATTGCAAAAATTGCTGAGTCATGATGATAGCTTACGCCAATCTGGTAGTCTGTTAGTTAACTGCACACAAGATAATGATAATAATAATAAGTACGAGTACGAGGTGATATTGTAACCTCGCAATGGGCTAAGCGTGGCTGACGTAGCCTCGTATTTCTGAAGTTGATGTCTGATCACACGAAAACAGACTGATCACATGAAAGCAGACAGACTCCCAGCGGAGAATCGCTATTTGCCATGACTCAATGCCTTCTATCAGTAAATGGCTGATTTAGATGTGAAAGCAGTAAACACGTTTGGCAGGTTGTGGGATAAAAAAAAAAGTACTCCTTAGATTTTGTTTGGTAAAACTACTCATCATTTTGACCCAGAGATTAAGAAAATACTGGTAAAGGTTTTGTATGGGAAGGAGTTTCGATACTCGATTCTTTTCCATGATTTGCTTGCCATTGAAATTGAAATTTAATAAAATTGTAAGTTTCAGAAATGATGGGTTTCTTAAAAAAATTCTACCAATGTTCCTCCATCAATTTGGGAGATAAGATGATTCGAACTGTTTTCAAAACTCTACTTGAATTCTTTTTGAAACGAGAGAAACACTGTAAGTCGGAAAAATTCAATTTACCAACATAGCACTGGGTAGACTGATAACAAAGTAGCTAAATTTCCTTTCAAGCCATTCAGTCGAAAGAAAGACGCAACAGTCATTTTACAGCAGCTTGTTTCAAGCTTTGACGCCTATTATATGCCCTTGCAGATGTATTACCGACGCCCAGCTCAGTGTATTACTGGTTTTTTTCTGATACGAGTAACCTTGTGACCTTTTATCTTCACATTGCGTCATAAATCGGGCTGTGAACTTATTCAGCTGTATACATTAAACAAGACAAGAAACTAAATACTTGATTCTACTTTATAACCAGACTGTGGCGTGTATGCTAATTACAGATATATCTCGACAAACAATGTAGAAATTCTGATTCTGCCAAATCCCAGGTTAATGCAAGGTCAGGGGACCGCAGAAGTTGATTTCCCAACCTTTACTGTGAATCATTTGCACATTTGCATTAAAAGATACATGGTTGATTCGATACTTTGTGTGGTCGTACGATACAAGAGAAGCATGAAGACAGCATAGGTTCCAAATCTTTAAAAAGGCTGGTGTAAAATTCAGTTGCTTATTTCTTTGGTCTGAATGACTTCAAAGAAACTTTAGCTACTTCTCTATAATTCTACCGTTGGACTTTTCTAAAATCTTCAACATTTTCAGAATTAGAGCATTTTTCTACTTTTTCAAGAATTCAAGAAAAATTTTCAAAACAACTTATAACGATCGTAATTTCTAAACTGTTTGACGCAACATGAAATAATTTCGAAGAAAACCATAGTTTACGAATGCCTACAATATGGCCTTAAGCAAAAGTCTGTCACTCATCTGGTTTATGATTTAGAAATTTGATGACGTCACATCTTCAAATGAGTTGAAATGTAAGATAAGCTGCAATCTCGAAAAATATTGAAAATTTATGAAAATTCCAACGGTAGAATTAAAGGTAAGTAGCTAAAGTTTGTTTCAAGTCACTCAATCAGAAGAAATAGATCACAGAATTTTACACCCAACTTTTTACACCGAGTTAAAGATTTGGAACCTATGCTCATGAAGACTTCTTACAGGCCCTTACAGAACTAGCAAGATATCTGGCTCTTTTCGAAGGTGGTGTGGCGCAGTGGTGTGATCCACTGACTCTGCAGCCAGAGCAGTTAGGCTCCGGCACCCGCACTTTAGTTATTTTTTTGACCTCATGTTTGTCCACTATTTCTCTGAGAAAGTGGATAGATTCAAATCCTATCTAGGACATAGAATTCAAAAATAGGGGTCATAATTTTTGAAAATTAATCAGACATTCCCAGGAATAAGCTACCAAATTTATCATTAATCATTCTATCACAAAGGTAAATTTTAAGCATAACTCAACTGTAATAGTGTACCGGAATGATTTAAGCACTTTCAGCATCAGGCCAGATCTATGTATTGTAATGTACTGTATTGAAACTGTACTGTAATGATATTAGTTCCTATTCGGTTCATGATCATTTATTCATATTCCCTCATCTTATCGACTGACCATTGTCAGGGTGCTCAGCTTTAGTGTTAAATTGGAATGTATCACAAAATCACCACTTCAGGGATGTCAGTGATTGCATGAAAAAGGGGTGATATTTTCCCATAGAGTCGGAGAAAAGGGGTTAATTTGAAATGTTCCATCAGAGATAGGAGGTATGAAGTAGATTCTATGGACAAGCATGATATACACCAGGTAATAGGAGTGCAGGTGCTGGGAGTTAGGCGAACTGCGTTCGATCCCATGTAGAGCTCAACCACTGGAGCCTCATGGCCCTCCTATTTCTATGGTCATGAAGAGGGGTCGCGGACTCGATTAGATCTTCTCAGCCTCTGCGATCCCAACGCTTGGCGCTAAAAATCCGCAACTTCACGTCACATTTTCGTAGCAATTGTCAAATGGTGTGGAATGACAGCTCCGTGTGACTACCACATTGTTATACTCTTAATTTTGTTAATTTCGTTGCCTTAAATCAAACTTGTAAACGGTGTTACATTCTATTACATTTTACTGTACTTTCTAACTACAATACATCTTTACGACACTACAGAGAGTATACCACAGGTAGCAAAGCCAATGACTACCCCCATTGCCATTAACATAAAGCAAGGGCGGGCATGTCACACTTGGAACGATAGTCCTACCTTTGTCCGAAAACCGGTAGTTCATGAAAAAATTTTGCACCACCTTTGTCCCAAAAAGTGGTCGTTTTTTAGGGCAAATTTCTGCTGTTATTTTTCTTCAGTTTGGAGGACAATTATTTTAACATAATGTATCACAGACGATTTTTGTCCCAACAACCGGTAGTTTCGACCTACTACTGTTTTCAAAAGCAAGTGGTAATTGTAGATATGAAAGTACAAATGTCCCAAAACCGGTTGCCTGAAAACCGCTTTCGTGAAAAATTTGAAACGCTGGCCTTTTTTCGGAAATCTGCCGGACAAAGGTAGAACCGCTTTGGGAAAAATTGGAATTTCTGCTCTTTTTTCCGTAAATTTGGCGGACAAAAGTGGAACCACTTATGTGAAAATTTATATACTGGTCTTTTGTGCTTAACTTTGGCGGACAAAGGTAGAACCAGCTTTCAGGTAAATTTCAGGATTTTGATTAGATAATCTAGATAGGAGATTAGAAAACTAGATTTTTGTGAAAAACTGATGGAATAGGAGGATTGATATTCAAATTTCACCTTTGTTCCAAAAACTGGTTATCTTGGGTTGGAAGGTCTTACTGTGTGATAAAAAAAACCGGTTATTTTTTCCAATTCCTCTGGACAAACATGGGGTCAGATATTTTACAGTACTTGCCCGCCCCTGATAAAGACATGCAAGTAGATAAATCATACCCTGTATATTTCTAAGGATTTGAAAGCTATGCCGTGCAGTTTCGAGTCATATTCTAATATCTCATTCTCAATAGCTAAGTGGTCCATTGTAACTTTCAACTTTCCATTTTAATCCTGGCACCTGTTAGCAAAGTTTTACTGGTATGCAGGACAACAAGATGAATGATTTCTCTGTTAAATTCTGCTTGTATTTTAGATTGATCCAACAGTAGCTAGTCCCTATCCAGTTACGTGGATAGAAATGTTAGATTTTGGTCAGACCAGCTGGTGGCATCCGCTTTTGGAATTTGCCACCGCAACAAATTTCTATTTTACCGCTAAATATGATTGCAGATAAATCCAAATTGCTCTTCAAAATATTTGTTTACGTTTGAAAGGAATTTGAGTGTTCTCAACGAATCAGCAAGGATTTTTGGTCAGACCAGCTGGTGCCATACAGTTTAGGTATTTTCTTTTTTACCTCAGCAAATTTTTTATATTGTAACTAAATAGGATTACGGATAAATCCCAAAGTTGTGCTTCAAAACGTTTGGCTACCTTTGAAATAAGAAGAATTTGAGTGTTTAAATATAACAACAGATATTTGTACCGGATGTTCCAAAAAAATGTTCTCCAGTTTAAAAAAGCACCAACATTTTATTATAAGCCCGATCTTCCAATTTCCTTTTTTGGCCAGTAGATCAATGACCAAATTATCTTTCCAGGCATACACGTATTTTTTTTATAAGAAACTGCCCGTAATTAGTAAGAAGTAAAAATGTAAAAAGTAAGAAACTCAACTCTCAGATCGCCAAAAAATTGAGAAACTCCAGTACTGGGAGAATATAAGTTAAGGAAACCTTTCACATAATTTTACTTTACTTGCACTTGTTTCCTGTATCATGTTACTCGTAAGGTACTTGAGTAATGTCTAAACATTAGAAAGGCTTAAAAAACTTTGCTTTGAAATGTCCAGGACGGCACAGGCAGTGAACATGAAGATTATTATGGAGCCTCGTAAGAAACTCGTAAGAAACTCTGAGTACTCAAATTCTGATAATTTTAAGAAACTTTCAGTACTGGCCCAAATTTTTAGTTTCTTATTTAAAAAAATGCGTGTAGCTGATCTTGATTAGCTTTAAGAATTAGGGCTGCCTGGTTTTGAAGCATACTGCAAAAAGCTCTGATGATTGTCTGAGTAATTTCTTTTTGCATGTTAAACTTTTCGTTTGGTCATAAATGTCTGAGAGAAACGCGAACTATTATTGTAGACTTATCAGGATAATGATAAATCTCAATTTCTTGGCTCTTGGGCAAGATTAACGATGTTTCTTAAAGGGTATAACTTTGGAATGAGGTTTTCCAATGCGTTTTTCATATTCTTTAAGTAATGAAAGCAAACATTTTTCATCTTAAAATATATTTGGATCATTGACAAAAGCGATCAAGAACAGAATTTTATGTTATGTTTCATCATTGGCGATTTTTCAAACGGGGGTACTTTTTATTTGGATACCTGGAATGTTGTTTAAAAATTAATCCATATTTTGTTTATCAGCAAATATTTATTCAACATTTTCATATTATTTATGAAAGTTTACATGTATTTTGATTCTTACCCCTGTTGACTCTTAATTTTTTGACAAAATACTTCATAAATGATGCATAATATAAAGTTATTGTGACGTGTGATTTGTCTTCTGGAACCACTAGCAGCTGAAGATACGTGAAATGAAAGAGATTAATGTTTGTGATTTTCGCACGCCTCTTTTCAGACGGTAAAGTCAGTAAAAGTAAGTTGTTTCTATTTGCTATAGGTCGACAAATCTTGGTTCGGCCAAACGATACTACTCCTTCCTCGATTCTGCATGGAACATTCTGTTTTTCCTTTCAACTGACCATTTCGGTCTGCGACCTATGTACTTGCTATCACCGCGGCACTAGAATTCAAGAAAAGCCGACTTTTCGAGAACAGCCCCATTTCCATCGAGCTTGCAGTTTCAAAAACATACATACACGTATTTTTATTGTAAGAAATTAAGAATTTAAGCCAGTACCTAAAGTTTGTTGAAATCGTCAGATTTTGAGTTTATATCGGGGATTCTTACAAGATGTTTCTTACCTGTGCCTCGTGAACAAAAGCAACGAAATTTTAAGGACTTTCAAATGTTAAGACATTACTGAATTGCCATCAGTGCAGTATGATACAGGAGACAAGTGCAAGTGGAAATAGCGTAAAAAGATGCTGGGGATGTCCTTGACTAAAATAAATAGTCTTTTCACTCATATTTTCCCAGTACTAGAGTTTCTTAATCTTTTTGGAGGTGAGAAAGTTAAGTTTGTTGTAAGCGGTTTCTTTTCTAAAAAATACCTGCACATACTGTGACACTGCTATAAACCGGCATTTACTGGCTTGATTCATCAGGCTAGCATTTACTGGAAAGCCCAGATCGTGTTCGTGAAACATTTGCGTGTCTTTCTCACCAGACAGAAGACTCCTTATGGGTCATCAAAACAACGAAGGAGCGTAAACTCACTAAAGCTTAAGAAAACAGACGGAAAATCCAGTATCCCTGGAGATAGGATCAAAAGTTGCACATGATTTGAGCTTTTTCACAGTGTGCCGCATACCCGGTTGCGGTTTGAACATGCTGCGACTCACACTACGAACATAGGCCTATTTAGCAAAATTCAACTCTTAACAAAACTCGATAACAAAACTCGATAACAAAAAGTACTGCAAAACATTAGTCAATAACGAGTCAGCTGATACGCTGATTTCTTATACAAGAAACTTTACTCTGAACTTTGCACCACGTGTTTTCTTAACTTTTAGGCCCAAGTGTTAGCACTTTCGTGATTAATTGAATTTCATAATGTTATCATAACTGCCAAATATATCAGGCTATATTAGTGTACAACCGTAGATAGTAGGAACCGGGGGGCACTGGGGGCACGTGCCCCCAAGATTTTGCAATAAACAAAGAAGTGCCCTTTTTTTCTGGAAAATGCCCCTTTAGCTTAAGAGAAAAGTGCCCTTGAAGTGTCGTGCCCCTCCAAGTTTCAGATGCTTCCTACGTCCCTGTGAGTATCTAGTGCATAGGTGTAGATAGTAGTGCCTGTGATGCACAGGAGAAGATAGTAGCATATATCAGGTTGTATTGGTATAAAACCGTAGACTGCCAATATGCCAATATGGCTTTTTGCTTCTGGTGGAAAATTTAAAATTACAAGAACGAACCATGCAGCTCATAACCAGAAATTGAAAACGTTTCTCATTAACTTCAAATTGGTCTCAGATTGCTTCTCTAGAGTTTCTTCGTTTTTGGGCGAGTTTACTTTATTGCAAGCGGTTTATAATGAATCGATGAGTGTCCCTCTAAATCCTTCGAAACATAGACTTAATCCATCGCATACTAGCATAAAGCACTGGAAAACATTAGCAAATGAAAAATCAACGAACGAATAAAAACAAGTCACAATATGGTAACCTTACCGACTGGTGGTTTCATTAGATTGCAAGCTGTCCAAGGTGCTACATTGGTTGTTGCCTCAATTCCTTTCTTCCTTTGCTATCAAAGTCCACAATCTAAATCACACGAGATCACATGCGCTTGACGATAACATTTCAAATTGATCGAAGCACATGCGCGCAGGTCAAGTTGTACGAATTTCCTGCCCGTGAAACTTTTATAGAATTGATCCTTTTAAACATTAATGAATTAGAAATTTCACGAAACGTCTTTTTATTTTGCTTTGGAAAGAAAGCTGGTTTGGTTTGTCACAGATTTTGAACAATTCTATGATTGATATGATCAAATCAAAACGAACATGCAGAAACAAATTAAGAAAGATTAAGAAGGTCGTTGCTTTGGTTGGTTTTTCACAGAATGAAACTGAACTTGATCAGAAATCAGCATAAACAACGCTGGTTTGATCGAATCACAATAAATGGAAAGAAAAATTCAAGCTAATTCTCACCTCTGTAGACTTAAGACACAGGCTTCTATTCTGCAATCGCGCTCAGATATTCGCCTGATTAAATTGTCACTCTTTAGCTCCTTGCTTCCAGTCGTTGACTAGCAAAACTGTAAACAAACGATTCCACGCGCCGGCTTTTCACAAGCATGACTTGCTACCCGTCGTGCAGTACATTGCATATCCTTGCTACCTGTTTTCGTTGAAGAATTCGCCACTATATACACAGACTGAATGACGTCAAACTTGTAGATCATCGGGATGAACATAATGAGTTGAATTGCATATTGTAACGGAGTCGTCGCAACCCCCTGGTATTGTTGGGGAGATGAACCTCAGTAAGTCCGGTGAATTTGGCGTGACGTCGTTTTTGAGTCATTGGAACATGCGCAGTAGGGTTTTATGAAGCGCGGGAATTTTAAAAGTGAAAGTTATTCAGAAGTTGGAGTAATGGCGGCAAGAGCAAGAGAGCTGCGGTGTGGTTACAGCACACAAATGGTAGAGAGATGGTATGAAAGCTAACTATGTGTTTATACCTTGATTTATTAGCAAGCTGTGTTTTTATATGCGAATACAACGAAAAGATACTGTAAAGCAGGGGAAGGAATTAGTTAGTTAGGCCATCAAGCCTGGAAGTACAGTATAACCTTGGCTAGGCCTTAGGCCTACTTCGGCCGAGCTTGCTCACAATGAGTATTTTGCTGCTGACTTTAAGCTGTGCGAACAGATGAAGTACTTATTATTAACGAAAACAGGAATTGAGAGTACACGTATTTTTATAAGAAATTAAGAATTACATCCAGTACTGAAAGCTTCTTAGAATTATCAAATTTTGATTACTCCCTGGGTACATTTTTATTATTTGCTTGTTTGTTTCTTCCCTTCGTTAGTTAGTTCAGTTCACCTGTTTTTTGTTATGTTCTTTAAGCTACCATACCTTGTGAGATAGGTAGTGCATTTTAGCCTTATGATGATGATGAAGGTACTCCCCCTGAGCCTCAGGCCTGAACGTTTGACAAATTGAAGTTTTCCAAGCCTTTCCGGTGTTTAGACTTTACTCAAGTACCTTCGGAGTAATATGGACAGGAAACGAGTGAAAATTATGTAAAAATATGTGAAGGATTCCCTTGGTCAAAACAAATATTTTCTTAAGCTATATTTTCCCAGTACTGGAAGTGGGCGTTTCTTATAAAAAATTCGTGTACTCACAATGTCTTCCTTTCCTTGTGCTTTTACAGCAGAATTTGTAGTAGTCCTGCACCCAAAACCCCGACACGATGAGTACATTTAGCCAATAACCACCACAAAACCAACCTCCTAGGCCTACCACTATATATGGTTTGTTGATCAAACCAGATAGACGAAACCATCAACACGACTGAACATTGGCCTAAGAACACACGCTGCTGCTTTTGCTGGGAAAATATAGACTGATTACTATGAGTCAACGCCATCGCTCCTTCAAACAGGCTAGTGCGACCTTTGTCATTTACTGCGCAAGGACGAAACTCAGAATCAAGTAATCAATCTACGAAATACTACGTTCTGCGCATGTTCCAATGACGGAAGTTTCTATTGGTTAGGACTTACGCGATCTGCAATTGTTTTGAACAATGCAGACCGAGGTTCATCTCCCCAACAAGGTAAGGATATGAATGGATATGGTGGTGAACTTTAAATCTTTATTGTCCCCCCGCTGAACGCAAAACGCTGTTATTCCTTCTTGCAGGCATGACTATGTCTGGGAAAGACAATCATTCCAGGGGCGGATCCAGACGTTCGCACTGTGCTTGCGTAAGCATGTCTCTTTTGCTAGTTCAAGTTTGAAGAAAGAAATTCTATGAGAACTTTATAAATGGCGGCGAACCTTTTTCTTTCAGTTTAATGAAATCCTCAGCAAATTCTCAGAACATTTATGCTCGATATTTCTATTTCGCCAACTCAATCCTTCAGTCGGTCGAGTCCCTCAAGTTCCAAACACGAATTGCTTCATGGAGGATATTGAACGGTACTGCGCTGGAGAGCCACACCTCCAAAAACCTCGTTTCTGAAACTTTGTGTCTGCATAAATTCGTAGGGAGCATCAAGTTCCGAATAAATTACTTCAACAAAGGCGAATCTGTGCATAAATTGTGTGCGACCTCTCATGAATTAAGAAACTGCGCGGACATATGAGATGAATGGAAAAGCAGTACCAACTTTTCAGGGATGATTTTTGTAAGCATATGAGGCGACCGATGCTTTTTAGCAACGCAATAGAAATGTATAGGAAAAGCTTGACGGCGAAAATGTGGAAGCACGTCCTGGGAATGGCCAATATTTTATGAAGTCCCTGTCACACGACCACCCACTAAAGGGCTAACCTCGTTCTAGGAGAAAGTTTCTTTCATGTCTCGTGCATGGCCTAAATAACGAATTTGATCACGAAGATATAAACAATCATAATCCTGTCTGGTGAAAAAGAAGTGTTGTTGTTTTAATCGCATGATGATGGAAACCAAGTTGGAAACCAAGGAGAGAAGGTTGTTCTTTATTTGCAAGAGCTCCTCAAAACTGCTCATCTTTACAGCACAAGGCATTTTAATAATATGATTTGCAAATTGCAAGCAAGAACCGGTGAGAGTGCCATCAAAAAGTTCACCAGGATGAATTTCTTATTTTTGGTAAGCAGTTATTTTGTTTAAACATGTCCATGTTGTTTTAACGTTACTTATTATTACCAGTAATTTAATTAATTCAATTTAAAACAAAACAAAAAACGTTGTGTTGCAGACATAATAGGCCCATTTCAAAGAAGTTATGTATGGGAGACAAAAGTTTGTTGTAGTCTATGTTGTTTTGAGCTGACTTGACAATAGGATTTACGAGACAAGGAATTTAGAAAACTAGCTCCCGTCTGTGTGTAAGAAACTCCCTTTTTACCTGATAGGGCGTTTCCGTGAAAAATTGAAAAAAGGGGCGTTGTCTGAGAGTCTGAAGGGCGTGGCCCCAAAAAATTTTCCGGGGGCTCCGCCCCCGGGCCCCCGTTTTACTCGCGCTTCGCGCTCGTTAGTGCGTACATCTGATTTTGGGCAATCATTCAGCTGGCTAATCAAGGGGGCTTATTTCGACATGGGCATAGCAGTCCAGAAGCGGTGTCGCTTGACAACTGCTTGAGGAATGAAGTCAGAGAGAAAGCTGAGCAAAAGAGAAGGGTTTTTGCTGAGTATTGGCGGTCTCAATATGTTGTTTTGATAATTTGTTGTTAGATGTTTGTTAGAGCAACTGGTAGATTTCACAACCTGCATATCACCTGCTTCCTCCACGAAAATCTTACCGAAACGCACCCACATGGCTCTTTAACCTTAAAAGTATCCAACAGCGTAATGATTGTCAAAAGCTCAGGCCATATCCCCGCACAAAAGTTAGTCAAGTATTCCTTAGCAGCCCTAGTATCCCTTTGCTTAATGCCCTTAGCCAGGGGCGGATCCAGACATTTGAGTGACCGATGCAAAGTGGGGGTCGCTCCCAGGAAATTTTTTGCGACCACGCCCTTCAAACTCTTGGAAAACATGGGCAACGCCCTCTTTCAAAATTTTCGGGAAGAAAGACCTTCCTTTGAAGGCTGTATATTTCATGTACTAGGTAGGATATGGACCTTTACCTTGGATCAGACCAATTCAGACCAGTGCTTTTCGACATGTTGTTTACACCTTGGCCTAGACAGGCCAAATTTAGTCTGTTGAATTGGTGCTTCCAAAATACTGAATAATTCAGTTAGCCACATATTTGCCACACTTCTAGCCATCATAATCATTTTCATCATTTCATTATCCACTGTGAAGAACAGTTCTAGTGCACTGAACTTTCATGTTGACGTGAGATAACCAAACAGCGAACAAGAATAATAGAAGAGGGCTCTCTATTGCTCAATAGTAACCTTTGGACTGCATCGGTGAACCGGTGCAAAACGCTGATTTTTCTCCATTCAGAGGTCTGGGGACCGATGCATTTTTGCTGTCCATTGTTGAGAAGAAAGGAGCAGTCAAAGCTGCTATGATTGACACCGATGCACTCTTCAAAATAGTTACGCAAGATTCTCCTTTTATGCGTTGGTTTAGTTGTTCCCTTCGTGAACTGTCGAGACGCGCGTCACACATTATCTGAATAGTGGGTTAAAATAATTAATTGGGCGATCGTGATTGTTTTGTGAACTTACTCTTTTGAATAATGGGTGACATTGTCGGTGACTGCTTTTGTTACGACGTTGTTACGCAGGGGCAGTGTAAACAGAGAGAAAGGAGGCTTCGGGAGGCTTCGCTTTTTACAGGATGTGATTGTAAAATTTCTCTCATGTCAGCACATGAAATTAAAAGCTGAGGCGGCAAATGGAGTACCAATTCATAGTAGTTGTACGAAAGACTTGAAATGATTTGATTCTAATAACATTCTGGTAGTGAGAATGACCGATGCATTTGCATCGGTTGCATCGGTCTGGATCCGCCCCTGCCCTTAGGAGGCCCTTATGCCTAGTATCCTTGATTTTACGTCACAGCTTTTTCACTATCGAATAAATTCAAATATTTTGATACGCGATATGCGAGTGTGCAAAATATATGTCAATCCCTCCGAACAAAGTCAAATATTACATTTTCAATATGGGTAGAATTTCTGAAAGATGTACATAGCTGCTGTCTAGAGGTATACTGTAGCTGTTTTAGTTTCAACAACTATGCAAACAAAACAGGTTAAAGATGGTTTATCATTTCCGACCGTACGTTTGCAAGAAAAATGCAAAACAAACTCGATAACACAGACCTAAAATCAATGTCTTGTATGTTTTTGAATGAAATTTTCTCGAAAACAGCTTATTTTTCGCAATATTGCAGACAAATCCTCTAACTAATAGTTCTTGTTGGGGAGAAAAGCGTATCTCGTCTCTCCAACAAGTCCTAACTAATAACACACAGCAACCCTCCTATGGGGTAATCCAAAAAGATGTATTGGAGTTTGCCAGAATAAACAGTGAAGAAAATCCTACAAATTTGACGTGATGGTTCATTTTATTGCAGAAAGACGAACTTAAATGTGGAAATTTGTTTTAGATCAGTCATTTTGTTCTGGACTTATTTGGAATTTTGCTTGGACGCTATTTTTGGAAGGGCTTGGGGAAAGACTGCAAGTTACAGCCAAACTTTAGTCTTCACTTCAGATTGATGGTAATTGCATCAAGATATCTTGTGAAGCTATAAAATAAGCAACGCTTGTACACTTTTTCAAAGTATAGACATCAGCATAATACTTTTCTTTACTCACTCGGTGTTTGTAAAAGTTTTTGATAAAACTGCTGAGGATCGTCCTTCTTCATCTGTCCCCAACGTTTATGTGTTTCTTGCTCCCCAGTTCCCGTATCTTTACAAATTGTTTCGTCATGCTTTCCCTTGCTTCCTGCCCTTTTAGGCCCTGCTTCTTTCTCCCAATGACCCCTGCCATACCAAAGCCTACAACTTGGCGGTTTGGGGACTTCATCGAGGCCGTTAATAGTACAACGGTAGGATGCTGAAGGGTGCATAGCCCTGAGCACCAGCATCGATTTCATTCTTGCAACCCAATAGATATCACTCACCAAACACTAGCAATTTACAGATGCCTAACTCACGTGTAAGTTAATTCATAGCCACAATTTACAACCATTCATGCTTTTGCGTAAATCCACATATTTGCGACAGTGAAACTATCACATATCTACGATGCTGCGGGTTCTTCAATTCAAACTCTATTGAGTCAATTGGTAAATTCTGATAACAAATAATACAAGTCTCCAAACGATACATTGTTTCACTTCGATCATTGGTTGACCATCAACGCGTGACTCTTTCTGCTTCAGAATTAACACCAGGTAGCCATTCTGCAATGCGCCTGACCTTTCATTGTCTGTGACTATAACCTCGCGAAGATCATGACAGTTTTACGTAAGCAGTTAATCTAAGGGGGGTACGTTTTCGTTGCCGTATAATACCGTACAAGCTCTATTTAGCCTTCCTCTCTATTAAGTTACATCTCTAATAAACCCTCCCTTCTAAACAGCCCCCTCTCTTTCAACCCCCCCCCCCAGCTTATATCAAATGCCAGATAAGGAAGATTTTCCATTTGTTTAGCTAAACAAGTTTGCATGTTAATTTTGATAAAAACTGTGTCGAATTTTTGTATTTTACTCATGATGGCCCTGAGGGAACTCTTGAGATACATCTTGATACAACTTGGAACGATATCTGTTCCGTACGGCAGCACGCAACGTAATGTTTATTAACCATCTAGATATAGTCGAACGAACAACGATAAAATGCGGCATTTACGCGCTAATCTGCGCTACAACCCGAGGAGCGTATCACTTGTTCGCAAAGCGTGTGAGTTTAAAGGATTTGTAGGGAGAGTTTTAGAGATTTCTCTTCAAAATAAGGGAGTTTCGTCAAAGGTTTCACGGAGTGATCTGGGCCTGCACGAGTTATGTAGGTTATGTATCATCCAGGGGTGGCGCCAGGGGAGGGCTAGGGGGGGCTACAGCCCCCTCGTCGGAAGCATCTAACCCCCCCATCGGAGGACATTTTGGGTTCTTGTCGGAGGAAATTTGGCAAAATGACGTATGAAAGCTGCATTTTCTAGCCATTTTAGCCCCCCATTGGGGAGCTCCAGCCCCTCTGTCGGAAGATTCCTGGCGCCACCCCTGGTATCATCTCCCATCAATCTTAGGTATCCGTATCTTGTGGTAGAAGCAAGCACATTGACAAAACCCTTGTTTATCACTACCCCTCAGTACAAAACTCTGTAGCACACACCCAGGGGGATGTGCTGCACATACACATATGGGGTGGGTCAGTCCGAGAAGTTTTCACCAACCCAAAAAATATCAGTTCAGCTGCATTTTACACCAAAAATATCAGCTCGTTTTATGGATGACACCTCTAAGCAAACTTAAAATGTCCTGAAACAATGCAAATTGAGGTCAGGATTGCTTCTGAATCCAAAAATATCAGCGTGACTATACAGAATATTTGATGCCAAAAGATATCATGGCCATCATTTCAGTTTATCTGGACCCAAACATATTTTTTTTGGGAATATTCTGCACCACAAATATCGCACTTACCTCCCGTATGTGCATTTGCAGAGTGTCCCCCCTGGGAGCGCACAACTGAGCCCAAGGGGTTGCGAGACCTTCACCTCCCCTCAGTTTTATTGATTCCATAAAATTACCTCCTGGACTGGTACCATTTTCCCGCCCTCGCCAATATTTCACTTGATATCCGACTGGGTTCTGGCTCCAGTCTCCTATGTTCAAGCCATTACTCCCCACATCGAATGTTTTATAAATTATTGATGTTGCCCTTCATGTAAATCCTTTTCTATTAACCATTCCAGCTGTGGTTAGTTATTTAACTGAAAAATAGGAAACTTCGCAGCAAGACCTCTCAGCTGCATTCTCTACGCTGTTATGGACTTTTATTTGCCTGGAAATTAGTGTTTTGATGATAAGATTTAATTGATTTCGCACGAAGATCCGTTTACTTTGATCAAGTAATTTAGTGATTTCACATTCGACATGACGGAGATTAAGGCCCGGCAGACATAGTTTACTCCTTGTGATAATCATTCAGACTAAATTTCATGGCCTAAGGCTGCCTTCGTGTTGCTCCATTTGTGTGCTGCCGTGGAGGAGCTGTACGATCTATTATCCCATTCTTGATACAGTTGCATAAGGATATGCTTCCAATGTGGCAAGTGGTTGCTAATTTATCGCAAAAAAGTCAAATAAGTGATTGCCCCTAAAACAGCACTTTCTTTGTTCTCCAAAATTATCAACATCACGTAAATTTAAAAAAGGACTGTAGCGTTGTATTTTTTTCTACATTGGAAAATGGTCAGTGTTTGCTTTTGGCATTCTTCTAGAAAAAAGAAGGTGCTGTTTTGAAGCAATCACTTTTGTCCTTTCGTGTGCCATAAATCAACAAGCAGTTGTCATATTTGTTAATATATGGTCTGAAACTCTATGTTGAAACCATAGTCTTGTTGAGGATACCGAGGACTGTCCCTTTTGTTATGCTGGTAAAGTTCAAAGCAGATCAACAGTTAGGAAACCTATTACCATGCGCGAGAATCTCTTTGTCTCTTTGCTAATTCTTGTTTGATTGTGGCCGGATTATCCGCCAACATTCTTTCCACAAAACCAAACATGCTTTCTGCGCATGATCACAGGTTTCCTTTTTGGGGGATAACCGTTGCTTTGAACTTTGACGATTCGTATCCCCAACAAAGTCATAAGAATGAAACCTATCCCATGCGACTGACTCCGTTCTGTAGAGATAAGGACCTGGTAGACCGTAGTGATTTCCAAATCAGAATTCCTTTGAAAAGTTGCACCTAAATAGAAAATGCTCAAGAGCAGCACTGACTTAACAATATTAACTGCTGGTATTACTTCGATTTCACAGATGTGTCTGTGTCACCACGGGTTGTAGGCCGTTGTAGGATAATTTTAGGTACCCATGAATGAACTAAATTGGTCTTAAATAAAGAATATAAATCACCTTGTCTCTTTCTAGTGCTTATCTATCTCTTTACCTTCTGGGGCAGCAAATAAGCTTCTTTCAGGTCTAACGCTAGGCCCAAAATTTTGTCTCGAAAGAGCGGGAAAATAGTGGGAAAATCCGTTACTTTTGATCACGTGATCTATAGGAAAAGTTGTTGCCCCCTGGTGTCGGCAGCGAAAAGAGATGGACAGGAGACGTCTGTAATAGGAATTGCCCGATTTTTATTGATTGATTGTTTGTTTGTTTACGTAAGCAGGTGATTTCATTTAATAAAACGAGTGTAAGAGGCAAACAGGTTGCTAAAAGTCACGTAGGTTGTCTATTGATACCTTGTTTGTTTCATTGATATTACTGAGTCATATACTCAATAATTCATGTGGTTGTTGCTGTTTGCTTTGTAAACAATATGTATTTGTTACCATAGGTTACAGTGCGCTATGGCTAGGGTCATGTTCACTATCATTTCAATTGTTCAGGAATTCATAAAGGGGGCATTGGAATAAAAATGGGGTGGGGGAAAGGATTAATCGGTATCAGAGAGTATCACCGTTTTTGCACATCCGAAAGTGCACAAAATGTATCAAATGAAAATTGCCCATCCCCCATTCCACAGTTTTTCTCACCAAAGTGAGTTTAATCACAATTAGATCTACGCTGCTGCATGCTCTTAAATGTTGAGATCCTCAGGATTCTTCTATCTTTGACAATGCCTGCCACAGCACAGGGAAATAAGCTGTGACAGTGAGCCCTTTAGGCATTGACGTAAAAGGTGACCATTTTAGTTATGCGATTGCATTCATAAGTCCTCATCAATTGTTTTGTTAAACTGTAGATTAAATATTTGATTCTGTGTATCCGTTTATTTGACGATTTTGGCATCCTTCCCAAGGGCGTGACTTGAGTGGGGTGAGCACACATTTATCCCTTATTCCAATACTTAGCTGTGAAAAATTGTTTGGAATACCATGGGTTGCAGGATAAATTTAGGTTCCCATGAATGAACTAAATTGGTTTCAAATAAAGAATATTAATCACCTTGTATCTTTCTTGTGTTTATCTTTCTCTTTACCTTCTGGGGCAGCAAATAAGCTTCTTTCAGGTCTAATACTGCGTCATTCACCTTGGCTAGGCCCACCTCGTAGGAGATTTTTAAAGTTGATACTTTCGCGGTTATTTTCAACAACGAGGTGGGCCTAGCCAAGGTGAATGGCGCAGTATTAAACCTGAAAGAAGCTTATTTGCTGCCCCCAGAAGGTAACGAGAAAGATAAATACAAGAAAGATGCAAAGTGATTAATATTCTTTATTTGATACCAATTTAGTTCATTCATGGGAACCTGAATTTATCCTACAACCCATGGGAATACCCTTGAAATGGATGAACAATCACATTACTCTGTATTTTATGCGGCATGTTGTTTCTGTTTCATGATGCTTATCCCTCAAATGAGACATTTTGTAGATATCAATTACGTCATTGATTTGCCTCGATTTGATATGTTTGTTGTTGTTAATGTTGTGTAATTTTTACTATATAATGCCGAGTGGTCGAGCGGCTTATACTGTTTCCATCAGGTAAATGAAGTTAAGCTCGGTTGAGTGAGGTCAAACTCCGGATGGGGGACCTCGGAGGCTTGACCTCGCAACTCACCTCGCCGTCCTTCGGAAGGGACGTTAGGTCCCAGGCATGCATAGTTTACTGCTTAAGTTAGCTTTACTTAGTTTCTCTAGACGTAGTTTCTCTAGTTTCTCTAGTTTCTCTAGTTTCTCTAGTTTCTCTAGTACTAGCCTGGGTTTCTCTAGAGAAGAACTTCTGTTGTTCTCTTGAGTATCCAAGTACCCGGAACAGTTTTTTAGCCTTTATCTATTTAAATCTTTCAAACAAGTAGAAATGTAGTAGATTAAATTTGTTGTTCAAATGAAATTGAAATTGAAAATTGAAAATAGCTAGAAATGCTTCCTGCCCACTCAAAAAAATTACTGAAAAAAAATTAATTTAGGATTCAATTCACAACGATTGTAGCTTTTTCAAAGCTTTTCGTGTTATACTGATTACACACAATCATAATATGATATAAAGAAATTATGATTGCTGCACGTTTGAGACCTATTTGCGATCTCAGTAATGGTTTATAAACCTGCAAAAACTGATCATATGTAAGAATGGCCTAAAAATGAGATAATCGTATCCAGTAAAATGAGCTGAACATTTCATCGAAAGCTTCTTCAAAATTTGAACTAAGAGTTGTTTGAGATGATATCCGAGATAGATTCTGCCAATAGACCCTTTAGCTACACTCTTTTTTTTTTATAAGAATACTATAAATTTTTTCCAGCCTCAATATTCTTAAGAAAGTTTTCGTTTTGAGCCTTAGCATATTCTTAAAGTATTCTTATTTTTTCAAATCTATTCTAAGAATGAGTCTGGAACGAGCGATATTTTTATCCATTTTTTATGCTAAGTGTTCGATTGGGTGGCGTTAGATATTCTTTTACCATTATGCACATTCGAAAATGCTACAAATGTATAAGAATATCGCTCGATCCAGATTTTTCTTTTGAATAGCTAAAAGTTCAATTGTTTCATTCCCGATTCTTTATACTGTTATTTATATCAATTCATTTGATTGCAGGTTCGTTGGAAGTACATGATAGTTGACGAAGGTCATCGTATGAAGAACCATCACTGCAAATTGACTCAAGTTCTGAATACGCATTATTATGCACCACACAGACTGCTGCTGACTGGAACTCCACTTCAGGTATATATACTTGCAATATTTAGAGAGATGAACACAAGAAAAAACGACTTGGAGTTCTTCACTCTTTTCTTTTAAACTTCTCTGCTATCCTTGACGCGTTTCGACGCTATGGTCATCGTCAGAAGAATGAGTATTTTTACAACTGTATGCCCCTTTTATAGCCTTTTCTCAGTCACGTGATTTAGAAGGGGACACGTGATACAAAATTGGGGCTACTTGCAATATTTTCATATAGTGTACCGTTGACGAGGGCCTAACCATTCGAAGAAAACAGGCATTAATTTGGTTTTTACAGGCTTCAGGCTTCAGGCTTCAATTTGGTCTTGCATTGCAGTATTCACTATTTCCGTGGTTATCTACCACCATAAGTTCTTGCGCTAAAGATGGCATCAGAGAAATTTTACCAGCCCTTGATATGACTGGTCGACCTGTTACGCAGGGTATCACAAGAAATTGCGCAACGATTTTGTAGCTGCTGTGGAGGAGCTGGGAGTTCAATCTTCTCGTCGTTTTACGCAGTTGCATAAGATAGGCTTCAGCTTAGGGTTTGAGATCTCGTTTGAGTCAATCTGACAAGTGGTTCCTGCTTTATGGGACAATAAATAAGAGAATTGGATCGCCTCCCAATCGGCTTTTGAATCAAATAAATTAAATGCCCATGGAAAATGTGTAGATATATCCTCCTTCTTTCGATCTATGCTCATGCTTGCTCTTAAAAACAGTTTTTGGAATGCACAACGGGCGCGCTAGCTAACTGGTAGCTAACAGAATAATGGGCTGGTTATCAGGCTAGCTAACTAGGTTTCAGAGAAACTTTTGCGGCTTGGCTTGTTTTGAAGTATACTGGTTGAGAGAATTTCCTTTGTCTGCGATCGCTAATCGCTTTGAATTGCGGTGTCAATCAAAAGCAACTCATGCTATTGTCTTACAAAATCTGTCCTTGTTTGGCACAATAAAGTTGAAAAAGTCACTGGTTTCAAAAACAGCACTTTCTTTGTTATCCGACGATATCAGAATCACGTAAATTTTGAATGAAAGGCTTCTAGCATTGCATTTCCAAAGAATATGCTGTTTTTGAGAACAATGATAATGATGATAATAATAATGATGATATGTAAACTAAATCACCATCCGGCATCAACAGAAAATAAAATATAAAAACACAACTGTTTATATAAGGACATTTCAATATTAAAATGTAGGACAGAGTTAAACCACAGGTAATGGGGAAAATTGGTATAAAATTAGAAAATTTCTTTCTTCTCTCAGCTACTCTAATGTTTGCCAATTTTGTCTAGATTAGATTAGGCCAACGACGACAATGTTTGTTCTCTTAATTTCGTTTTAAAACGTGATAATGATTTTCGACTAATTGCCAATACTTTTGACTCACCCGGTTAAAGAAATAAAAAGTGCTGCTAAACTAGTGAAATATCTGAAAGTCATACGCTAAATAGGGAACCCTTATAAACTAGCAATAGTAAATACTAAATGCCCTGCCCCCCACCTGTAGGTGGGTCTATAAGAAAGCTTCACGGATTTGGCTTAAAGTTTGATTATCATCACTTTGTTGCATTTTGCATGTGTTGTGTTGGTTGGCCTAGCTTAAATGTCGAGGCGTTCTAAATTCACATCACCAGTACCACTCCTACTCATGATCAGCATGATATTTGGCCTCAAATGAAATAAAATCAAACGCACATCTGTTTCTTCTTATCTTTTCTGCTGACATATTGCACATATTCGAACCACTAACAACTTCAGTTTGCTTGTCCGCCATTTTGTCAACCTCGTGGTCACAGCCTCTTTTCCAATTAGATAGGAAACCGGTTTAACCAGAAACACGAAAAATAAAACAGGAAAAGCGAAAATATTGAGATGCTCTCCCTGTATATTATCTACGCATGGAGTACTAGTAAGCCCCGCTGCGGTACGGGGCAATTACAGTCCAAAACACTAAATGGGCCTAAATGTACAGTACAGCAGATGTTTTAGATTGAAAATCATCTGTTAAGAGTGCATTTAATTAAGTCAGTTGTTTCTGGCCATCAAAGGAGACAAACATTGATAGCTACTAATGAAGTCGCATTAATTTTCCATTGCAAGCTGAGAATTTCTGAAAACATTTTTGTTTGACGCAATTTGACATGACTAAAATAGCAAGTAAACATGTGAACGATTAATTTGCTGCAGTGCGTCGAAAATTTGAGTAAATTCGGAGCTTTGAATCTTAAAATAATTTAATTATGTTTGTGCAGCATTTGGCAGCTTACATCAATTTTAAATCAGCTTTTCGTCAGTTTGACGTAATTACCACAAAAGCTATTGCAGTTCTTTTATATTTATTTAAATTTACTGCATACAACCTAAGTACAGTACTTAGTAAGTTAAGTTTCGTTATTTATATTGATTTTGGCGCATTTTGGTTGCGAGTAAAAGGCAACGAATGAATCACCATAAGAGATTAATTTGAGAGCAATTTACTTTAATATTTATCCGTAAATTTGCAAGGAAAAATGACCTTACGTAGTTACATTCGCTGTTATGTTAAGCAGCTTTGAAGGTGAAGTTGAAGTTGCGGTTTGTAGCGCCAAGCGATGGGATCGCAGAACGTAGAAGTAGAGAAGGTGTAATCGAGTCTGCGACCCCTTTTCATGACACTCAAGTGGTGGGACTTGCACAAGGATCGAACTCTGTCCGCCTGACTGTTCTGGCGGCAAAGTCAGAGGATTACGCCACTGCCCCACAACACCTTAAAGTCTTTTAACGCTTTGTTTTGCAAACTTCATTGCATAGACTTCCGATTTTAACAAAAATAAGTTCAAACAAATGATTCGTGGTACAAAATTTGAAAATAGCCTTAGATAACGGACTCATCATGTTAAACCCATAAACGCAACAAAAACACCGAAATCAGTAGAAAGAAGACTATTAACTCCTGTAAAAGAAACAATAACCAAAATAAGCCTGTAACAAGAGAAAAACTGTTAAATCCTGTAAGACAAAACCGAATTAACCTTAAAACCTGAAAGGAAAGAAATAAGTTAATAACTCACCAGTAACTGCTGAAAAGATAAACGTGGAAATCACCAAATACTAGTTTCGTCGCACTGTCATCAGTTTGATTCGTGCGAAGATCAAATTACCAATAAAACAGGCCACTTTTATCGCAGACGAACAAAACAAAACCGGCACGCCGTTAGCACCTAAGCCACTTGTTGGCTAAACCCAATAGACATCAATTGGGTTTAGCCAACAAGTGGCTTAGGTGCTAAAAATAAGTTCAGTAGTTATCATCGTTCTCATTTTGCTATGTCAATTTTGCTGCATAGGTTCAGATCTTTGAAAAGGTTGGTGCAAAACGCCATGACCTATTTATTTGAACTGAATGGCTTCAAATATAATTTAGCTATTTCACTATGATGCTAGCGTTGGAATTTTCTGAAATCAACAATATTTTCAGAATTAGAATTGTTATCCTCTTTTTTAAGAATTCATAATCAATTTTGAAAAGAAACTTAAAAGCATCGCAATTTCTAAACTCTTGGGCGAAACAAGAAATAATTTTCAAGAAGATCGAAGTTTATGGATGTCTACAGCTGGTATCAAGCAAAAGTCTTCACTGTTCTGGTTTATGATTTTTTTTTACGTTTAAATTTTATGACGTCATATCCCCAAATAGGCAGAAATCTGAAATACGCTGTAATTTCGAAAGATATTCAAAATTTCTGAAAAATCGAACGGTGGAATATTCTACGAAATAGCCTGGATTGAGCGTTATTTTTATACATTTTTGAACGCAATGTTTGATCGAATGGCGATAGAGCTTCTATCACTATTGTGCACATTCGAAAATCCTACAATATGTGGCAAAATGTCGTTCAATTCTGATTCTTTTCAGAATAGCTAAAAGGTCAGAATAGCTATAGGGTAAGTAGCTGAAGTTTTTATCAAGCCATTCAGTTAAAAGAAATAAGGGGTTACAGAGTTTGAACCAATGATAATCTTATTACATTTGATTCCCGTATATTTTAAAGGTGTAAGAAAACTGTTCTTGGCACGTTCGGTATACCTGAAACAAGAATGTAAGAAAAACAGGATATTAGGCCTTGCAAAAATATTTTGTGAAGAGTACTGACGTAATAGCGTTGTTTACTGCTTCAAGCCGGTCAGTATTTGCATTGGTTTGTAGACAGACTCACAGATAAACAACATCTGCCCACATTCCTGCTCATTTCGCCTTTTCAATCCAAAATTACAATGCACAGCGAGAACACCTTCAATCTTAGCTCTTAACCTTCCGAGAAAGGATTAATGGTGTTGCTCGCCTTAAAAGCAACACTTTTTAATCTTCTTTCAAATGATGGAAATTAATAAAGATCGCTACAACCTGCTCTTGTATTTTCTACTTGATTTTCGTATCGTTGGTAAACAAATAAACTACTGTTTTGGAAACAGTCAGTCTTTTAATGTTCTTATGCCACAAATAGACATCCACTCCACTGGTCAGATTGACCCGGACAATGCATGTCCCAAACTGTAAATTGAAGCCTATCCTTAGCCTGCGCGCATCCTATGCAGCTGTACGAAAGCGAGACAATAGAAATTGAAACTCCTCCACATCAACTGCACGAGTGGGGTGCAGTTTTGTTTGGGACACTCTGTGGTCTTCAGGAAAACCTGTCAGGAAAGTTTTTGATCTTCAGAAACCCCCCCCCCCCCCCCAGTCAACTCATATTGTTGGGATAGATTGTCAGTTGTCTGTAAAATGAGTTCGAAATAATTCTTTTATGGAAAAATGCAACATTGACTTTGAGGGGAGGGGTTTCGAATCCAACAGAGGGCTAGAATTCTAAAGAGGCAGGATTTATGCCTACTTTGACGGCTGTCCAGTAACCTTTTGGCAACGATTGTAGCTCATGAAGTTTTCTGGATCAGCTTGTGAATCTTTGTATGGTTTTGGGATTGGTACATTATAAAACTTATTCGTAAGGTTTTAATAACGCAAACGAAAAATTAATTATTGAAACCAGATTCGTCTGTAAATGTACTTTTTGCTTGAATAATACTTGAATAATACCAAAAATAGAGTACTTGAAACGATTTCAAATGATTAAAGATAAACAAGAAGCTAAAATGCCACGATAATTTTTCAAAAGTCGATTTTCCTTGATTCCAATCTTTTAATACCATAGATTGATATTGTCGATTTTTAACAATATGTAGGCAAAAAGCAAGAACTTGAAATCCAATGATTAATTTTTAATCAAACTAAAAGGCAAGCTCTTTAATTCGTTAGTTTTTATCAAGGTTATAAACTACACATCTTGTTGATATACTGTAATGTCGAGGTAATACTGGAAGTACTTTGCGAACAGAGTCGAACCTTGATAGCTCTCCATATGTTCCAAATCTTTGAAAAGTTTGGTGTAAAATTCTATGACCTATTTCTTAGTATTGAGTAACAAGGGCAAATTTTGTAACACACTAAGCTTTCATTGACACCTCAATTCAAAGCGATTAGTAATTGCAGACAAAGGAAATTCTCTCAACGAGTGATTCAAAACAAACAAGACCGCAAATGTTGCCCTGAAACCAGTAGGCCAAACTCTCGCCTTGTACACGTGAAAGGTGCTTTTTAAGGGAAGTTATGTGCCAATTACGAAAAGATCTGCCTGGCAGATTTGTTTATTTGGTTCTGAAGCCGAGCAAAAGGCATTGCAATTCTAGTGTATTTAGGGCTTAAATGAAACAGTTACCACAAAGCTTCTGAATCAAATAGACAAAGTCATCCTGGCAGATCTTTAGATTTTCCCTTCTTTTTTCGTTATAAACAAGCTCTTGAAAACCACCTTTCACGTGCACACGGCAAGAGTTTGCCCTTCTGGTTTCAGGGTAACTTTTGCGGCTTTGTTTGCTTTGAATTACTGGTTGAGAGAATTTCCTTTTTCTGCAATCGCTAATGGATTTTAATTGAGGTGTCAATCAAAATCAACTGATGCTAGTGTATTACAAAATCTGCTCTCGTTGAATTGAGTGCGGCTTGAAAGAACCTTAAGCTACTTTGTTATAATTGTACCGTTGGACTTTTCTGAAATCTTAAAATTTTTAGAATCAGAGGGTTTGGTTCTTTTTCAAGAATTCAATAAAATTTTTGAAAAAAACTGGAAACCATGACCATTTTCAACCTAATGGGGAAACTTGGAGTATTGAAGAAAACCATAGCCTATTTATGAATGTCTACAATATGTTATCACGCAAAAGTCTTCAACTCTTCAGGAACACGATTTAGGAATTTGATGACGTCACATCATCGAATGATTTGAAACGCTGTTGTAAGTTAAAAAAATATTCAAAATTTCTGAAAAGTCCAACGGTAGAAATATAGATGAGTAGCTAAAGTTTTTCTCGAGCTATTCAATTAAAAGAAAGAAGTTTTAGAATTTTACACCAACTTTTTAAAAGATATTGAAGCTATGGTTTGACGCACAAGCCTTGTTTGGACAAACGAGAGTCTAGGCAGCTTCCCACCGCTAATATGAATACAGTTTATCTTCGCACTAATGCTGTATCTCGTAAGAGATCATTGTTAACCACTCTCTTTATTCAGTATTCATGTGTCAAAAGTATTAAGTTTTTGTCCACTTATCTTCGCATATTCTGTGCGTCAGCAAAACTTTATAACTCAATCATTCTTCAAACGAAACTATTGCAATATTCAAATAAAGCTGCTAAGGTGATTTAAAGTTGCGTCTTTGCTCATTAAAACTCTTTATCTGTCGATCCAAATCCTCTTCGGATAAGTGAATCATAAAATCTAATGATGCTTTGATCGCTTTAAAAATTCTGCCTCTTAAAAAGTCGCATCATTTTAGCGAAATAATGATTCGGCAGGATTTGAGGCTTGAATAAATGCATTTACATTCGGGTTATTACAAAGAGAGCAAAAATACATCTAGAAATATATGTCATAAGCGGCAAACACTGGGCTCAAATCCAGGCACAAACGCAACCCAAGTCTTCTTTGGAAATTGTCAGAATATGGAAAATTGTGAAACAGGATGAACTAAACGGGCATGGAACAAATACAGTAAAAACCCGCAAATAAGAACCTTTATTTTGTACCCAATGGATAAGAACCATTTCAGCCTGATATCATAACTAGGTTCTTAATAAAGGGTTTCATTCATTCATTGGGAAATAAATGCTATCTGTTTGCCAATCGACTTCTTTTGTGAACTCCAAAACATTACTTGCAGAACTGTGATAGGCAGGGCCTGCAGGGGTGAACTGGGTAAGCTTGGATTGAAATGGATAGGGCCAAGAGTGTAAATATGTTTGGCTAAGATTTAGATTCACATATTTCCCTTTGTTAAGAACCTACACCCTGGTTACTGGATGTCTCTCATTGCATAAGAACCTAAACAGGCTGAGTTCAAAACCTTAGGTTCTTATGTGCGGGTTTTTACTGTAACTCCAAATAAAACAAGTTTATCAAAAACGAAATACGACATAAGTTACCATAAAAGAAGTTGAAATACTTGAAAAAATTAATTATGCGGTCGAAGAATACTTGAGGTATTGTAACCTCGTACCCAGTGACAATGACAACCTCGTACCCAGTGACAATGGAGGTTTTCCGTAACTGCAACGCCTACACCAACAAAATTTGCTAACCGGTCCTAAGGGTATCTGTTGAGGTCCAGCCTCCTATTTACAACAACAGATACCCTTGGGAAAGAGGTTGGAGGTATTGGAATAAATCGAAGTTTGGTTGATAGGCGAAAGGCTTAACGAAATAGAACGTGAATCACAAACATACTTTAGCCTTTCGGGTATCAGCCAAACATTGATTCATTCCAACACTTCATATATTTTCTGCACAACGAATTTTTTGCTTGATCCACCAATCGATAAATTTAGCCTTTTGTGTATCAATCTAAAATCTTGCAATGACAAAAACATAGCTACAAGACGATAACCACAGAGTAGACTCATTCCAAAAAGTCTCTTGTTTCGCTCCCCCGGCAGACTTGTCGCTACAATAGAAGTGATAACAACAACAACGACAGTGAAAGTTAGAGGGACTTATGTAATGAGTCTAACCACAGAGAGCACGGGAACCTTGTGGCATCAACATTAAACATAGACCAATTACATTTGAAAATTGAACTTCCATTTGAAACAAATGACGCGGTGTACGAAAATCCCTTTCTCCGTCTTTATGATGATTTAATTTCAATTTATCAAATCTTCTTAAACTCTGGGTAGCCTTCTTGCCGCTCTCAACAATTTGGCTTTTTTTCTTCCGCAGAATCGACTTCCAGAGCTATGGGCTTTGCTGAACTTCTTGCTGCCAAGCATTTTCAAGTGTGTCACAACTTTTGAGCAGTGGTTTAATGCACCATTCGCATCTACTGGAGAGAAGGTATGAGAAATGCTCTTTGAATTATCATTAAAGAGCCATTTTCACCCAGGATCCTTTGCGAGCACGCTGCAATTCTGAAAAACAAATTTCGCCTCAGTGGATAATATGGATACACACCGCAGTAATTGAACTGCCAGAAAAGTTTGACTTTAGAAATCCATTTCTATCAACTACTGCAATGTGGACCCATCTTTTACGCTTAGACCAAATTTAATTTTTAGACAGTCTGAAATTGCTGCCTACCCGCAAAGGACCGTGGGTAGCAATGGCTCTTCAAGTCCATTTTCATCGCTGAGTATAGACGAAGAATGTACCGTCACAATTTAAGACATCTCAAGCCACTTCCAGGATGCTGATATGAGTTTCATGGTAGCAAAACTTAAGATTCTCCTCGGTATATATATCTTCTTGTTATGAGAAGAATTCATGTTAATCCCGGCATGTTATAAGCAAGCCATGTATTAGATACTTTACCCTTGAGATTTCGACGAATAAACATGGTCTTTGAAGTAATCTTTGCAGCTTATTTGGGAGAGATGCACAAGGGACCATACATTTGTGACTTCCACACGAAGGCTGGTGTCCAGCGATCTATAAAAAGATGATCTGTAAAAAGTAGATTCTTTAAAGTTCTCCAAAGTCTTGATGGTAGCCCCTTCATATATTATTAGAAACCTAAAAGCAGCCAATAGACATGTTTATTTAACAATTTTAAGAATGATTTTCTTGCCAATTCAGACACAGAATCTTGTTTTTCATGAAAACATTTTCTTTTTAATAACACCTGTGATTATGGAAACAAGGTTGCATTGACCTTTTTGGTGCTATCCCTGCCATTTTTAATCACGGGGTGTTTTAAATTAGAATTTTAACTTTTGCCTATAAACTGCTTTATCCTTGTAAATATTGAAATTAGATCAGCATGTTTTTGTGGACATCATAGTCTTATTGTCCCCAAGGTTGTACAGTAAGGCCCCGCATTTAAGAAACCACTTTTTCACACCTTAGCCTAAAAGGTTTCTTATATCTATGATACTCTCCGTTTTTTAGGCTGAAAGTTTCTTAAGTTTCCTATTTATTTTCTGGAAAGTCCTGGAAAAATAGGTTACAACAGAAAAGGGTCTTTTATAGCTGGATTAGCCATATGTGCATGTTATCAATGATTATCAAGAACATCAATTAAAATTTGGTAAAAATCTGTTAAATCAAATACATCTTTGTAGCAATTTCTCATGAGCTCTGCATGCAGTGAAATATTCCCCCGATCGTCAGACCAAGACTTAGTCCTGATCAAAATACAAGAAACTTCATTTTGGGTATGAGCCTCAAGAGTTTCTTATGAGTAGGGGGCTAGTTATTTTTCAGCAGCCTAAAAGTTTCTTTTAGGTGGTTTCTTAAATGCGGGGCCTTACTGTAATGCAAAGAAGCGGACGCCTTTTGTCTTACTTTGTTGAATGTGAAAAATTTTTCAAATGATTTGATTGAATGTAAATCTCAATATGCCTTACTTACTTTTCCTTTGCACTTGCAGAAGTCATAACGATCATCAGGATCTTATGGTGTAAAAAATTGATTCTTTTCCAGGTGGAACTGAATGAAGAGGAGACTCTGCTTATCATCCGTCGCCTTCACAAGGTAAATGAAAGTTTTCTTGAATATTTCTTCACTTTTGGCTTCATAAAATCGCAATATGCACCTATTAAGTGCGATTGAGTTAATTGTAGTGCTACCAAAACTTAGGACTGCAATGTGACTTGAGAACAGAACGAATTGAGAACCATGCAAGAAGCTGATGTCCGCGAATTGCAAGAAGTAACTTGTTTTGCTTGATTAATTTTGCGTTTTCGCAAATCTCACCTGACATGTAATTTGAATCAGACTTTAATGTCCCAATGTTTTCTATAGAATAGACTGCGAAACCTTGCATGGTAGGCTTTATTTTATGATGAGCAAAACAGATTCAAACTTTCACTTTTCGACGCAAGTATGTATTCATTGGACTAAAATACAAACAATGTTGTTGGAACAATAGCTGTACTTAGCATTGATTCTCTTAAAAACAGGAATTTATTGCTCTTTGCCGTGACTCTGCGCCGAGCAGAAAAGTGCACAAAATCAGATTTTTACACAGAACATACTCATTCTATCCCTCTCTACATACCACTTGGGTATAGGAATGTTCATCCAAGTTTGCGAAATTTTCGTGGGAAAAACATGTTTTGAGCAAGAAAGTATAAACATGCTTCCACTGTAAATTTGTGTTTGAAAGATTTTGCTCTTCTCCAAAAATTTCCATTTTCACATCACAGATATGATATATGTTTAGAATCAAAATTACGTTAAGAATTTTAAGCTCCACAGCTTATGAGACGTAATAAAAGGGGGATAGTGATAGCTGGCCAGGTCAGGGGCAATTGTAACACTTAACTACTGATTTTAAAACTATCTTAGCTTCACAAAAATCGGTTCTACGTGATAGAAACTAAGGTTTATTTCATTCCAAGAGCTGCAACTACAATATCATCTTCCTATAAAAATGCAATTAATCAATACTTAGACGATATGGCTGATTTTCCAAAAAGTGTTACAATGGACCCCGGTCTCTCTTACTGTTATATCCCGAAGCCTCAAATTTATTCTTCATCCCAGTATGATCGATATAAACATGTCAAATTGCTTTGTTGCAAGTTGTTGAAGCAAACTTCTTTGAAAGTCATGTAATGTGACCAAATTAACTTAAAATCCGTTTGCTTGCAGGTCTTGAGGCCTTTCTTATTGAGAAGATTGAAGAAAGAAGTTGAATCCCAACTGCCTGACAAGGTAACAGCTTGAGTTCTTTTTTTGAAGACATGCTCGCCAATTTCTTATGATGACGTACATTGTGTTGATTGTGATAACTGACAATAGACCTTTTAGCTATTCTGAACAGAATCAGAATCGAACAATATTTTTTTTTTATATTCAATTAATAATTTACAATACATGTTACAGACTACTTTACCTACAAACTACTTTACAAGGACGATGCCACGAGGAGCAAAAGTCTATGTCTACCCCATGGCATTGTTAAAAAAAAAATGCTAAACTGCATACAATTTTACATAGATGCTACAAACAATGCTGCAAACAATAAAAAGAAAAACGATGACTGTGGCCTGTCTAACATTAGATGTTTGCTACATTTGCTACATTTTGTAGAATTTTCGAATATGCACAATAGTGATTGAAGCTCTGATGCCAATCGATCGAACCTCGTGAATGAAAATGTGTAAAAGTAACGCTCAATCCAGGATCTTTTGCACAATAGCTATTAAAGGTTTATGGCAGAAAGAAAATTACCTGGTGCGTCAAAGACCTTCAGGTGTTTGAAGAATAGTAATTCTTATAATACTGGATGGATTTGATTGAATTGAATTTCGCTTGATGGCAGAAAGACTTAGACTGCGTTCGCATGATGCCGGCACATTTTGAAAACGATGAAAAATATGATGGTAGCAAAATTCGAGCTAGCATTCACACGATACCAGCAAAATAGCATTTTCACAATGTGCCGGTTAGATTTCCTTTTTCAAAATCTACCGTTTTTAAAATCTGCCAGCAAAGAATGTGCCGTTTTCGTGCCAACAGGAGGCCTATGCGTCACATTTTTACCCGTTTTTAAAATGTGCCGGCATCGTGTGAACCCAGTCTTAGTATTTTTGTGATTTTTGTTGCGTTTTTTATGAGCAAGGAAACCATAGGTAAATTGAACTTTAAGAAAATTTGTTTGTTGTGGAATGGCTGAAAAGGTGCCTAAAACACTCGATTAAATGGCAAGGAATCTCTCACACGGAATGATACGCAAGGGCATTTAATCTCTCTCGAGACTTTTAGGAATTGCTTTTTTAGATTAAAAATTATCAGTTTTTCCACCCCATTTGCAATAAAGTTGCAGACGACATCCGATACCCGTGAAAAATGTACTTTTGTGTTGTTCTGTGTCTGTTGTTTCAGAACGCGTTTCGGGACGTTTTCAGGCATTTTCCAAATATTTATTTGTAAAGTCCTATTTATCCATATTCTGAGAACTCACGAGTAAAATTGCAAATTCGGAATTTCGGATATCAAACAGAATTCATCCCATTTAAGTCCATCTACAGGGTGTCCCAAAAATTGTGCGACGTTTGATTAAATATTAAAAAGTAACGATTAAAGAACGGGCTCCTGGTAAGATAGCCATGTTACTGAGATTTCATATTAATTTTAGGCACCAGAAGTTTGCAAATCCGTTAAAATTCACGAAGTTACAAGCCTTTGAAGTTAAAGTTTGTGCGAGAGCTGAAACCAGATGCCCCTATATAGGATTTGTTGTGAAAACAGGATCTCGTTTCTTCAACGTAAATTAAATGTAGTTTAAAAAGCACTTTCGATAACCTAATCTTCTCCAACATTAAATCAAGGCTATGGCTGCTTAGAGGAATCTGATCACAATTTGAGATTACCCCGTCTCTCATCGATTAAATTTCATTCAATGTTTTTGAATATAATGTTTTAAAATAGATTTTGGCAATGTTTACAAGAATTAAATTACTTTCGAAGTCCTCTGATATCAACGACATTAGATTGTCTTCTTTTACCTCGATTGTGGGACATCTTTTTTCAAAACAAGAGTTAGGGGCGTCTGGTTTCAGCTTTCCCACAGACTTGAACTCCAAAGGCTTATAACTCCATGAATTTTTAGCGGATTTGCAAGATCCTGGTGTCAAATATTAATTCAAGATCTTAGATACAGGTTTGTGTTACCCGCAGCCCGTTCATTTCATCGTTATTTAATATTTAATCAAACGTCGAAAATTTTTTTGGACGTCACCCAAGCAGTACTCCAGGTGCTATGAATTTTCAAATGCCGGAACCAACATTAGGCTCAAATCTTTAAAAAAGTCAATGCAAAATTCTATTGCAGTTTTCTTTGAAATAAATGGCTTGGAAGGAACTTAGGGTTTTTTGCTGTAAATCTGCAGTGGCAATTTATTGATATCTTGATTTGTTTCAATATGGCGGCATTTATTAAATTTGAGGCTATGACGTCATCTAATTTCTAAATGCTAAACTAGAAAAGTTACAGACTCCTGCTTGCCGCCGTATTGTAGACCTTGATAAACTATGGTTTCTTTGAAGGTTATATAATGTTTAATGTTTAATTTTTTTCAAAATTGTCCATGAATTTTTTCAAAAATAATTAAATTGCTGCCATTGTGAAAAACATCAAGATATCAAAAAATTTCCACGGCAGATTTACAGCAAAGTACCATAAGTTCCTTTCAAGCCGTCCAATTCAAAGAAAACTGCAAAAGAATTTTACACCGACCTTTTAAAGATTTGAAAGATTTGAGCCCTATGCTGCCTGAACCCTTTTGGAGCACCCGTTACAGCTATAACCAAAGCACTTGATTACTGTTTTTATTCGTAACATTACTGACCAGGAAAATTGCTGCATGGAAAAGAAACCTTTGCGTTGCCTTTTACAAAGACTTAGTGACAGCATAATGTCTTTGATCTGAACTGAATTAAATCCTCTTTTATCCTCTTTCTTGCAGGTTGAATATGTGCTCAAATGTGACATGTCAGCATTGCAAAAGGTCCTATACTCGCACATGCAAAGAAAAGGTGTTGTTCTCACAGATGGATCCGAAAAAGACAAGAAGGTAACTTTTAATTTCAAATTTCTTGTAAACTACAATCTAAAAGGGGCTGTACAAGATGTTTGTAAACAATTGGAAAGTACGGGATAACCCGTGCATTGGCTAGTCTCTTCACAGCTTCTACTAAGTTTAACAGCAGTGTTATCTTCTCTATGTCTATGAAATGTGCTGGAACTTTTGATATCCATTAAAACTTCCAAATATTTGGCGTTAGGAAAATAGAACAAATCCTTCATCAAATCTTCGATCACTAAGATTGTCGCAGATACTTTGGATTACTATTCTCTGTTCAAAATCGCCATTAGCTATGTTGTGTTTAGCCTAAACATATTCGATGATTTGACACGCAGATCCACGCAGAGAGGACGGGTTGTACAGCCCCTTTAAAGATGCAAACGGATAGGTCACTTGATTCAATTTCAACGTATTTTCCCAATCTTTTTTGTTTGCGTTCGTAATGGGCCTGGCCCTGTTTTGCTTGCGTTCGTCATGGGCTTAGCCACGAGCAGTGGAGAAAAATGTCGAGGATTGCCTTATCAATCTTAAAGACATTTGGGATATGGCTCAGTTGAATGTTCGAAGATTTAGATAAAGTTTCGATAATGGCTAGTGATTTTTGTTGTCTCTGTGGCGTCTTGTTCACTGCAATCTGGTTCACCGCTTCCACCACGCACATCTTCGCTTTAGTTTTTGTGCCTAAATGAACTGAATTTTCGCGGAGCATATAAGTTCGCATTTTACAGGTGACACTCCCGTACACGCCTTCAACGCTATTCAGATCATGTTTGCATCGTCAGTTTCAGGTGCAATTTCGTTAGCTTCTAAGGCATTAACCCTTTAAAATTGATCGTGTATCTATGGTCTTTATAATTGTCGTGGAAGGAACTTTTACTTAATTAATTTTCAAATGAATGTCGTGGAAGGAACTTTAAGTACTTTAGTTTAATTCTACTGAAGCTTATCCGATATAGCCATTATTAAAAAAAATGGCAGCGTTACAGCTAGGCAGAAAATTGCAATCTTTTTGGCATCAATACTACTTTCCCCAACTGAGTTTAATTTGATTAGATAAGCAGTTTATTTGACCTTCCTTCCATTATTATTAAAAAACTTGCGAACGCTCCCCACAAACGGCAGCATGTGGTGGGAACAGCATAGCTTCCAAATCTTTAACTCAGTGTAAAAAGGTGGGTGTAAAATTCTGTGATGTATTTCTTCTGATTGAGTGGCTTGAAGCAAACTTTAGTTACTTATCTTTAATTCTACCGTTGGACTTTTCAGAAATTTTCAATACTTTTCTAAATTTCAGCGTATGTTACATTTTAACTCATTTTAGGGTGTGACGTCACCAAATTTCTTAATCATAAACCAGAAAAATGACAGACGTTTGCTTGATACCTTATGGTTTTAAGTTTTTTTGAGAATTTTTCTTGAATTCTTGAAAAAGTAGAAAAACACTCTAATTCTGAAAATATTGAAGATTTCAGAAAAGTCCAACGGTAGAATTATAGGAACAATGTTTGATTAACAAATAAGATTTTATGCAGGAACAATGATTAACAAATAAGTTTCAGAACAAATGATTTTTTAGTTGAGCAAACCGTTTCCCTTGCTTTCATAGAACGTCTTTTCCGTGATTTCCTATCTGACGGCTTTGACTTGTATTTCAGTGATAGCTGATCAAGAAGATAATCAGAACTCGATTTCCTAGCTGCACTTAAGCGTGTGCATGAGTAATTAACTGTAAAAAGCAATTTATTGAACTGTTTCATTCAAGAAAAGGCCTTTCCAGGAGACAGCTTTCAATTTGTTTCGACTCATTTGTTTCGATGCAATATGATAAGGACTGCGTTGTGGACTGGACGTTTTCTGACTGAAATTGAAAAAAGATTTATATCTCTGCAACATGGACAGATTTAGTAAGGCGATAGCATGAGTTGCGTTTGATTGACATCGTAAATCAAAGTGATTAGCGATCGCAGACAAAGGAACTTCTCTCAACCAGTAATTCAAAACAAGCAAAGCCACAAAAGTTTCTCTGAAACCCAGGTAGCTAGCTCGCTCGTTGTGCATTCCAGAAATTGTTTTTAAGAGCAAACATGAGCATATATCGAAATAAGAAGGATATATCAACACAACTGCCACGGGAGTTTAATTTATTTTGTTCAAAGCCGATTGGGAGGCGATTCAATTCTCTTAATTTTTTGGGTATAATGAAAAAAAACTTACTGCTCAGCTTATGAACCAAACAATTTCTGGAATGCACAACGAGTACGCTAGCTACCTGGGTTTCAGAGAAACTCTTGCGGCTTTGTTTGTTTTGAATTACCGGTTGAGGGAATTTCCTTTGTCTGCGATTGCTAATCTCTTTGAATTCAGGTGTCAACAACAAAAGCAACTCATGCTATTGCGTTACAAAATGTGTCCTTGTTTATCTCTGCTGATTATTTTTTATCGAATCGTTTAGCTGCAATCATGGCCAAAACAGGCGAAGGCATAGAGGACCTTACTTCAATATGGGCTGATGTTGACAGCATCGTATTGCTTATTTTGCTTTGTGTATACATGAAATCTCAACACGGGCCAAGATTTGGTCACATGATATGAATCCGGTCACAAACATAGAAACAGGACTGCGAGCCCATTCAAAGAGTTGAATGGTTGCGCAAATAGATTCGATCTCCTTTGCTCGCATGCTACTATTTAATTTAAACACGCCCCGAGCCGAAATTCTTTCTGTTTGCATGGACGATTTCGATATTCTCAGCCCGTACTGAAATCTCAGCACGGGTTGAGCTGCCGAGTTGAGCCCTTGCTGAGTTTCAAGTCGGTCTCCTTTCTTGTCAACACGACGAAGGCTTACCCCCATCAAGCGAGTTGAAACTCAGCACTGGCTGAAATTTCTCATGTAAAGGCCCTCATTGGCTAACCTCAGTTTTGTTTCAATATTTCTTGACATATCGAAGAGAAATTGTAAGTTTAAGACCCTATGGTACCCCCTTCCCTGTAATCCAATATTACCAAGGTCGAATGGCGTTTAACTTGAAACAGAGAGAGACGAGGCACGGAATCAAAGACTAAAGTAGTGCAATTTTGTGATTCGTTGTAAATGTTTTGGCCATGATTGTGGCTCTTCATCTTAGGGCAACCTGTCACACATCTGATTAGCTACAATAGTCAGAGCTCAACACAAGATATCTCTTTGTGAATCTGTTTATTTAGAATAAAGGAAGGCTAATTGTTATCATTTTCTACGGCCGTAGAAAGTCGAAAGGATGAGCAACCATTCAGTTTTCGTATTCTTTGTATTGTCATTATCACCCAATCAGATGCGTGACAGACTGCCTTTAAAGGGTTTGTGTAAAGTTAAAGGCTCACATTTGCAATGCAAGGAGCAAAAAATCTTGAAATGTCTTATTCAAATCGAAGTTGCGTATGCGCCCTGAACTATGGATTGCCAAAGAAGCGATGATGTGCCTGATTGTTTTCTTCATTCTATTTTTAGACAATCCCATGTACTACTTGCTGCATTTCTCCATTCGTTCAGTATCCCTATTTTCAATATAATCGTTTGTTCTCCTAAGGGCCGTGTTGGTACCAAAACCATGATGAACACAATTATGCAGCTGAGAAAAATTTGCAATCATCCATTCATGTTCCAACATATAGAGGCAAGTGTAACTTCATCTTCATTTGTTTTGATTAAATGTTAAATGTCTTATCGTGAATTATCTTGCAACGGTGATATTCGTAAGCATTAAGGGTTCCGAATCTTTAAGACGGTTGGTGTAAAATTGTATGATCTATTCCTTTGAACTGACTTGCTGCAAAGAAATTTTAGCTATTTTGCTATAATTCTACCGTTGGACTTTTCTGAAATCTTCAATATTTTCAGAATTCTATTTTTTCCTTTTTCAAGGATTCAAGAAAAATTTTCAGAAAGACTAAGAACTATAAAAAATGTTGACGCAACATGAAATAATTGTCAAGAAAGTCTTAGTTTATGAATTTATACAATATGGTATCAGGCAAGATCCTGTATAACAACAATAATCATTGCTCCTGCCACCGGCAAAGATTTCAAAATTGTGGAGTTTCTTTTTTAGCCAGAGGCTTTCTGATACGGTGTAAATCTTGTGCTTGAATCTTGAAATATTGCTTGGTTCCCAAGGATCTTTCAGTGACTCTTTGTTCATATGTTTGTTTATTTAATCATTTATTTATTTATTTATAATTTGATGCATTTATTCGTTATTCATATATTTGTTTGTTTGTTTTAGGATGCCGTTGGAGACCATATGGGCTATCCGCAAGGAGTTGTGACTGGGTAAGATATTTTAAAGAGAGCAATACTGGATAAAGAAATCATATTAAAAAGCACTCCAACAAAGTAGTTTTTGCATAGTTTCAATAGAAACCAAGAAGTGCAATATAGCAAATATTGTTGCGGATACCGAGGACTGTCCTTTTTTTCTTAGCCTTTTGTTATGCTCGTAAAGCTCAAAGCAGATGGGAAACTTCTGGGAATCTGGGAAACTTATTGCCATGCGCGAGCATCTCTTTGTTTCTTTGCTAATCCTTGTTTGGATTGTGGTGGGATTCTCCGCCCACATTACTTCCACAAACCAAACATGCTTTCTACGCATGATCACAGGTTTCCTTTTTGGGGGATAACCGTTGCATTGAACTCTGAGGATTCGTATCCCCAACAAAATAAGCAAATGGTGAATACAAACTTTTTAAATCTTTCTTTCGTTGATTAAAGGCCTCCATTGTTTTCTTTTTCCTACCAATGGTTATGTGACGGCTGTACATGCAGTAACCAATCTTATTTCATCAGTGGAGCCTGCAGCATGGAAGTTGCTGCTGATGTACTTATAACTCTTGAGAGAAGTGAAACACCCGCGAGTATTGTTCTGTGTGAGGAGAGTCCTAACGATTTGATCAAATGTTTTTGGGCCCTTTTTCAGTCATTTAGCAACAATGAAATCTTTGTAAAGTTGAATTTACCTATATTTGCAGTGCTCCTAGGAAGGCGAGAAAAGTCACAAAAATACTTTGATCTTTTGGCTTTTAACTAGAATTTGAATCATTCAAATCCATGTAGTACTTGTGGTGCTACGAATTTTCGAAAGTGTGAATTTTTTCTGGCTCACCCGGTATGTGGATCGATTAGATGTAAATAGATAGATAGATAGATCGATAGCAAACCTAAGCCAAGTACCACATCAATTAAAGTTTAACTAATAATCTATTGTCTTTGTTCCAATAATCGAATGAATGCCAATAGTTTGAAAAGATAACAGAAATTATAAAATACCAAAACCTAACAGAATACAGCCGCACAGTTATGATCTGTATGATTAACCAAAGAGAAAGATGTATTTTGGGACTGGCCCCGGCCCCAAATACGACGTACTCTCACGATGTCGTCTGTTTTAGAACGTCTGAGACATTTAAATCCTTGTACAACCTTGAAGAACTCATTGCATAATGATTTTTATATCATTCCCTTTAATAGGTACCGGGTGCGCCAAAATAAACTATGCACGTTTGGCAGGCCACGATAAATCGTAAACAGGACCGATTTTGAAGATTTATGACTTAATAGTTAGCAGAAAGCCTGAATTAGATTCTAGGAATTTTTGCAAATTTTTCTGTTTTCAGTTTTTAGAGCTACAAGCGAGTTTCTTAAAATTTTCGTTTTCGAAAACACTGAAAACGATAAAAAAACATCGATCAAGCTTTCTAAAGAATCGATATGAATGGACAAAGAGAAAACTTTTTCGTTGTGATTTGGGATTTAGAAATCGAGTTCGTACTATATTGGGAGAAATGTAATGATATTTTAAGGATATAAAGGAATGTCTTTTCTTTTGTAATGTTATTGAATTTATGCTTTGGTGCAGGTTGTGTTCCTGTGTCAAGGGGGTTAAAAAGACAAGCGAGAAAGCGTCATGGGGCCAGCAAGCATGGAGTCTTGTTACATTTTTGATTTTGTGACTGCTTTTGGGGCGGTACTTTATTGTAACTACAACAGAATTTCGCAACAGGCCAATCGTTGAAATAACGCTCGTGCAGAAGTTTACAATAATCAATTTCCAAATCTCCAAATCACGCTGAAAATGTTTTCCCTTTGTCCATTCATGTTGATTCTTTAGAAAATTTGATCAACGTTTTTTGATGGTTTTCAATGTTTTCGAAAACGAAAATTTTAAGAAACTCGCTTGTAGCTCTAAAAAGTGAAAACGGAAAAATTTGTAAAAACTCCTAGAATCCAATTCAGGCTTTCTGCTATAGATTAAGTCATAAATCTTCAAAATCGGTCCAGTGTACGATTTATCGTGGCCTGCCAAAAATGCATAGTTTATTTTGGCGCACCCGGTATAGTATACCGTTAGAAGACTAGTGTATACTTCTATACTTGTGCATGGAAGGCCAAACGATCTATCGTCTCTTGAAACTGCCTTGAATGAGGACCTTGGAAAGTCTTGGTCTTCATCCACAAATCTTGCTCTAAACTCAAAGAAGACAAAGGTTATGGTTATGAGTACGAAGCAACTTTCAAAGCATCACAGTCTTCAAGATTACAATCCAGTTCTAAAGATCGGGGAAAAAAGTCTTGAACGAGAACATTGTAGTAAATTGCTTGGTGTAACCTTGAACGAGCATCTGTCATGGGACGACCATATAGCCAAAGTAACATCTTCATGCTTCTATACCATGTCCATACTACGAAAATTCAAAAATCTTATGCCATTCAAATTAAAGAGACAAGTTGCTGAGCTCCTCGTTTTATCAAAGATGGACTATGCAGACGCTATTTTTCGACCTCTTCCGTTGCGACTCCTAAAACGATTGCAAAAGGTTCAAAATGCTGCTGCAAGTTTTGTATTAGGCCGCTACGCCACAGAGAAAGACGTGGTGACACTTGGTTGGCTGCCAATGAAAGAACGTAGAGACTGGCATCTGATGAAGCTTTCATTTAAGTACGTTTACGATCAACAAAAGCCCAAATATATTGACATATCGCTGAAAGAAAATACCAGAAACTTAAGATCTAGTTCTGTGCCGCTTATCGCGTCGTCACGGGCTTCCAACACTTTCAGGAACGATGCGGCAGAACTCTTTAATAAACTGCCTGCAGAAATTAGAAAAGCTAAGACTGCAATGGAATTTTCAACACAAACGCGCAATAACTTATTCATAGAAGCAAAGAGAAGACTCTTAGCTCAACATTAGAATGGATTGAATTTTTAATACTTTCTTAAAATTAGCGTTCACATTGTAAATATTTTAATTAGTTTTTTTCCTTTAAATACATGTAAAGTAGTCTGTAGCGACCAGGTGAAGAGCCACTCTGTGGATATACTGGTCTTGATTTCATTATTATTATTATTATTATTATTGTTATTATTATTATTATTATTATTATTATTATTATTATTATTAAGACCGAAGACGGTTAGAAGATGCCTGTTTCTTTGAGTAGTTAGGCCCTCTTCTAACCGTACACTATATTCCCTTTAATAGGTGTAGTTTTATTTAAAAACCATTATTGATGCCAACGATTTTAAGTCGAAATTGTTCTCTCTTCTTACGATTGATGATCTTTGCGCAACTTGACTTACCAAACATAAAATTTGTCGCATTTAATTGTAGGCCAGAGCTTTACAGAGTTTCTGGAAAATTTGAACTGTTGGATAGAATTCTACCCAAGCTTAAGAAACATGGCCACAGGTAGATATGAATCAAATTTCTATTAATGATCTTCATAGCTCCAGATTACAGTTTCCCTTCTTTCAAGCCCAGCATAAGCTTACCTAGCTTTTGTGATATTTTGTGACAGTGGCGGACACCTGGGGGGGGCGAGGGGGTGCGATCGCCCCCCAATGTTGGCTAGAACAAAGATCCTTTGTTCGAAAACAATAGAAAGAAGCAATGCTTTTAACCGAAACAATAGCTTCGCCCCCCCCCCCCAATATTTGGCAAAGATCCGCCATTTTGTGAACTGACAAGCGACTGCCAGAGCAGTTCAGTTCATATACATTTTAAATTCACTACATAAAATTTATAAGTTACTATACCAACAAATAACTAAACTACAAGGAATGAAGACAATATTACAGAAAATTAATACATTTATACGGAAAATTAATACAATATACAAATACAGAGAAACGAGATAAATTGTATGGTGGGAATTACTTAAAGAAGGAGCTCTCTCAATAGGTAAAGTAATCGAGGAGGGAGCATGGTGTCTTTTAATTATTAAAGGGAATAAACAGCTTTATCTCGTAGCCGCTACAAATAGGCTAAAGAAACACCTACACACCCATTGTTTCCTTAGCATGACAATGAAACCGCACGTGTCGAAGTTATCAAATACAATAGACATTATCTTTAACTTGGCCCGGGCCAGCTTTTAACTATGTCGATTCCCTTTAAGCTTTTGATTTTAGACTGCGTTCACACGATGCCGGAACAGTTTAAAAACGGTGAAAAATGTGACAGTAGCAAAATTTGAGCTTGCGTTCACACGATACCGTTTTCAAAGAGTTCCGTTTTCAAAATCTACTTTTTTGAAAATCTGCCGGCAAAAAATGTGCTGTTTTCATGTGAACGGGAGGCCTATCCGTCACATTTTTCACCGTTTTCAAAATGTGCCGGCATCTTGTTAACGCAGTCTTAGCATCCATGTTCTTTGACCCTTACTTTTCGTAGTGTCACCATTTCAAGAGACTAAGTCTGCCTCAAATAAGATGCCAGGTGGAATTTGCGATAAACACAAAACCTCTCATGCAAAATACTTAATTTTTGTTATTCATAGGCATTTTCACCTGACATCTTATTTGAAACAGACTGTAGTATAGTTACATCCAGTCTGAAAGTTGTTCTTCTTCAGTTATTGCAACTTATTCTTGTAAATACGACCCCTTTCGGCACCTACGATCCAACATAGGTTCCAAATCTTTGAAAAGGCTGGCTTAAAATTTAGTGACCCAGCTATTTATTTCGACCCCCTCTCCATAAGCTCTACCCTTCCAAGCAAAATTCTTAAGAAAGCCTCCCACCCCCCGCTCTCTATTAAATCCGCCCCCACAATCTCAAATGCCAGAAGTTACTAAAGATTTTCCATTCATTAAGCTTAACAAGTTTGCACGTTAGGTTTCATTTGGTCTGGGATAAAAACTCGGTCAAATTTGTGTATTTGATTCGTGAAAATGTATGCTGATTCTGCAAAATATGGGGTAAAAGAACTTAATCTCTAATAAGCTAATAAGCCCCCCCTGGAGGCTACGAAAGTAAATGAGGCCCCGGGGGGGGGGGTTTAATAGAGCTTTTACGATGTATTGGAAAGGAAACGTTTTCTAACAGCGTCCAGCCACTTAATCAAAGGATTAAATTAGCTGTGCATTTATTTCAGATGCTTGGTGTTCTGTCAGATGACATCATTGATGACAATTATGGAAGACTATCTCAACTGGAGAGGTAAGGATATTCCGCCATTAACCTTATTTTACCATGAAGAGTCTGGAAAACGTCTTTAATTTCTTCCTTAATACTAGGGCTGATGCCATGATCTCATACGAGCTGCATTTAGAGGTTTACATGCAAAGAGGGAAACAAGAGCAGTCTGGCGGGTGGTCCCTAACTTTAACTTATCCTAGCTAACCTTGACTTGCTCTTGCAAACCTAAGAAGCTAACCCTGCCTTTAGAAACCCCAATCGATAACTAACCCTAACCCTTATGACATACAACAATTTAAGATTCTAAAACCGCCCGCTAAACTGCACTCTTGCCGCCTGAGGGGCCATCTGATGAAATGAAAACTACGACATACTATAGTTTCAGGGGTCGCTGAGAATTCTGGTTCATCCTGCAACATTTCAATGTATCTTTCTTCTTTTATGCAGCATTTCCTTACCTGCGACTTGATGGTACAACCAAATCAGAAGACAGAGGCGATTTGCTTGCACTGTTCAATCAGGAAAACTCGCCATACTTTATGTTTCTGCTGAGTACACGTGCTGGAGGATTGGGTTTGAATCTTCAGGCTGCTGATACTGTTATTATCTTTGATAGTGACTGGAATCCACATCAGGTAATTACGTCATTATTCGTAATACCAGGTGCGCCAAATAAACAATGCACTTTTGGCAGGCCATAATAAATCGTACACTAAACCGATTTTGAAGATTTATGACTTAATCTTTAGCAGAAAGCCTGAATTAGATTCTAGGACTTTTTGCAATTTTTTCCGTTCTCTGTTTTTTCGATTGCGTTCCTTTGCGGGCATCTTCACATAACAGCCCTGAAGAAGTCCTGCATGGCAGGACGAAATATTGGCATGATAAATAAATTCTATCATATTTGCTGTTGTTTTTGTCGCATTGCGGTGTTTATTTTCTGCCTTTAAGCATCTTCACGTGACATCTATTTTGAGACAAACGTTGATACAAATGATTGTGTTGGGGATACGAAGCAATTCAGTTTCATCTTCTCAATAGCAACTTATGGCGGATTCTGGGAGTAATGGCAAGTTTTTAACACTCCTGTCCAAGCTCAATGTCTCTCGTGTCAACCTTTTATTCTGTGAGGAATCAAAAAGAGGCCGGTAAGCGTTGCCTTGTAGCTATGGGAATATTTACTGGGGCAACTTTCCTTGTATGGATGAGGATTTCCTCATTTTTGACGAATGGAATGTCCAACTCGGTACGGACAAGCTGGAATTATTTTCATATTAAGAATGCAAATTTTAAAGCATGGGGCATCAGCTATTTCGTAACCTTAGCTTGATCATGCATCTACCCAGAACAATTTCTTACAACTGCCAATTGCAATAATGCTTCCCCAATGCTTCCTCAGTAGACAATGGCTGTGAAAGAGGAAACACAGAACTTGCTGAAAACTATTTATCAAATAGATAAATCGCTCTTCTTAAGCAGGCAAGGTTTATCCGGTGTATCATATGAATTGAGCATTTGATAAATTCCCGAACTGTTTCACTTGACATCTATTTTGAGACGAACTTCAACTTAATTGTTAAATGCCACAGGGTTATGTAGTTCCATGCTCCCATGTTGCATAGTAGTTATCTGTTGATTATTTTATGAGCATAGAAAAAATAATAAACTTATGAATTGAATGTTTTCATTTCCTCACAGGATTTGCAAGCCCAGGATCGTGCTCATCGCATTGGTCAGCAGAACGAGGTTAGGGTTTTGAGGCTGATGACCGTCAATTCTGTCGAAGAGAAGATTTTGGCAGCTGCAAGATACAAGCTTAATGTCGACTCAAAGGTATTGCATTTTCAAAGATAAGTCCCTTTTTTGCGAGCCTTGAGATAATAAGAATTACGATAAACCCCCAAACAACCGCACTGTGAGCCATCAAGTGTAAGAAAAGGCAAAATGTCACAAAAATTGAAATAATAAAAAATACAAATCTGTATGAATTTTCCAATAAAATATACATTGAATATCTAAAAAAAACAAACCGGAGCTCAATCAGACTTCTAAGTCCAGAGTAATTCAATTTCAAAGTTACATAAAATCAAACTCTAAAACTCTTCCAGCTACAAGTATTTCAGGGTCCCTCGAGGGGTGTTCATTTATTTTATAATGTCTTTGCAAAGAATAGTCCAATTTTAAAAAAACTTTTTTTTGATTTGAAGAATACTGTTTTCTCTTTCAAGATAAGGCAAGAATATTCACTCTTGATAATTTTATACGGCATTTATAGCTATTTACAATACCCCCTTTTTCTCCGGAAGTAGCCACTTAAGAGATGTCAATTTCACAATTTTGTAGTTAAAAATATAAAAATAAGTGAAAGTAAGTCTACAAACGCCTAATGTGCACCAAGTGCCATACGTCAGTAAACCATACGCAAAGGGAATCGTGCAGGATCGTACATGGAGGAAAATTGGAATATAGTGTCAAATTAGCGGAGATTTACATAACTGATCTATCTCTTTTCTCATAGGTCATCCAAGCTGGTATGTTCAATCAAAATTCAACAAGTAGTGAAAGAAGAGCGTTCCTGTATGCATTACTTGAAAGTGATACCGTTGAGGATGAGGTAACCCCTCGAGAGGTATTTAAAGTATTTTTTAGGTGTAGGAGATCGATGATCGATATTAATCAGTATGCAGAAATAGCATATAGCAGTGTGACGACTAGACTTACTCCACAAATTTCATTATCTGTCCCCTTCATTATCAGTCGATTTCTCATGAATTCAAGTTCTTAGAGTGTTGTCAGCATTCGATTATTTCTAAGGATGCCAGACCTACCGTAAAAGCTCTATTAAGCCCCCTCTCTATTAAGCCCCCCCCCCCCTCGATCGCTTATATATCAAATTTGAAAGCTATCATATATATGTATGTATATAATTCATGTTGTTCTTTAGGTGTAGGAAGTAAGTTGGTTACTACATTTCTTTGTTTTCTTCTTGTTTTCTTCCTTTATCTTGAGTTACCTTATGTTGTGTTAACTTGTAGCCGTATAGTATAAAACCTATTGTGCTCAATGAAGAGAAAAATACATATTTATCCTGATCATTTTATTTGTGAATAAGCCCCCTCTCTAGTAAACCTCCCACTCTGTTCAGACCCCGTGGCCGAAATTAAATATGCCCCCTCTCTAATAAACCCCCTCTCTTTTAAGCCCCCTTTGGAGTGGCCGAAATTAAATAAGTCCTAGGAGGGCTTGATAAAGCTTTTACGGTATCTGTGTAAGGGAAGAAATTCAGATTATGCAGAAAATAGTATCTTTTAGAATATCATTAATATTTTATGTTACGTTCTAAAATTATTTCATTTTATCTATTGTAATATAGAGTACCATAGCTATTATATCTTCGATGTTTTATAGGCAATAAAGAAACAATAAAATGGATGATAAAAGTGTGGATGAAAAACGAACGGGAAATAGACAAAAGATTGATATTTTTAATAATTTTTTTTTGTCTATATCTCACTCGTTTTTCATCCGTACTTTTAGTATCCATTTGATGTATTATGTGTATGTATTTTAGATTACTAGAACCTATCTTGGTTGATGAGTATATGAAATGAAAATGAAATGAAACGATTAACTTTGTCGTTGGGGAGATGAGATACGGTTTGTCCGAGGAAACGTACATGTCCCCCCGTGCAGTAGTTCAATGCTCATGCGCAGTAGCGTTTTGGGTCTGACGGGCGCATGAGCATTAATCTACTGCACGGAGGGACACATACGTTTCCTCGGACAAACCATATCTCATCTCCCCAACAAGATGGTTGAAATGATCAACTGTTGAATACACACTCACAGGACCCAATCAGTATCGAATAATGCCATGTACATTAAAACAGGCGCCAGTAGCAATTTTGATATGACATTTGCATATTACGGTGCCAAAACGTGGACCTCATTGCCATGTGCACTGAAGGGTTCTCCATCTTTAGAGATTTTTAAGAAATCATGAAAGAAAAATTTTAATGGAAAAGATTAGAATCGACATTTTTAACTATGGGTGGATTTTGTAATTGTAAACATTTTCCTCTTTTGCATTAAAATTCTCATACATACTTATTTTAATGTTTTCAGATACTAATTTAGCCTTTTAACTTTTTTTACACCAGGCTGAAAACAAATATTTTACTTGGTCCTGTTATGTACTTTAAGGATATTATACATACATACATATATACTGTACATACATAACATGATAAATCTGCACTGAGAAATGGAACCAGGGAATTGGCTCGTGTTCAGGCAACGTTTTCATTTATTGATGTCAAAGGAGGGAGGGATATTAACTGATCACCTTAATCCCTTGTAAACTGTTTACCTATGCTATTTTACTTGATGATGTCGCTTCGGTCAACGGAGACTCATAATATTACTCTGAAAAACGTGACCCTACCTAGGCCCTCACAAGACGGCTTGCTGCTGTACCAATCAGATTGTGAGATTTAGTACAGAATAATGGTTTTCGAACTTTAGATTCGACTGATGCAATTGATTAGATTTGAACGAAGTTGCTGCGGCAGGTAATTGGAAATCTCTCTGGTAAGTTTTGGTCTTAAAATGTGGAAATCGCACCGTTTAAAGGTCTGATTTTGCACTCAACAGGTAAAGCGAAATTTCTTCTTCGGATTTGTACTAGGTTTCATTGATTAACTGTCTGCTTTCACATGATTCGATTGACCAAATGCAGAAAATAGGGTCAGTTTTTTCACAATTTTGTTATGAGTTCTTGTTGAGCAAGGTTTACCGCAGGGATACAAGGGACATGGATGATCAATCTATAGGGATATCCTGTTGCATCGCAACTTCGTCGGGACAACTGCATTGTAGGGGACCAGCTTTATATCATATTTCTCAGGAACGTATTTAACCATATATCTTTAAAACCCCTTTTCCTAACCCTAACCTTGCCCCATGACACATAACATGCCGATATTGAATGCTGGTCCGCTAAAGTGCAGACCAGCCGAATTGAATTATTGACACAGCGATTTACAATAAAATCTGTTTCTATTTGCAATCACAGGAGGAAAGTGAGATACCAGATGATGAAACTGTTAATCAGATGATTGCAAGAAGTGAAGAAGAATTCGAAATATTCCAGGTTTGAATGACACTATGCTTGAGAAATACCACGTTTGTAATACCGGGTGCGCCAAAATAAACTATGCACGTTTGGCAGGCCACAATAAATCGTACACTGGGCCGATTTTAAAGATTTATGACTTAATCGTTAGCAGAACGCCTGAATTAGATACTTGGAGTTTTGAAATTTTTTTCATTTTCAGTTTTTAGAGCTAGAAGCGAGTTTCCTAAAATGTTAGTTTTCGAAAACACTGAAAACGATCAAAAAACATCGATCAAGTTTTCTAAAGAATCGACATCAATGGACAAAGAGAGAACTTGTTCGTGGTAATTTGCGATTTAGAAATCGATTAATTGTAATCTGCTGTACGAGAGTTCGTACTAAACCCCTAAATCCCCCTGAAAACATTTTCTCTTTATTGATTCATGTTGAATCTTTTAAAATTTGATCGACGTTTTTTGATCGTTTTCAATGTTCTCGAAAACGAGCATTTTAAGAAACTCGCTTCTAGCTCTAAAAACTGAAAACAGAAAAATTTGCAAAAAGTCTTGGAATCTAATTCAGGCTTTCTGCTAAAGATTAAGTCATAAATCTTCAAAATCGGTCCAGTGTATGATTTATTGTGGCCTGCCAAACGTGCATAGTTTATTTTGGCGCACCCGGTATAAATAATAAATATACCGGGTGAGTAAAAAGAAACGATTCCCGCTTGAAAGTGTGCTGCTCCCTACACATCAAGATGATAAGCAGAAGCTGCCGTGCATGCGTGAAATGACTCTTGATTTATCATTTCAAAAAGCTTATGTATCCAAACACTTCCTTATATCAGATTGCTCGATGACGTCATTGTACGCAGTTTCTGCTTTTTCTTGGCAAACATATTATTCAATGATGAACATGTTCAAAATCCATTTTTAGATTTACCTGACTGAAATTGGCCACTCCGTTCGGAACGTATGAGGGATTGTCTCGATCAAGCCCCTTCAAGAAACTTTCGAAACGTTTGCCTTACACAGACCTTATAGCAATGACGTCTACATGCTTTAGCAGATTTAGATAGATTATTGTGAACATCGTTTGACTTTTAAGTACTCTTCTCTTTTTCAGAAAATGGACATTGAAAGGAAGAGAAACGAACCGAGAGTGAGTACAATTCTTGCTTATTCTGTCAATCTAAGTGTCAGAAATTTACTGAAAACGCAAATCTTGTCGATCATGAAATTTAGAACGCACAGGAATCAGTTACCTTTAACTTCCATTCAAACTCTACTTGAAAAGCAGGCAAAAGCCCGTCTCAGTTTAGATGTCGACCTAAGATTTGCGATAACGCAAAATTCCTTTGCAAAACACTTCTATTGTTGTTATTCGTGGGTTTTTGGAAGTGTCTTTGAGATCTGTAAGGCTATTCTGTTGTGTTAAGAGTGCTACTACCTCTTCGTAGATCTTATTATTCTGATGTAACATACAGTGAGCAAGGGTAAATTTTATAGAACAACGGATAACAGGTCTGATTATGGACTTGTTACAAGCCTCTCTTTCTCCTCTCGGCACGAGTCGTCTTCTGCGTCTTGCGCTAACAAGAGAGAGATTTGTAGCAAGTCCAGTCTAATTAAGACAAAGCAATTTGACAGCCTCAAGAATAGATTTCATACCTTCAACGCAATCAACGAAAATGCTTTGTTTTCTCTGTTTATTTTGATTTGATTGAGGTTTGAAATCTGTTCTTCAGAAAGGCCAATCGCTTTGTCTTTTCGGAAACCCGAATCCTTCATTTTACAAACTTTGCCCTTTCTCATACAGTTTTGGTTCATATTTTGTTCTTATATTGCTTTCAAAATTTGTTGTCTTTCCTCGAAGGAGCCTGGCTCATTGAGAAGGAAGTCAAGATTGATCCAAGAAATAGAATTGCCAAAATGGCTTCTCAAGAACGAGGACGAGGTATGTCTGATTGACTTAGAACGTGAATACTCTTTGCAGCTTTAAAAAGGTTGGTGTAAAGTTCTAGGACATACTTCTTTGAACTGTTTGGTTTCAAAGAAACTTCAACTATTTCGCTTAATTCTACCGTTGGACTTTTCTGAAATGTGCCGTATTTTCAGAATCAGACTGCTTTCCTTCTTTTTTGAAATTTCAAGAAAAATTTTGAATAATTAAAACCATCTTAATTTCAAAACTTTTTGACGAATTTTCAAGAAAACCATAGTCTATGGATGTCTGCAATATGGTATCAAGCAAAACTCATCTGGTTTACGATTTAGAAATTTGATGAAGTCACATCCTCGAATTAGTTGAAATACGCTGTAATTTCGAAAAATATTCAAGATTTCTGAAAAGCCTAACGGTAGAATTGTAGATAAGTAACTAAAGTTTCTTTCCAGTTAAAAGATATAGGTCATAGAATTTTACGCCAACCATTTTACACTAATTTGAAGATTTAATCGAAGCTATATTTTCAATCCAAATCAGCTTCAGTACATTCTTTGGTTTTCATCGACCTTTTTAAAGATTTGAGCCCTATGTTAGTTTTGAGTAAATATTGCTATTTTTTTCATGCGAATTTGCTTCCCTAGAGAGAAACTTTGAAATTGTTTCTTCAATTGCATAACTTGGAAGTCGCATTTCGACCGTCTTACTCTTCAGCTCTAGAACACTGAAGTAAAATTCGCTTATTTTAAATGTTAGTTTTGGAAGACAAAATGATTCTCTGGCATTCAACGAAAGGAGTTTTCCTGTTGTCCTTTTGAACAAAATGTCTCGGTTAGTGTACAGTAAGCAATACTCGTTTTTTAAGATGCAAGATGACTTTTTGGCTGGCACTGCCGTTCTAGTTTCATAATCTCTCTTTAATTAAGCACAGCGTCATTTCTTGTTGTTTTGATACAGATTTAAAGGGTCTGTTTCATCCAGCATGCCTTACACGTGCTGTCTCTTGGTTGGCCCTTGTTGTCGCCATTTTCAGGGCCCATGAAAATGGTGACAACTAAGGACAACTAAAAGACGGCACGTGCAAGGCATGCTGGATGAAACAGACCCTTTAAGCTGCAAATAAAACTTTTAAATTTCTTCTTGCTTGCAGATTGACCAATTGACATGGGAAGAGGAAAAAGACAAGATGTTCCGTCTTGGAAAAAGAGAAAGGAAAGATGTCGACTACAGTGATAATCTAACTGATAAACAGTTCCTCAAGGTATGTTTAAAACCTATTTATATGTTTACCATGTTTGCCATGTTTACCATGTTTGCCATGCATTTTAATTTTAGACTTTATGTAAATAATATTGGATTGTATTTAGGGGTATTGTTTTTTAATTCTATTTTATAAGTATTTTATGCTATGATTGACAATGAAATTTAAACTTAGAAAAATTTATGTGTTTACTTTCGTAAAGAGTGCTTCAAGCGTACACCAAATTAATATTGGATTTCATAAATATTTTAACTTGTTTTTCATAGATTACTTAGCTTTTATAAATTTGCGGTCTGACTTTTATAAACGTTTATTCTTATTTCTTTTGGGATTCAGACCCCTTTACGTCGATGCCATATGGCTTTGCAAAATATTTCTTATAGATGGAGATGTATTGTCTGACAGTGCCGCAAAACTCGTGTGTTTCTGATGATTAGTATACTGGATTAGAGTAATATCTACATCGCGTTACATAGTTTTGGTTGGTGAATGCTCTTTGAGTATTTCTTAGAGCGCGATCGCTGCCTGTAAAGGGATTTGTAGTTGACTCAAATTTTGTGAAATCGCTAGCCTCAGCAGCCACTCATAGATTTACAGGGTCGCGCTGTGTGCCGTGAAGAGCATGATGGCGATGCTTCCGAGCATTCTTCGCAGGTGATAACCCTTTACTTGCTTTCAATATGATGTTTCGATTCAAATAGAGCTCTGGCAGATTAACCTTAATTCTTTTGAGAGTCTTGATGTAGCAGACATTTTATCATGTTCATTCAGTAGGTATCAGAATGATTTCATGTCGTGGACATGGCAAATTTGTGTTCTCAATGCTTCTAACATTTAGGACAATAGAATAGACATGAAGTTACAGTACGGCTAGTAAAGCTGTAATTCTCTCACACGATGCCCACTACGCTTGTTTTGACATTTTGTGTGGTAAACTTTCATAGCTATTATTTAAGACTTCGTCATTTTCCTTAGGCCATTGAAGAAGGGACATTGGAAGATTTCGATGAGAAGGTGAAGACTAAGACAAGATCAAAGAAACGCAAGAAGGACGAAGAAGGGGAAGGAAGTGGCGAGCCAAAAACTAAGGTAATGCAAAAAGCAGTTTACACATTGTACCTGCTTGATTGAAATCTGTTGACAAATTCTTTTGTATCAATCACTGCTGTTTTTGATCGTTGAGTTTGTTTGAAAGCATTGGTAAAATATGAGGCTAGAAGCTAAGGTTGCAAAGATAGGGACTGCAAACAAAGTTTTTTCCATGAGACCTTTGGTAGAATAAAATTGAAATTCTTAGAGCGCAAACGACAAAGAAATGGGTGCTCGGAATTTACAACAGAGACTTGTAAATTTTCTTCGTTTGCCGCACATCGATATGAACAATGTGCTTCTTGGACTACATCAGAGATTCCTGCTAAAATGTTTATCTTTCATTTTTTAGAAAAAGAGAGGAAGACCACCTGCAAGTGAGTATTGTAAACTGAAAGTCTCTTTAAGATTTTTTCAAGACTTGTTCTTTCTTCTCGGCCAGTAATCGAAGGCCAGTAATTTTCTTTTCATTGATTGTATGCTCGACTTAGGTAAAACAGTCGACTCTTCGCAAATTGAATTTAACTTATTGTGCAACTGGAATGGCGTAAGTGCTATTTTATTGAATATCTAACATACGACGTTTGCAGCGGTAGTCTATCGCTCATTAGTATTCAGGTAATTGTGTACATTATTGTTTGACATTCATTTGGAAACCCTTTTTTACTTGCATCGAATTTTCTTGTAGCCAAAATGGACCCAAATCCGCCAGATTTGACGAAGAAGATGAAGACGCTCATGAAGCGTGTTTGCAAATTTACTGACAGGTACGTTAGAAGATGTCCTTCATAAAGTATGGTCTGTATCAGAAGTATGAGCTATACTGTTATATTTGCATGAACAAGGGGTAATTTCGTAGAACAAAGGAATTTGGACTCTGTTGAAACTTGGCGATTATTTCGATTCTGAGGAAAATATTTCACTCCTTCGGTGCATGAAAATATAAGGTCTTGGTCTCTATGTTCATTTAGATTTGCGTGATCGCACTAAAGGGTGTGAAGCGTATTCTTCTCTTCATAACCGTAAATTGCTTCGCCCTGTCGGAGAACTGAATCTTTTTTATGTGCTGTTCGCGTTAAAGTTTTAGCAATAGAATTTCGGAAAATCTGTGTTAGAAGTTGGAAGGGAGGATACTGATCAATATTACATGCTATGAGTTATATTTCAAGAAAATGAACGGAATAGATAGACGCCTTTTAAACTAGCATGTTTAATACGATTGTTGCCATTTTCTTGGGTGATAAGGTTGTAATGATAAAGATCCTCGCGCCAAGGATGCTGATTAAAAGAAGGCCCATTTTAAAGTAACTTACATGATTTCGAGGGAAACTGTTCTCAAGAGTGATAGTGGATTTTTTCTTTCAATGAAATTCCAAAAACACTGAATTCCAAGAAAACAGTGTCATGAATAAGAAAATGTGGTCAGCTGTTACTCAGGTATTCAAGATTTCATTAAATTTTTGTGTTTTTTAACTGTTATCAGATCATGTACATCAAACATGTTCCCGTTCTTTATGATGCATTGTGATGAAGATTCTTGTTCCCATTTTAGTGAAAACCGTATGCTAGCTGAGCCGTTTGTCACCTTGCCAACCAGGAAAGAATTGCCTGATTATTACCAGCTGATCAAGACGCCAATTGATATCAGAAAGATAAAGGTACTGTTCATATCATTCTATCCTTTTATGAAAAGCTGCCGGAAAAATACGCTCTTTTGGAATAGTCAGCGAAATCGAACTTTGTCACCAAAACTTTCACAGTTATGAGAATAGTCCTTTTAGCTATTCTAAAACAACGCTCGAAGCGAACCATACTTTGATGCATTTTGGTGAATTTTCGAATGTGCATAATTATGACAGAAACTTCAACGCCACTCGATCGAACCTCGCTTATAAAAATGTATGAAAATATCGCTCGATCCAGGCTCTTTAACTAAAAGGGCTATTTGTTCCTTTGGGTCAAAGATTTGCTATTATGGCTTAAACACACTCTTTAAGCCATAACTTTTTAAGTCACTTTTAATTCGTGTTCAAGAGCAGCTTTCTGAGACCATTTGCTTTCAGTGCATGCTTTTTGAAGGTTACTTTTGACTCGTTCACCATGTTGATTGGAATGGGCAACATGAAATGCTGATAAAATTATTGAGTTTGGTTTTATAGTATGCAGCAAAATTTGGAAGCTGACACGTGTAATGCATATTTCGTTTACTTAATGGTATCACTGAGAGAATTTATACGGTCCTTGACGACACAGCAGAAACGTCAGATCACATCATCAAGCATATCTGAATACAAGGGAATCTTCGACTTTTCGAGATGACAAATCAAGAATTTATTGCCCAAGGAACAAAGTATCATACGTTGAAAATCTTGATAATATTACCAGACGAATTTCATGGACTTTTCAGAGCCACCTGTTACAGTTTCCTGATCCATTCCACTGTTTTCTGTTCTGTAATAATAATTGATTATTTCTACCTACAAATACTTGAATGCCATAGAAGATATACACAAAACTTTTGGGGCTTTGCCCTTCGATATCATCATAATTCATCATCATTATCATTATTATTTATACACTAATCCATAAGGTGAAGTTGCGTTTTTCAGCGCCAAGCGCTGGGATCACAGAAGTAGAATAGGCCTAATCGAGTCTGCGACCCCTTGTCATGACGCTCAAGTGGTGGGGCTCTACCGGGTATCGAACCCTGTCCTCCTGACTGTTCTGGCTGCAAAGTCAGTGGATTACACAACTGCGCGACAACACCATAAAAGTAGATGAAGATAATATCTATGATTAAAAATGGCCTGTTCTTCCAGAGGGTCGTGTTTCAGTGTATTAAAGCGTGTTCAGCTCGTCAGGTGCGCTTTTTGTTGTTTTTAAAGCGCCCAAGCATTTGGATTTCTCTGATATTACCTTGGATTGGATACCTTGCATTAATTAGCATTCAGCTAGAAAAGAGCCAACCTTAAAGAAAGAAATTATTCTTATTATTGGATAGTTCTCTATTCTATTCTGAAACGGTTATTAGAGTTCCATGAAATAACTGAATGATCTCATTTTTCCAATTTGTTTTTAAGGAGAGAATCCGCAGCCACAAATATCGTAGCATCAACGATATGGAGGAGGATTTCTTGCAGATGTGTCGCAATGCACAAATGTATAATGTTGAAGGTTCTTTGGTAAGAATTGAAACGTCGTTTATTTCAAAGTACAGGGGTAGAGGGGCTACACGTTTTATTTTGGCAGCAGCAAAAAGATTCATGAATTCTGAATTCGTTCAACTATTTTCGAGGAAATTCTCTTGAGATTCACGTATTCTTTTTTTATATTTTCTTGAATACCTGATCGAGGTTTCTTCAGATTTCACAATGTTTGTTTCCTTTCAATCAAACTGGATTTTGTCCCTCTCATTTCTATGTTTTCGAATTAATTATTTGTCTTTTTCAGATATACGAAGATTCCATTACAATTCAGGTATATATCAATTCATCTTTTGCTCAACATCATCTATGATACAAAAGTAGTTCTAATAGAACAGAGAAGTTATTTTCACAAGCTGAGATACCAACATAGTTGCAGCCCGTCAAACTATATCTTAATTCGTTTCAATGTATTTCTTATTTCAATTTTTAATTGCAATGAGGAAAGATTGCAGCATTAAACTGGAACTCCACCAGGCGGAAAATGTCGAGGCGGAAAAATTACCGGCAATCTGCTTGGCTAATCGAAATTGTCACCGCGGAAAATTTCGAGCCGCGAAAAGTAGGGATGCGTTCTACTTTTCGCGGCTCGACATATTTCTCTGCAGGAAAATAACCAATAGGAATCGTTTATTTCCTAATGCAACACAATAACAATGCAGACAAACAGCGTGTGGAGATCATGTCTTCTACTTTCCGTCGCGGAAAATCACTGCAAGAAAAATCACCAGCCGCGGCATTGTTGCGCCTAAGTGGAGATCTTGCTTTGATGCTGGTTTTCAAGGGGCCCTCCCATAAGATATTGATAAAACTATACCAAATGACAATATATAGAACCTGAATCTTATAAAATCAACTAAAACTCATTGATGCTAAAGCCCATTCACAAATTCGAAAATAGATTTACGATTCAAAGATAACTAATGCAAAAATATATTTTTATAGCTAATTAGAGAGATGCTCCTGTTTAAGAAATAGCTCATGCCCTCTGGTGAACTTTTTCTTGGGCAACCGTAGCTGTCTGTAGCCGTAGCTGTCTCCTTGCCACTATTATATAACAGTAAAATGATGTGGCACATACGAGTATCTAGCCTAAGAAGATCCTAGACGATACGTGACCTTGTTTCATTGTACGATAATTGATTTTTGCCAAAAATAGAGTTATCGATCAAATTTTCACATCTGGGCGAAATTCTTCCATTTTTGATTATTTCTAATACCATACTTACTATTTCTCACAGTCTGTGTTTACTGAATTTCGGCGTAAAGTTGAATCTGGAGAAGAGGACAGCAAAGGCAGTATTGATGATGTGAGTGTACTATTTTTTTTAATTTAATTTAATTCAATTTTTTTAATTCTTTTAAATTTTTTAATTTAATCTGTATTACGACTCGATAAAGCAGGCAGTGATTCAAAAGGCAAAAATCTCCCCACACTCTCCAACTAAGGTAGACACATTACATGAGTCTCAGCATCGCTCGTTGAATTGGATGGATGATTTCGCAAGTCTACATCTAAAGCTGAAGCTATATAAAAAAAGCTATAAAATCATCCTGCTAGCAAATTGGTGTCATGTTACTGCAGGTTTGGGATTCCGGGAGGGGGCCAGTCATTCATGAAGCCCTGTGAGTGCCTTATCCACCTGTGCCCAACAAGGACAGATAATGGTACAATGGGACTCGCTACTTTTTATTGACACCAAGATACAAAGCAATTTGTCATTGCAGACAAGGGAATTCCATGCTCGGTTGGTCAAGGCATAAAAAAAACAAAGCAAGCCGCAAAAATTGCCCTGAAAACCGGGTCGCTAACTCGCTCGTTGTGCATTCGAGAAATGGTTTTTAAGAGCAAATATTAGCACATATCGAAAGAAGAAGGATATATCTAAACTTCTGCCTCGGGCATTTCATCTATTTTGTGCAGAAGCCAATTGGGAGGGGATTCAGTTCTCGTACTTTTTAGGTTTAATTGAAACATTTATTGCTCAGCTTCTGTACGACAAAAATAAAATGCCTGAGGCAGAAGTTTAGATATGTCCTTTCGATATGACTAAAGCGAATGTGCCTGCCTCCCCCTTGCTTTCCACCTCTAATCTTTCACGTTGCAGCAGTACATAGAGAGCTTTGTTATGAAGAAGTCTGCTATACTGTGCTACTATAATGCTAGGTATTCTACTGCCATAATAGTATATATTAGACCATGTATAACTTTGCTCCCGACATTTTACATTGTTGATTTGCTTACGTCTTTTGCTAACTTCTCACGTTGTCTCTGTCTTTGTCTTTATAGTTAGATGATGATTCTGACAAGGAAAGCAGTAAGTATAGTCAGCATTGTGGTCATGCTTTAATCAATCTTAGAGAAATGTCGTTTTAGAATATTGTATGTACTTTCGAATCATCCCGAGGAACGAATTATAGTCTGTGGATTGTTTTTACTCGAGGAATACTACGAAATTCCAACGAGGCACTTCAACAATGGATATGGTTTTTGTGATGCCTTGAAGTAACTGTTAATTACTCTTGTTTGTTTATTTGTTTGTTAATTTATTTTACATCGATTATCTACATCATATCTAGCTTACAAATGTACAAAGTAAACTAATTTAAATCGATTAAACTATGCGACGTTATCATCATTTTTTTCGTAGCTTTATCGATGTTGTATTACGTCCTTTAGCCTGCATGAAATTCATCTATTTCTGGCATCAGCAGTGGCTACTTCGATGCACTGAACAGACAATTAGCCTATTTTATTTTTAACACGAAATATGTCGAATTAGATGCTTTTACATATGACAACATGGCTTTTAGGCAGGAACACATACTTGATTACATTCTGTTTTTGTCTTGTAGCTGTCTCAGAGGTTTCCAAGACAAACAAAAGTGACTCAAAGGTGAGCTTTGACTGTCATTATCTGCCTTGCTGGACTAGCGAAAGGTTTGGAAAACTGAAAATGGAAGTTATGTTACAAACATTTGATGACAGTTTCCAGGATTTAACTAAAATACTATTCTTCATTTGACAAATTTCTGTGAAACTAGAGTAGAATTTGTGCCAAGAATTCCCCGTATTCAGATTTTTCAGCATATTCACCTTCGTACCAAAAGCCTTACAACGAGGAGTGTTTATTCCTTTTTTCTCAGTTTGGTCTCATTGGTTTTTATGTGTCCATGTTTTGTTTTGTTTTTCTTTTTCATGAGAATTAGAGAGGAAAGTAATTTCTAGCAGAGGAGCAAAGATTGTTGATTCATTTCCAAGGGTACTTACCTCTCTTGTGACAGAACGAGACTTTCGTAATTTAAAAATGGGCCTAAGTGAAAGCTTGCAGCATGTTAGAGCTGAAAGAAGCTTATTTGCTGTCCCAGAAGGTAAAGAGACAGATAAACACAAGAAAGAGACAAGGTGATTTATTTTCTTTATTTCATACCAATTTATTTCATTCATGGGTTCCCTAAATATATCCTATAACCCGTGGTGCCAGTCGTGATTTTTATATGATGTCTTTCTACTCTCTTTGCAGGGAAAGCGAAGGAAAACAAAGGCAAAAGGGAAATTTGAGGACGTTGATGATGCTGCACAGTCTGACAATGATCTTTCAGATGATGTACGTATGATATCTCTTAGTTCCATTCAAGAGCTGACCTGATTTTTGGGAGTTGGTCCAACTATTTATTGAGTCCTGTCGCCTTCTCAGTCGTTATTGTGCCATTTTAGTGATGGTATTTAGCATTAGATATCACGACTTCATAGATGATGACGACAGGTTTCAAATTTTGTGAGACCGATATAGTTTTTACATTAAGGCCAAGAAAATGCTTTTATAGCAGAACGAGGATGTCAGCTTGGGTTGCTAAAATTACAGCCCCGGTATATAGGATTCCAGTCCAACTGTACAACTTTAAGAAAATCCCAACTCCAATTTTACTTCTTTAGCACTCTCAAGAAAACGTTTTTTCTCCATTGCTGCTTCATTTCAAGTAATTCTTGCTGCTCAGTTTTATTTGGACAAATGATGGTATTGAAGATACGGAACAGTTCTTGTTGCTCTGCCCTTGCTTTGATGTACAAAGACGAGACCTTCTCACTGGAATCTATGCATTAATACGACCACGTGGATATGTAGATCTTGCAAATGAAGCTTTATTACAACTTTTATTGTATGGCAATAAAGATTTTCCTATTTCACTAAATAGACATATTCTTGAGCTAACGCTACATGTTATCCATGAAACTGGTCGATTCGAGTGAATTTCTGCAGCCACTTACCCATCCCTTCATAAGCCACCCGATTTTGTCGCGTAGTTAAAGTAGTTTCTTTTCTCTTGTTATCTTTATTTAATGGCCTCGGGGTAGACACACCCTTTTGCTCCCTGGGGTTGATCGTCCTAGTAGTATTGTAGAGTAATTTTATAAGTAATGTAGTTCGTAATCTGTATTGTAAATTTTATTTGGAACATGTACTATATAAAAAAAGCTGATTTTGACGACTTTCATTGAAATCAAAAACAGTACCAGTCTTGTATTGGTTGATTCTGCTAGAACTTAGTAATGACTCATTAAAAAGTACTGGGTATTGATTCCCTTAATCTTGTTGTCTTTATCAGACTTTTCACACTGTAAGCAGTGCTGGACGGAAAAGCTTGCAGTACCTCAAAATATAATTCCAGTCTTCAAGGCTAAAGTCTGTCTCCAATTAAATGTCATGTGAGATTTTCGATAATGCAAAATTTTTCATGCAAACCTCTTCAATTGTTTTTATTCGCGGGCATTTTCACATGGTATCTTATTTGAGATTATTATAGCTTCAAGTTTTGCATCACCAACGTTTCTTTGAATTTGTTTTTCCATTTGTAGGATGATGGTTCCGAGCAAGATTTCGAAGACACACCATTGTCATCTGCTGTTTCATCTCCAGCCTCGTCAACAATGTCTACAAAAAAGAAATAATTTCAGGTGCAATTGCTCCATTTTCAAGACTATTTACTCTTTATCATGACAGTTATAAAACCTTAGTGACTCAGAAACTTTAAAAAATTGTTTGATTCAATACTAGTATTATTGTGGGATATGGAGGGGTGGCCCTAAATACAGCTACAAGGTCAGATTGCTTTAATGCACTGCTTGGTTCCACATGGCTTGGCTTAGCCATTTCCACCCAGTGTCCTTTGCAGGCACACTGACATTTCAAATTGTCGGAAAATAAGCTTGGCCTGAGCGGAAACCATTGATCCACACTGCAGCTGTTGAACTGATGCAAGATTTTCGTTTTGAACTGTTGTGTTGTGATTGTACGGTCTGTACAAGTGATCCGAGACAGAAGAGTACGACCCAATCTTATAGGTGAATCACTTGATGTATATGCAATGATTGAATGATCGAATACAATGATTGAATTGATTAATGAGTACTTGATATATACTAAACACGGTCAAACACTTTGAACACTTCAACTTAAACGCTTGAACACACTGATCCCTAGAGTTCTCTCTCAAAAGTCCCTTGAACACATTCAAACAAGAAATATGAATACACCTTAACAGTCGGACATAATCACATGACAACAGTGTCCAATGAAATGAATGAGTACAGGACGATACATAAATCATAAAAACAGACACAAACACAACAGTTGTATCAGTTGAACTACTACACTGTGGCAAATAAATAACAATGTTTGTCTAGTAATTCTTTAAAGAACGACAATGTACTGAGAAAGTTATAAATAACAACGTTTCGTGCTTTGCTCTTCATCAGGTGTGATAGTAAGGTAAAGGGGCAATGTTAGAACGATAGATAGTTAGATAGAACTAATCTATCGTTCTAGCACTGCTCCTTTACCTTACTCTTACACCTGACGAAGAGCAAAGCTCGAAACGTTGTTATTTATAACTTTCTAAGTACATTGTCCTTTTTTAAAGAATTACTTGGTTACTGCACTGTGGATCGATAGTTTCCTGTTAGGCCAAAATTTGAATGTCAGACAGTCTGAAATCTCAGCATGCCATCAAAGGATCCTGGGTGACAATAGTTCTTTAAGGCAATAGGAACCTGTGGATACCTCCATCTAGAGATACTCAAAATATACCCACGCAAACTTTGTTTCTTTCGCTCGTGCATTTGCCATATTCAATGATATCAATACACTCTCAAAAAAGACTGGGTTTAAGACCAATTTACCCGTCTTGACTCCCCCGTCCTATCTGCGTGGCTCTACGTGTCAAATCATCGAATGTGTTTAGGCTAAACACAACATAGCTAATGGCGATTTTGCATAGAGGATAGTAATCCAAAGTACCTGCGACAATCTTGATGATCGAAGCTTTGGTGGAGGATTCGTTCTATCTTTCTAACGCCGAATATTTGAAAGTTTTAATGGATATCAAAAGTTCCATCACATTTCATAAACATAAACAAGAAAGCACTGCAATGAAACTTACGTAGAAGCTGCGATGAAGCTGGCCGCCGTTAAAAACCCAAGGCTTTAGTCACATGCGCGGGTTGCTCCGTACTTTCCGATTTTTTACAAAGATCTTGTACAGCCCCTTTAAATAGCTTATCAAACTTCTGATATGTTTTACTTGGTTTGAGCTGCAGTACGCCATGGGTCACCCAGTCCTGGTGGACATACACTCATTTTTTTTATAAGAAGCCGCTTATAAGAAACGGTAGGCTCAATTTTTGGAAAGCTAAGAAACAACCCTACCTGAATTGAAAAAGCTAAGAAACTTCTGTAATTTTCAGTTTTAATTTTCCTGTCACACTCAAAAATATTTTGACATTGTACAGTTATAGCAACTGTTTGGACATTATTTTGAGTGCGAATCATGTTATTTACTCGTTTTGAGAGACTTACTAAGTAATTTGGGAGCCCTTTAGACAAGACAAAATCAACTCTAAACTTCCGGCAATAAAAATATAAAAAACACGTAAGAAACTTGTGGTAGCAAAATGGCCCAAAAATTTAAGAAACTGCCTACCAGCCCCGGACCTTAGTTTCTTATAAAAAAAAATGAGTGTATTTGACATCTACTACATATCTTTTTGGTAACATCGTAGCTAGTGACTTTAGTCATTTATGGAGGTTGTAGTGTTTGTTTGTAGCTTAGAAGAGAAAATGACACACGGATTGGTCACGTGATCAAACTTCAACTTGTTTTCCCACTTGCTTTTGCTAACGTTCGTAATGGGCCCAGCCATAGCCAAAGCTACGAGAAGTGCAAAAAACTGCCAGCCAGAAACTCTCTTACCAACCTCAAAGACACTTGGTATGTGACTCAGTTGGCTGATAGAAGATTTGAATATAGTTTCTATGATGGATAGTGATTTTGGTGTCTTGCCATCTTGATCTCCGCTTCCAGCACACCGCTGCTTCGGTTTTCTGTACCTAATTGACCTTATTGAATCTCCTCGCAGTCGCAGCATGTAAAGTCAGAGTTCTCATGTGACCCATCCGTGTGCGCCTTTAAGAGTTAAAGGCTAGAAGGGGCTAAGTTCTGGGTGACAAGAGATTAAGGGCTAGATGTTTGAATGCTTGCTGAAAAGTAGGGAGGTTGAAATAAAAAGTCCCTAATGGAGCATCATTTTTTCCTTTTGATGTGATTTGAGTTGATTTTGAGTGAAAGGAAATTGAACCTCGTTGTACATGCTTTCCTAGTTTATGACTCAAAAAGCTGTCATTTGCTTAACTCTATCTGACCTGGGGGGGCGGATTCTGCCCCCCCCCCCCTAGTACATTTTTGTTTACACCGTTTTCCACACATGCATCAGGCCTCTGATACTTCGTAAGTTTAACTTTGTATCATAGAGCAATAAAATTGCAACAATTGGGACATTCTATTTTTAGCCTTGTTTCCATGGTTACCAATTTTTGATTACAAAGTACTTTGTAATCTAAGAGGGGGCTCCAGGTCAGTCAGAAAGAAAGAAAGAAAGAAAGAAAGTCCGTCACGCTCGTTAAAGCAATTGATTAACGTTTTATCTCTGCTAATTGGCACTGAAATAGAGAAAGCGCACAGAAAGCGCATGCAAGACAGAAGTTTCCCGCGATCCTATAGCAACATTTGACGTCGGCTTATTTCAAGTTAGACAGATTTGACACCGTAAGATGGATAAATCACCATGATGTTTACCCTGGCACAACAACAAATTTACTCAGAATTGGCACGTTCTTGACTTCATTAGCAGCTTAATGATGTTAAAACAATCGTTTCTAGAACGAACGCATCATTAGCCACTTATTGATAGTATTCATTATGCAAATAAGTCAACCTTGGGGGATGATGTAACCGGCGGCCTGCACAGAGGCTAGCATTCGCAGCATCACCGAAGGTAGAAGGACCGTCCTCCTACACAGCTACGGATGCAAACGTCGCAGGTGAAGTTGAGGGAAAGGTCCAGAATTCCAGCAAACAATGGCCCCATTGACTGGGGGAAGGCACATGATCACACTGAACTAAAACATCTTCATGCATATGATTATGCACGGAGGTTGTTTTCGTGACTGATTGTCTCAAACTAGATGCCCGCGAATAGAAACATTCTGCAGGGTTCTGCATAAACATAAGTAATTTTGCATTATCAGAAATCTCACATGACATCTAATTTGAGACATACAAGGCGCTTGATTTTCTATTGAAGGCGACTTTAGCAGCAACACTCATCTCTCTGACTGTAGCTAAAAACAGCATCAACGATCATTTGGGGTTATGAAGAAATCAATTTTCAGATTTTCTTATGCTTGCTTAGCTCAGGACGGACTTTGTAATCATCCAAAAGGATCTTATGTTTCATACCGCACTCTGTGAAAAACATACTTTGTATCTCTTTTAATCATGTTTAATTGGTCCAATTAAGTCTAAATTAAGAATTTATATATATTTTGATCTATATCTTTCGTTTCTTTATGAAAAATAAAGTTTCATGACCTTTTAGCAACCTTTCATTTATATGACGTCATATGACATCATAATGATCATCATGCTCTAGCAACAACAACAACAACATCGCTAATTGGATTATGATTTCAAATTTTCATTGTTTACATAATGAACTACCTTTGTGCCAAGTTTGGCTGCCATATCTCTTATGACAACAGAGACAAACAGGGGGTGGGGGGCGGAATCCGCCCCCCCCCCAGGCATTGAGTGTTTCAAATCACCCGGGTCAGATAGAGTCACGTAAAGTAAACAAACTTCTTTCGAAACGACGATTTTGCAGTTTTTTTGACTGGCCATATCACACAGATTTTCCACTATTTTTCTCAAAATGGAAGTGCTACTTTGAAGATGAACTCTTGAACTTCAGCAGGGATGGCGCCAGCGGGGGTGCTAGGGGGGGCAGGAGCCCCCCCAAAATTTCACTCAGCCCCCCCATCGGCACTTAAATTTTCGACAATTTCTACGCACTGTCGGCATTTTCATAACCTAAACCTCCAGATTTCTTTGCTGCGTTGTCATCTCAGTGAACTTGAATTGAACTCGTTCATAAAAAAATTCTCACTGTCGGCACTCTGACAGTATTTGCCCCCCTAGCATTTCTTCCCTGGCGCCATCTCTGAACTTCAGAGAGAAACAAACGAAACAACCATATGTTGTAAGATTGCAAAGATATTGATGGATTTTTAGAAGTAACTTTATTGTGGATTCACCCCATCCACCAAAACCTGTGCAAAACACAATGGGCGCGTGCCGGCGTGTGCGGGCAACAACATAGATTATAAAGTTAACAGATTTGTTTACGGTTACGTGACCCAGCCCCTTTAAGTAAATTCGCTTTTCTTATAATTGAGAGAATTGGGATCAACTTGGTATACCCAGTATCAATGAAGGGTTTCCGTAAACTGCAACGCATACACCGTTGAGAACCAGCCCCGTGTTGACTAGCCTGCGTGCAGACCCGCAGGCTGCGTGCAGGCTACGTGTTCACAAACCTATGTGAGTTTGGATTAGAATCTGAGTGAAGCAGACTTTTCATTGCTTTCAAGATGAAAAAGATGTGCTAGTTTGGGGGGAAAGAAAATTTAATGTTTTAGGTTTGCTTCGTGGAGTACATAAATTGAAATGACCATTGTGAAGAACTGCGTGTTCGCTAATTCAATGAGAACACAGGTTGAAAGCAACTTGGTTCGATCCTTTTTGCTTCTCGAACAGACATAAGACCACGAAAAACTCAACATAGCAATATTGGCCGTTTTGCAGCAGTATTGAGCAAGTTTATTTAGAGCTTACTACGTGTTAGTAACTTGACTAGAAATGTCTGTTTTCTCGCCGTACATACTGTTATGTTTTGCACCTTTTCGGAGAAAAAAGGGAGAAAGATGGCTTGTCACACCTTGGACCAGGGAAAGTGATTCCAGGGATCCATTTCCTGTCACCTCCATATGTTTCCGAGGAGTGAGGCTATCGTCTGGACACTTTACTGTCACTATGTAAAAACATACCGATCGGGTGATTTGAATGGCCTAAGTAAGCAGCTACTCTCACGCCCTGTTTATTCAGTTTGCAGCGTAGTATATTCAGTTTGCAATGAACATTAAATGACAACTTACTTGTCTTCTTCTTTGTCATTTCCTAATGTCGCAATTACTGTATTCTCCAAGCCAAATACAAACAGCACCGAGAAAAGTAAGTTGTCATTTAATGTTCATTGCAAACTGAATATACTACGCTGCAAACTGAATAAACACAGCGTGAGAGTAGCTGCTTACTTAGGCCATTCAAATCACCCGATCGGTATGTATCCTATTGCTCATATTGCTCATGGTAAAATTGTGAATGCAAGAATTCTCCGGCAAGATAAGGCTCAAATCCTTACTGGTTGCCAGAGCATGCGGAAATCATCCAATTTCTTGCTTGTCAGCCAATGAGATCACCGCTTTCTAGCCCCTGCAGACCAAATCGGTCGTTTGAGGTAAATTTTCTAGTACCCTCACTAAAACTGAAATGGATGCTAGAATACTTCAGTTATTCGCAATTTTTTTGATAAATCAGTTGTGGGGATGTCCGTCCAGAGTTGTTTACATGTTTAGGCACATAGCTTGTTTGGGGCCGGAGCTGCCTTCATTTTCCGGTTGAAGAATATTGACCTTCGTTGAAATATCTATAGAAATCGCTACAAATGAGATATACAGATAGGAATTTCAGCAATTATGCATACTGACCTCAGCAATAACCCAAACTCCTTTACTGCTAACATATCTCAAAATTGGAGGCAATTTCTAATGATTTCTGGTAGAGATATCATTTGGGCCTAAGCTTGTCCTCGCTTAAAACTCATTCCATTGCATTTAAAAAGTAATGGTAAAATTCTAGAGCTGAATAATGCACTTACCCATGACTCAGGCACCAGTTTGACTTCGTTTGCCTTTTTTACATTAGCAAATTTTTATAAGAAACGACCAGTTGTGGGTGAATTGCAAAAATTTTCCTCGGTCCATATTTTTATCTGCACAGTCTATCCGCTTCAAACAACAAACAGTGAACTTTGTATCATAAAAGTCTTGCATCACAAAACATTCCTATAGAACGATTCCATGCGCCTTAGCGAGGCACTCGTGAATTGTTTTCACGCATTTGGTTCAATCAGTCAATGCAAACAAACAAAAAGTGCAAAACCGGGTATCTTTTTTAGCGAACCCAAAACAATGTTTTGTTCTTTTTATGTTTTGCATTGATTGAAATAAGAACGAAAAGAACGAAATGCGTGAATACAATTCACGAGTGCCTCGCTAAAGCGCATGGAATCGTTCAAAAGGAATGTTCTGTGATGCAAGACTTTTATGATACAATGTCAAAGTTCACTGTTTGTTGTTTGAAGCGGAGAATCTGTGTAGGGAAAAATATGGACCGAGGAGAGTTTTTGCAATTCGCCCACAACTTGTTGTTTTTGGCAAATTAAAGAAGGCAAACGAAGTCAAACTGGTGTCTTAGTCATGGGTAAGCGCATTATCTAGCTCAAGAACTTTACCATTACTTTTTAAGTGCAATGGAATGAGTTTTAAGCGAGGACAAGCTTAGGCCCAAATGATGTCTCTACCAGAAATCGTTAGAAATTGCCTCCAATTTTGAGATCTGATAGCGTTGAAAGAATTTCGGTTATTGCTCAGGTCAGTATGCGTAATTGCTGAAATTCTTATCTGTATATCTCATTTGTAGCGATTTCTATAGATATTTCAACGAAGGTCAATATTCTTCGACCGGAAAATGAACGCAGGTCCGGCCCCAAACGAGCTGTGTGCCTAAACATGTAAACAACTCTGGACGGACATCCCCACAACTGATTCATTAAAAAAAATTGCAAATAACTGAAGTATTTTAGCACCCATTTCAGTTTTAGTGAGGGTACTAAAAAAATTACTTCAAACGACCGATTTTGTCTCCAGGGGCCAGAAAGCGGTGATCTCATTGGCTGACAAGCATGAAATTGGATGATTTCCGCATGCTCTGACAACCAGTAAGGATTTGAGCCTTATCTTTTCTCCAGCATAACGGATTAACCAGACCCCTGGGGAATACCCATTCATTTCCAGATAAAAGATGGGTTACATTTATAGCCGACTGCTTGCTCTTTGCAGATTTAGAGCTTATTCCCTTGTTCCTAGAAATCTCCCTGAAGTGATGTATTATCGCCAACAGAAATCCAACACCGCACCGGGGCCAACATACCACAGTGCTTCAATCAGTAAATCGCATTTGGTTGATATTAGATTTGGCAATTTTTGTTATCTGAATCTTGTTCTAAAAATGTCAATGTGACCCTTGTTCTGGTAAAAAAGAGTAGCTAGACTTGGCGATGCGTGAGTCGTCGTTTCCTTTCGGTTGGAATTTTGTCTCCAAGTTATATAATTGCAGCTGCGGGGGCGCGAAGCGCCTGCGAAGCGGCCATGTAGACGCGACAAATTGCAATCTCGTCCCCAGAGTGAGTTCGTTGCTCTACCTCTACTCTGGGATACAGGAGGCCGTTCGACAATTTGATTGGCTATTCGGAAACAATAGCAAAATCAGATTATAACTGGCTCCCATTCAAAAATGGCCTTTATTGAATCGGTAATTTCACAAAATCAATGGGGTGTATGGGGCAAGTGAGGAGTTTAAAAGGGGTAATGGACCACGGCGCATCCGAATTTCGGAGTTTCAGGAAATTTTGGGGTCATTATGACGTCATAACAGGGGGTTGAAAAATAAATGTTACCATTTTCCGACCCGAGGTTACGTTTGGAGTCGATGCTTCATGGTTACGAGCCGGATTTCAAAACGGAAAAATGTTTTCAAGAGACCATTCGTCTGCTAGTCTAATAACGCAATTTGAGGCTCAGTATTGCCCCCAGAAGCGGAGCGCGCGCCCCCCAAAAATGGGGAATAATGTCGGCCTACCCCATTTTACGACGTAACTCCGTTTTGCGAAGAGTAAACGGCCGCGGCAGGTCAAAATTCGACGGAAAACTGTATTCTTTCACTAAAACACTCTTAATCTCCAATTTATCTCTAAAATTCGCTGAATAACGAGCCATTCTATTTTTAAAGCTGTGGAGGAAATTCTCGAAAAATTCAACTTAGGCCCTTTTTCCACCCAAATGGATCGTGCTCGTTTTCCTACTAAATGCACTTGCTAACCCCGGATTAATGATTAAATACCTTAAAAAGGGCTAAAATAGGGTCCTCAAGGTGTTTGTTTTTAATTTCTAAATTTATATACTTCAGAATTAGCGCTAGAGCAACGACCATTTTTCGTCGATTATCGTTGCCTAGCAAACTGCAAATCCATAATGGGGCGCATCTTGCCATATATTGGCAAGATTGATGCCAAGTGTACCAGGGTGTTCTTTCGGCTTCGCGATCAGCTTATGACGTCATAACACCCTGGGAACGAGGTTGGACAAATTGCCCATCGTGGATTATAACCTTACGTGTCAATTCAATTCAATCAAAATGTTTGCTGCACTGCAAACTTCCTGGCTGCAGGTAACGAAGAAGGAAGAACGGGATTTCTTCACAATCTGGTGCGTATCACATCATGTGTTTATTACAAATATGCGAGAATTTCGTTTTATCCTGTCTTGCTTCGACCATACTCACAGAATGGCTTCTACAGCTTATCTTGTTCAAAGACAGCAACATGACGATATGGGAGCCTATGATTCAAAGGCCTAGCTAGCCCGAGGTAACTTTGACTTGCACAAACAAAACAAATATATTCTGGTTGCCATCGGCAGGGGATTGATGAAGAAGGAATGCTCAAAACTGACACCGGAGGTTTGCAACAAGTCGTAGGTTTAGCGTGTCCAATATCTTAGTATTAAAAGATAGTAAAAAGGCACGGTGTGGTTTCATAAAGTTTGAGAATAATATCTCTTCATATTCGTTTCAAGATCACAACAAACTTCTCAACAACAAAGATAATTCGACACTTCCGCGTCTACGTTCTCGGGGGGTAATGTCTTTGCTTACAGGAGGAAATGTATTTACTGACACCGGTTATTGTTCATACAGCAAAAGAATTATGTTTACAGTAAAAAAAACCTTATTCAGTTTTTGTTTTTGTTGCAGGACCAAAGAATTGCCTGTTCTAATTCCTGTAATGAATGCATTCAGGTCTGGTTTGCATTCATGCAAAGTAAATCACAGTGGGATGGACCATTACAGTTGTCCAGACTAAACACTGCACATTATGAACTTTTTCCATCATGATTGTTTTTCACTCATAAAACCTGTTTTTCTCCATTTTTGGAATTAGACATTGAACAATTTGTTGTGATGATACAGCCGTTTCATTATTCCTGCAATGCAGTTGGATGGAGCAAACAATGAACGACAAGGAAAAGCTAATTGCAAAGCAAGGATCAAAGCCAGTGACTGTGAAGTGCCATCCATGGCAGTTTAAAAGAATAAAGTCCACAGGAACTTTTGAACTATGAACATTAACTACAGTACCTGTACCTGATAATTTGCAATTTAGTAATTGAGAGCAGTATTACATTTGGCTATAATGGATTTTGTAATTGTGGTAACCTGTCTTGAAATGAGGAAACCGTTGTCATTTTTTTAATGTTTCGACCTCAGAACATTGGAGACAGCTCCCTGAGAGGGCATTATAATGTAAATTTCATTTTTGCCACATAGACATGCTAGCTATTCTTAAAAGTATCTGAATCGAAAGATATTTTGATACATTTTCTGGAATCCACGAATGTGCACAATAGTGATTGTAGCTCTAACACCATTCAAATCGAGCCTCTTTTATAAAAATGCTTAATAATGTTCCTCGATCCCGATCCTTTTGAAGGTCTATTTGCAAGAATCAATTTTTCTCAAAAAATAGGCTATTGTTTCAAATAGATTGCGCGCAAGGCAGATCTTTCAATCTTGCTTGAAGCTGCAGTCACTTAACTATATTAACAGCTAGTTTGATGCATCTAATCGTGCGTTCTTGCCTTTGCTGCGGTATCCAGATGTTATGTTTTTTCTTTTAAGCGATATTGGTCTCGTGTGCTTTAGGATCGAAACTTCTGCACCGCCAATACAAGCTCACAAAGGAAAGGAACTGGTGTCCCCCAGAGGTCTGGTCCCTTGGGGTCCGTTATGCCGAATTCACCTTGTCTTGTCTGAAGCTGGTACCAGTGCTGAACCGGAAACGCGGCAAAATAGAGCGTTTTCCAAGACCGTTCCTCAAATTCCGTAAAGGCTGATTTCCAGTCAGTGGAATTTTCCGAGTGGGCGGAATTTCTATTGTATTCGAGAGAAAATGTCGCTCTGGCTATGAATAGAAAGTTACGGCTGAGTGACATTTGATTGTCTAAAATTCCGCCCGCTCGGAAAATTCCACTGACTGGAAATTAGGCTTAAAGCATCCAACATTAACGCGCCAAGCGGAATATGAGGCCCCAAGGATGACACCCTTTTAGAACCTCTCTAAAGGGGGCCAAGACTCGGGGGCAATCAATTGTTTCCTTTTGGGACAATATACTTAATGTTTGAAAAGGTAGAACAATAGATATATTATCTAAAGAAAGGACTAGGGGTAGGGGACAATTGCTGACCCACCTAGTATGTTAAAAGAGGCCCCACACTCTTTACCTTTAGCAAACTTTGACGTAGACTAAGCAGAAGTCTGTGGGAACTGGGAAGCAAAAACAATACTGAACTGCCAAAAAACAAAACTGAACTGCGAAGCAAAAACTACAACTGAACTGCCAAAAAACAAAACTGAACTGCCAAAAAACAAAACTGAACTGCCAAAAAACTACAACTGAACTGCGAAAAAACAATACTGTACTGCGAAAAAACAATACTGAACTGCGAAAAAACAATACTGAACTGCGAAAAAACAATACTGAACTGCGAAAAAACAATACTGAACTGCGAAAAAACAATACTGAACTGAGCCTTCTGGGCCATCGTATGTGGGTGATCAAATTTCTCCACAGATTTAGAGCATGATTATCTGTCACGAGTGCGCTGAAGCACGAAAAGCTGAAAATAGTGACAACCCGAAGGAACAAAATCCTTGAGCTTGAGCATAATTTGCTGCAGGATTGGCAAGAGAAGCAATGCATTTTCAGGATAAAGTCAGTTGTTGTGCCTTCCTGCTTTTCGTCTTAAGTTTGGTATCTGCAGTTTCGTCGGCGGGTGAGTTGAATTGCTGATTGGCTTCACGACCAGATATTTTTAACGGGGAAAACAACTTGAAGCAGTTAGGGCTAAATGTTGATATATTTTAATCAAATAGCATATGAACATAAATGAATGAACGTCATTTCTATCAAAGCATTCATGAACTCACAACTAAGGTCTTCCATGATGTAGCTAGGTTAGCATTCTTTTGACGATTGCATACATTTGTTGTGCCCTTTAATTGCAGTTAGTTGTCCCTGCAAAATCTTCAACAACGCAATTTACATTCTGTGTCAAATTTATTTCAGCCCAGCTTTTTTCCCAGCATATGCTACAAACCTCCATTTCTTTCAGCCGTATTTTGATTTAATCTCGTGCAAGGATTGTATTTAATCAAGTGTCCAGTGCATAGATGCAAGTGCGGCGATAGTTCATGCATTCCTGATGTCCTGATGCATGGCGTTGTGATTCAGAAGAATACTAGACCAGAGGCCAGAGGGGGAGCCTTATCACCTGAGGAGGCAATTTACCAGACCAACTTTATCTAACTCAGTTTTTTGCGTAGATTACGAATCCGGATGTTGCTTGGGCGTTTAGGGGGGCGTTTTCAAGATATAGGGGGTCGAAGGCCAAAATGCATAAAATGACCTGATTTGACTATATTCTGCCATTTAACTTTAAAGCGAGTTCAGTTTTGTTAGCACCTGGTGATGCAGTCATCTTTCTGGTAAATTGTGACTTTCCCGACATTTGGGGGGAGTAGGAAATTCCAGGGGGGATAATTTTTTTATTATCATTTCTCTCCTCTTGCACAGCGTTAGAAAATAAGAAATTAAGAAGTTTTGTCAAACCGTTTGGTTAATTCAATTTCTTCTTCTGATGCGGTTTCTCTTTCTTTGTTCACTAAATATAGCTCCGCAATATGGCTGGTTCTTCTGTATCAATGATGCTTGGCGATGCTTGTCTCCTTATTTTTGCTGCAAAGTTTGCGTGATTTATGTGATTTTCCAGGCTGCCTTTACATGGGGGCAGCAATGATAGATCAACAAATTTAGAATATAGCTCTTCTTGCTTCATTCACTGACAGTAATCGTTTCTCCCCATACAGATTGCAAACAAACGTTCCTAAGCCAAGGAGCAAATTAGCACTTGCACGAATTTCCCTAGGTACCAAGCACTGCAAATATTTCTTGAAATTTTTCGTTGCTTTTCATGAGCTTCCAAAATGCAGGCTTTCCTTTCCGCAAGAAGGACGAGATGTAATCATTCCCCGAAAAGCATGCAGGCCAAGAAGGGGTTACTTTGTAACTGAGATAGCTCAAATGCATCTAGATCAAGTAGTCGCCTGTATTTCCCTGTTCTGTTATCGATGAAGACATGCACATTATCAGCTTTGTTGGCTAACGGATGACAGGAATATCAACATCCCAAGATCTAGAGCACACAATGCAAAGTGTCTACTGTGCATTATTCATCCGAAGTGTTACGGAAACAATAGTTCGACGGAACTTTCGAATATTGCAATAACTTGCGTGCTCCGCGAAATCGATAAAGAAAATGGCGTGTCCAAACAAATCCGTAAGTAAACACAGCAAATCCCAGCAAACTACAAACTACAAGCGATAAAACTATGTACAGCGGCGAATATATATACAAAACGATTAATGAGTCCCTCGGTACTGTCTCACGAATTTCCGACCTCGTCGAATCTCAAGTTAAGCCTCAATCATAAATACAAGCTCAGATATATAAATTGCATGACTCCATGCTCGCGGTGCTTGTTCTCAACTCCTAACTCACCCGCGCTCTTTTAACGTCACGTGATACTAAAGTCTAAAGTCTACACTATTGTTGTATTGTCATTAGGTCAAGTTCCAAAACACACTCCCGCCCTCCGAATGATTAGCTCGGCTAATCCAACCAATCAGAACGAGAGATAAAGTACGATTACTCTAAACGAATCTATAAAATGTAAAATATGGTCACTTACAGTTATCCTCTGATTTTATCCACGTCATCACCTGAAACAAACCTGATTGTCGGCTCACCAGTGTCCTTATCTTCTTCAATTTGTGGCTCCTCCGCAAGTTCCACAGGATACAGTCTCCTTATTGGTCTCCTGATGACTGCAGACTTTTGTCCCTCCTTTGATGCACGTACTACTGCTGATCTCGTTTGTCCATCCTTGCTCGTCAACAGCTTTTCTACTCGACCAATCCTCCATCTTTGTCTGGGCAACTTATCTTCGAAAATCGTAACGATATCGCCAGTGGCTATCAATGGTCCGTTTTTGCTCTTTCTCGATCGATGGTGTTCTCTCAGCTCTGTGAGATACTCTCTGCTAAATCTTCCTCGAAAATGTTCAAGAACGTTCCTCAAATAGTTAGCTCTCTTTGTCACTTCTTCGTGACTCAGTTGTGTTCGTGGCTCGTAAGACACAGGGCTAGGCCTGTCTAAAATTCTCCTTCCAATAATCAGGTGGGAAGGGGTAAGTGGCTCTCCTAATTCCTCATTGAAATACGTCAACGGCCTCGAATTTATTACTCCCTCAATTTCTGTTAACAGGGTTAAAAGCTCCTCATAATTGAGTTTGGAATTTCTTATTGACTTCTTCAAGCATCGTTTTGTAGACCGCACCAAACGTTCAAAGAAACCTCCGGTATGTGGCGCAGCTTCGACATTAAATTTCCAGTTTATGCCATTTTGTACTAAATAGTCTTTTACCCCTTTATCTTTGAATGTTTTGCCGTTATCGCTGATAATTAGCCCAGGAACCCCTCTCCTGGCCTGAAATCTACTGAACCCCCTCTTAAATGATTCTGCGTTTAGATCTGGAACGAGCTCCAGATGCAGGGCTCTTGTAGATGCGCAAGTTAATAAAAGTATGTACGACTTATATGTACTCTGATCTCCTCCATAAATGTTCTTTACGAAAACTGGACCGGCAAAATCTACTCCTATTTTCATGAATGCAAAGTCATTGTCGACTCGAAATTTCGGCAAAGAAGGAGCTGGTGGAATTTTATACCCTCTACCCTCAAATCTTTTGCATGTACAGCATTTAGAAATCAGCTTTCTGACCAGCTGACGACCTCTCACTACCCAATACTGCCTTCTCAATTGTGCAAGGGTTTCTTGTACTCCGTTGTGTTTGACGATTTCGTGGGCTTCTAATACTAATAACTTGGCTACATGGCTGTCCCTGGGCAGGAGTATAGGGAACTTAGCGTCATATGGTATGGGCGCATTTTCTAACCTGCCCTTACATCGCAAAATGCCTTCTTTATCTTCAAAAAGCCCTAAATTGTGTGTCAAATCGTGAAAGTTTCTCTGTTGTTTCAGAGTTTGCTGCTCTAATTTCACTAATGTCAATTTTGCATCAGTAATCTCGCTTGATTCAAGGTCTCCAATTTTGCATTCAACTTTGCTAGCCTTTGCTCGTAAATTCGCAATAAATCGTTTCGCATAAGCGATCACTCTCAAAAGTTTGTTGATATCGCTGAACCTTTCAACGTCGATAATCTCATTAAGCGCATTTGTAACGGTCGTGTCAACCTGAAGACAATAACCTTCTACGTCAATGATATTAGCTTCCAAATCAGATTGATTTGTCGACTCCGAAATTTCTGGAAAATTATCAAAATTATCGTGAACAGGCCATTCCTCTGGGCACTTTCTTAAAAAGTCGGGCCCAGTCCACCACATTTGCTGATTAACTAACTTCGAGGCTGAAATCCCCCTGGATGCAAGGTCAGCGGGGTTTTGCTTCGTTGGGCAATATTTCCATTGATTAGCTGGAACTAATTTCCTAATTTCTTCCACTCGACTCTGAAGAAAAGGCTTCAAGGTTTTTTGTGTGTTTCGAATCCAAAACAATGCGATTTGAGAATCTGTCCAGCAAGTTACGTTTTGAATGTCAATGACATCTTTGACTGCCTCAGAAACATTTGTAATAAGCCTAGCCAAAATCAATGAGGCTAATAATTCCAGCCTTGGGATAGTCTCTCCCTTCAGAGGGGTAACTCGTGATTTCGCTGTTATTAGACTAACTTCGCTTTCCCCATTTTTGAGACGATAAACTATGTAGACACAAGCCCCATAGGCCTTTGTTGATGCATCGGCGAACCCATGCAATTCTATAGATTCGACTGACTCAGGTTGTACAAGATTGCTCAAATATGGCCTATCAATTTCAATTTTGCCTAGTGCCTCCATATCATTAATGATTTTGAACCATTGTTCTTTTATTTCATCCGAAACTGGACTGTCCCAATCGACTTTCTCCTTGCAAAGACTTTGAAAAAGGATTTTCAAAGGCACAATAATGGGACACAAAACCCCAAGGGGGTCGAACAATTTTGCTGTCGCACTCAAAATAGATCGTTTTGTCACAGGCTTGTCTTTTGCCTCCTTAAAAATTTCGTCGAATTAAAACCTCAATTGATCAGCGTCCTTGTCACATAAAAGTCCAAGAACTTTTTCGTTTTTCGATTTTGGAATACTGGAATCCGCGTCAGGTACGCTCTTAGCCTCGCTTTCGTGTTGCAAATTTTCGGTTTTCGCATCCGTGAAATTGAAAGTTTCTTGTTTTACTATTTCCTCTCCTAAATCTTTGGAATTGGTTTTCCATTTCCTTAAATTGAACCCAGCATCCATAAAGCATTGTTTTAGTTTTTCGTAGTAGGCCAAGGCCTCGCTTTCACTGTCAAACGTTGAAACGTAGTCATCGCAATACAGGGATTTTTTGACATTTTCAACAAACTCGGGCTCAGTTTCCTCATACTGACTCAAATGATGCCTAATTGTAGCTGATAAAAGATATGGGCTACAGACGGCGCCGAATATCGCCTTTGTATAGCGGAAGACAATGATTTGTGGATCTGGGGACTCTACGTCATCCACCCATAAGAATCTCAAGAAATTGCGCTGCTCAGGATCAATAGATACATTAAGAAATGCCTTCTCAATATCAGACATCAAAACCACTTTCTTCAATCTAAATCTCATTAAAATATCCACCAGCTGCGGCAAAAGAGAGGGGCCTGGATACAAACAATCATTTAAACTTGGCCCTTCCCTCTTGGCAGAAGCATCAAAGACTACTCTCAGTTTTGTCGTGTCTTTGTCTTCTCTAACAACATGTTTGTGCGGTAGATAAAAGACTTTACCTACTTCAGTGGATTCATTGGGGTCAACTCTTTCAATGATTCCCCGCTCTAATTGCTCTAGAAAAACTCTGTTGTATTCCTTAGCTATTTTTGGGTCTGCTCTTAATTTCTTTAGCAAGGAATTCAACCTCAACTTAGCTACGTTAAAATTGTCGGGTAGCAACGGGTGTTGTTCCTTGAAGGGCATTTTTACTTCATAGCTGTTATTTACAAAAGCTATGTCTGATTCAAATTGCTTATCAACAGAGCTCGTTTCTCTGATTGGAACGCTTTCTACTTCCCAAAATTTGCTTAGCTCTTTTAATATTGGATCTGGGGGTTCATCGCCTATCAAAGTCTCGGCTTCGATTTGAAATACGTGGGAATCATTTTCATTATTTCCCACCCCTTTTACTGGGCCAGAAACAACCCATCCCAGTCTCGTTTTGGTAGCTACAGGGCCATTCATTTCTTCTCCCTTAATAATTTCTCCTTCAACCAAGAGATAATACATATCATTTCCTATCAATAAATCAACTTGCTTATCCTTGCTCACCTCTTCTCCATTCTCATAATCAGCAAGCTGCAAACCTCGTAAATGTTCATACTGACTAACAGCTTTCGTCAAAACTTGCTTCGTAATAGGCGAGCATATTTTCGGCACAACGTAAGCGGAAATGTAGACTTCCATGCCGTCGACAGTTTTCATTGCAAGTTGAACAATATCGCAGGTTTTTACCCGCGCGGTCTCGTCTCCAAATGTTTTGATAAGTAGGCGCTCCTTTCCAATTACTTTCAAATTCAGAGCGTCCTTCAGGCTCCTGTTTACATACGATTTTTGGCTTCCTGTGTCGAACACCAAACGAATATTCTCCGTCATGCTGTCATCTCCTGGTGAACAAACGTCTGCTCTCGCTGTCTGAAGCAGAACGGAATTTTCCGATGAAACGTGATAATTTGCAGTTGTCTGCACCTCAGCTTCCTTGTTTTGCATTGGACTTTGTGACTGGTTGCCCTCTCCGCGCGGCTTTGAATAAGTGTCACAAATCGTTGCGTGATGACGGCCTCTGCATTTGAAACAATTGAATCTTGAGTTGCACTTTCTCGCTAAATGACCACTCCTCAGGCAAACGTAGCATTTTCCCTTTTTCCGCAGGATTTCTCGTCTTGCCACATGATCGGTGACAACGTCGCAGGATCTTGATAAGTGCTCCTTTTCACAAAAGACGCAAGTGAATTTGGAGCCGTTCTGACTTCTCTTGGTATCCGAAAATAGAGTTGCGGCCGTGGCTTGACTCTGTTTGGCGTACGGCCGCGTCGATGGGGATGATTCGGTAGCTCTCCAATACTCGTTTGGTCCCTCTGGTTTCGAGGCTAATGAACATCTTTCCCGCACAATTAATTCCTTTTTTAACTCCTCTAAAAGTGCTCCCAAATCCCACGAATCCGGCAATGTCCTCATGAGGGTGATTCGCAACTCTTCCGGCAATTTCTTCAGGATTTGCGGGGCTAAAAATGTGCCGTATGAGTCAGCATAAACTCCAAAGCTTTCTAGACTGCGTACATTGGCCTCTACTTGGTCGAACAATGTTCTTAGTTCACTCAGATCTGAAATACGTTTCACTGGTTTAATTTCTTCGAATTTACTCATGTGACTGCCGATAACCGTTTGCTTATTACCAAATCTGTCCTTCAACATCGAAATAGCTTCTGCGTAGTTTTCGTTTGTTGCTTGAATCCCGCCTAATGCCCGCGCGGCATTTCCTTGCAGATAAGATTTTAGATAGTTAAACTTCTGCACATCTTCTAAATCGGGATTTTTATCAATTGCTGAAGCAAACGAGTCCCAAAATGCAGCCCACTCGGTTGGGTTTCCATCGAATTTCTTCAGCTGTAGATATGGCAGCTGAATCGTTTTATGCCTTGGAGGCTCTTGAACTTCTCTCGATTTTTTCTCAGCGGAACCTTTTGTCTTCGCTTCCATTATTGTGATCAACACGCGGTAACGCGTCGCCAACTCTCTACTCTCGATAACATCTTTTTTCAGAGCATCGTCTTCTAAATACTCTAACAATTCGTTGTCCAGACTTCTAAGCTCCTCGATCATCTCTTTCATAACGCCACAGTTAGCGATTAACTCATCTCTGTGGCTCTCTTGATAGGACGACAACATGTCCTTCGATTTTGCCGCGAGGCGGTCTATACTCTCTCGAATTCCGCTTCTAACGTTTAGCTTTCTCTTTAAGGTTGTAGACATCTTTCTGCTGGGAAACTGTAAAAATAATATCTGAAAGGCACTCCCGGGTCACGGCACCATGTTACGGAAACAATAGTTCGACGGAACTTTCGAATATTGCAATAACTTGCGTGCTCCGCGAAATCGATAAAGAAAATGGCGTGTCCAAACAAATCCGTAAGTAAACACAGCAAATCCCAGCAAACTACAAACTACAAGCGATAAAACTATGTACAGCGGCGAATATATATACAAAACGATTAATGAGTCCCTCGGTAGTGTCTCGCGAATTTCCGACCTCGTCGAATGTTAAGTTAACTCTCAATCATAAATACAAGCTAGATATATAAATTGCATGACTTCATGCTCGCGGTGCTTGTTCTCAACTCCTAACTCACTCACCCTCGCTCTCTCAACGTCACGTGATACTAAAGTCTAAACTACACTATTGTTCTATTGTCATTACGTCAAGTTCCAAAACACGAAGGGCATGGTGAAGTAGGTAGCAGATCTTGGTGTCAGCCTCCTCGTGATTTTTGTTTAAGTCTTGTACCTGAATAAGCAGTCTAAACAATGGACTAGTTTACTTTGCAAGAGAAGCTTAATGTGTTAAGAACAGCAGCGAAGGAGTAATTCAAGTACAAGACTTAAATAAAAACCATGAGGAGGTCAGGTTGATACCAGATCTGCTACCTACTTCACAGTGCCCCTCGGATTATTAATGGGCAGGAGACAGTTCGCATTTTGCGCTCTAGTTCTGGAGATGTTGATATGCCTATCATCTTGTTAGCCAACAAAGCTGAAAGTTTGCATGTCTTTATCGATAACGGAACAGGGAAATACAAGTGACTACTTGATCTAACTGCATGTGAGCTATCTCAGTTACAGAAGCAAGCCACAGTGTTGCACAGGGCTCATATGTTGGTCCGCTGCTATTCTTAATCTACATTAATGAATTTCCATTTGCTCTGCGAAGTTGTAACGCAACTATGTATGCAGATGACACCAGTCTTTCATATGCAAAAATAATACATTGAGGCCAAGAAACACCGAGGCTGACTTGCGAGTTCCTCTCTTCAAAACATCGAATGGGCAAAAGTCTATTTCATTTCGTGGGCCTAAGAGTTGGAACCAATTCAGCTAAGATGTCAAACACACGCCCTCCCTTCTTACATTCAAAATGTAGCTGAGAAAGAAATTGTAGAAGAGGGTAGCTTGTTTACTTTCCTTTGATTTAGTTTCGTTTTATGTAATCGACATTACTAAAACACGGAACAAGCGGAACAAGCCCGTAACAAGCGGAACAGGCCAGTAACAAGCGGAACAAGCAAGGAACAACCCAGTAACAAGCAGCACAACTACGGAACAGTCCAGTAAAAGCAAGAAACAACAGGAACAGGCCAGTAACAATTGGAATAGCGACACAGTAACGACCATAGAACAACTGTAATGACCCAAAATAAAGCGAATAAAGGGACACATCCTACCTCCAGTAAAAGAAAGTTTATTAAAAAATCAATCCTAGCGCAACTTCTTAATTCTTTGGTGATCTGATAGTAACTTTTTCGCAAAATATTTCCTATGAAAAAATTTAGTGTATTCATTGCCTGATGCAAGCTGGTAAAATGAAAGTTTTGCAATAAAGTGTCATGCTTTAGCTTTACATCTCTTTGCCAAATAAGTTTTCGTTTTCGTTCATTTGCTGTTCTTTTTCACTACTCGATTCACGCAGCACGCAACACATCACAGGAGGCCTTAAAAAGGTGGAGTACCCCACTCTCTTAGAGTTCAGTACGCTAATTTCATGCTTTTGATGTTTAATCTAATGCAGTTCAGTATGCTAATGTTCTGCTTGTTACTGGCCAGTTCCTTGCTTATATTCCATTTGTTACTCTGGGTTGTTCCTTGCTTGTTCTGTTTGTTACTGGGTTGTTCCTTGCTTGTTACGCTTGTTACTGGCCAGTTCCGCTTGTTACTGGCTTGTTCCGCTTGCTCTGTGTTTTAGTAACGTCGTTTATGTAACATTTTTTGCATGGCCCCTGTAAAGCAGTCTCTGTAGACTAATAGAAAATGAAATGAATAGGAAGCCCTCCTTGGCCTGCATGCATTTTCGGGGAATGATTACATCTCGTTTTTCTTGCGGAAAGGAAAGCCTGCATTTTGAAAGCTCATGAAAGGCAACGAAGAATTTTAAGAAATATTTGCAGAGCTTGGTACCTAAGGAAAATTGTGCAAGTGCTAATTTGCTCCTTGGCTTAGGAACGTTTGTTTGCAATCTGTATGGGGAGAAACATTTGTCAGTGAATGAAGCAAGAAGAGCTATATTCTAAATTTGTTGATCTATCATTGCTGCCCCCATGTAAAGGCAGCCTGGAAAATCACATAAATCATGCAAACTTTGCAGCAAAAATATGGAGACAAGCATCGTCAAGCATCATTGATACAGAAGAACCAGCCATATTGCGGAGCTATATTTAGTGAACAAAGAAAGAGAAACCGCATCAGAAGAAGAAATTGAATTAACCAAACGGTTTGACAAAACTTCCTAATTTCTTATTTTCTAACGCTGTGCAAGAGGAGAGAAATGATAATAAAAAAATTATCCCCCCTGGAATTTCCTACTCCCCCCAAATGTCGGGAAAGTCACAATTTACCAGAAAGATGACTGCATCACCAGGTGCTAACAAAACTGAACTCGCTTTAAAGTTAAATGGCAGAATATAGTCAAATCAGGTCATTTTATGCACTTTGGCCTTCGACCCCCTATATCTTGAAAACGCCCCCCTAAACGCCCAAGCAACATCCGGATTCGTAATCTACGCAAAAAACTGAGTTAGATAAAGTTGGTCTGGTAAATTGCCTCCTCGGGTGATAATGCTCCCCCTCTGGCCTCTGGTCTATACTGTGATGACAACTCTGACGAGTTAGGCTGCGATACAGTAGTAAGGGCAGCATTTGTCAAATCAAATCAAACTTATTTACAGTTGGTTGGTTTCTAGTTAACAACAACTAATTAATACCAACTATTTACAATACAAAATATATCTGAAGCACAATATATCTGAAATACAAAATAAGAGAGCGCGTGACCGAGTGGTTAAAGTGACTGACTCTTAAACCAAAGGTCAGAACGGCCGAGGTTCGAATCCCGCACTGGACAGTTTGGTCGCTGTCCATTACTCTAGCCCGGGTCGACCAGAGCCATGTGAGGGAAATCTGGTAGCTGCGGCGGGTTGATGGTAAAACATCCGTGGCCCCTGCTGGAAATAAGTCTCTCTCAGACTTTCGCAAGCTAGCCACGTTAGATATGGTTACCTACCTACCTATCTAAACAAGATAAAAACCCTAATTTAAGTGCAAATATAGCACGTGCAGTTGTTGCCATCCCAGCAACGCATTCCTTTTTTGAATTTTGCTAGAGAAGTTATCAGTTTTAGGTCATCATTAAGGGTATTCCACAGTAGACTCCCTCTAAAGGATAGGGAATTTATTCCGTAGCGCCGAGAACTCACTGAGGGGGGCTTGCATAGTTCCTTAGTACGAAGGTTATAGGGAACATCTTTTTTTACAAAAACTTCCCACATGCACCCTGGATTGAGATGGTTGATTGATTTGTAGATTTCAACCATGAGATTTTGCAGGTTCTTTATATGTATTTTCCTCGTTTCACCCCTCTCTAAAAGTTCCTCAAGTGTGGATTCATAGTCACTATACCGTATAAAGTTCTCAGTGCACGCTAGTGTGTCCTATTAATTTCATTATTGGCAACTTTGGTACAGAATAACCAGATCAGAGGGCAATAGGAAAAGTTCGACATTTTCACTGAGTTTAAAAGTAACTTTGACTTTTGTTCTCCTAAATGACTAAATATGGCTTTAACCTTCCAAATGCATGCACTTTTTGGTTGACCTTCTTACATAGCTTCTTACATTCTTATAGTAAAGTCACATGATATATGTAATAAAATCATGTGATGGGTATGGTAAAATCGCGTGGTCAGTTTTGTAAAAGGATGTTGATGATTTGGCTTTTCCTTCGTTTTTGCCTTCTCTCGACTGTGGCCTAAACTCCATCATCACTCAAGTCAATTTGCAACTGTGTTTCGCACATCTGTTAACGGTCAGCTTCTACGCAGCGATACTTCTCAATTCAGACATCCACTGAAAAAGTAAATGTAATTTTTGAATGTTTGCTGCAACAGCCAATGTTCCCTTAAAGTACGATATTGCAATCAATCTGCGTTTTTTCAACAGCCCCAAACAAACAATGTCCATATGGCAACTTTGCTTGCAAGAACGGCAAACAATGTCTCCCAATGCTATGGAAATGTGATGGAGAAAATGATTGTGGAGATAGTTCAGATGAAGATCCTTTCATATGTTGTAAGTAGTTTGGATTCTTACGATTTTATGGAAACGAGGCCTTCGAGAAGACATTGAGTATAAGGATTCTATATTAGACAAGTAGCTGTGTAGTATGGGATGAATGAAAGAACCTGGAAACGTGTTTGGGGAGCTGTGCAATAAAAAGAACGTGGCCGATATTCAAAACTAAAATGTTAATCTATCAGTCAAAGGCTAACTTAGATGTGAAATTTTATTTGGTAAAATCACTCATCTTTTCGACCCAGAAATTAGGAAAACTCTGCCAAGCAATTTGCATGAGAAAGATACTTCCATGTTCGATCCTAGTCCGTGATTTACTAGCCATTGAAATTTAGATAAATGGAATTTAAATTCGAATGGCAAGTAAATCATGGACTAGAATCGAACTTGGAATTCTCGTTCCTATGCAGACCTCTTCTTATCAGTATTTTGTTAATTTCTTGGTCTATTTGGTAACTTGTACCTTAGTCCCATGTGCTTTTGTTTCGTATCAATAAGCTGCACAGGAGAGGAAATGAGAAAATAAGAAAAGAAGAAGAAGTCCATCTTTCTCTCACTCTTTCGTGGAGCACAGGGGACTAAGATACAAACATGACATAGGCCACAGGGGACAAAGTCAGATAATTGTTCGTTTTAGCAATAATCATTTCGTTGTTCCCAGTGATTCTACCCTCGAACGATTTTTGCTTTTTAAATTTGTGAAGATTTAAAAATCCCTTCTAAGGGTAACCGGTTTAGATTTCCGTAAAATCAACGAAACGAGGACAAGGAATATCCTACCTTGCAGTTTGACCTAAGAATTTATTTTTAGTGTGAAATCTAGATATACCGTAAAAAGTCTATCAAGCCCTGGGGGGGGGCTTATTTAATTTGGACACTCTTTAGCCCTTTTTGCGCCACATTTTGCGGTTTAAAAATACAATTTTTCGAGTTAAATACATCAATTCGACAAAGTTCTATCTCAAACAGAGATGGCGCCAGGGAAGAAATGCTAGGGGGGGCAAATACTGCCAGAGTGCCGACAGTGAGAAATTTTTTCTGACAACGCAGCAAAGAAATCTGGAGATTTAGGTTATGAAAATGCCGACAGTGCGTAGAAATTGTCGAAAATTAAAGTGCCGATGGGGGGGCTGAGTGAAAATTTGGGGGGCTCCTGCCCCCCCTAGCACCCCCGCTGGTGCCATCCCTGATCTCAAAACACATCAAAAATTAACATGCAAACTTATTTAGCTCAATAAATGGAGAATCTTTGGTAACCTCTGGAATTTGATATTAGTAGGGGGGTTTAATAGAGGGGGGGCTTAGTAGAGCTTTTACGGTATAGTCGAACATTTCTTGCGGTGAAATTTGATTGTTTTTCGTTACTGGCAGCTGTTTATGGAAGTCGTCCATTAATCTCTACAAATTGATTTCTCTGTGTTCCTTTTCCAGCAGTGAGAACGCTCACACCGACGACTCCGGAACAGACAATGCCGGGAAAAACAACGCCAGGAAACACAACAAACACACAAGGTAGAATGAAAAATTAACTTTTCCACAAATGATGGCGGCAAGGGGCATTTTACCAGGAAGTATCTCATAATGAAATAAACCTTTTAGTTGTTCTGCAAAAGAATCAGGATCGAACGACATTTTATACGTTTTGTAGAGATCTTGTGTTAATAAGCTGAGTAATTTTCAAGTGTGCACAACAATGAAAGAAGCTGCAACGCCAGTCAGTCGAAGCTTTCGTACAAAAATGTATCAGAATTTCGCTTAATCCAGACTCTTTTGCCGAATAGTAGTGGCGATAACTCTGATGAAAATCACAACTTAAGGTGGATACCTGGTATTAGAATGAAATTCTTCCCTGGGGATGCTGTTCTTTATCTTTATGCATCATTAGAAAGCCCTTGGAAATTTGAGTTAATTAATGAAATTTTTTCTAATTTGCATAATTAATCATGTATTAATGTGCATAATTAGGAAAAAATTGTTGTTCTCTTTGAACGGAAACCCTGCAAATTCAACAGGACCTTTGAAAGGAATTCTCAAATAGAAATGAGCACAAAAGGTAGCTGTAGGGCACCCCACCAGAAAAATCCAAGAAAACTGCTGAATTCTTGAAAAAAAATCTCTAGATTGTGGAATTATTGATATTTCATGGTCGTGCATCATTGATTTTTGATAATAGGTAATCATTCTAATTATAAACTTTGAAATTTTCTGGTGAAGTGACCTTCTCCACTTGCACAGGGATCTAAAACTGAAAACTGGATGTAAATTGATTGAGTGAGGTTAAAGTTTCAACACATGCTCAATACAATATCCTTTCACTGTGCGTGTCAACGGAAATTGTTTTAAGACAGCAGCAATTTGGGGAAGGAACAAAAGCTGTTCAAAGATGTTCTTGAAGATCTTGAAGCTCATTAAAAAGTTAAAATTCAGCTTCTTGTCAGTCTCAAACCCTTCTTTTAGTCGCTTTGGTGTACAAAATGAGGCAGGCTCAACGTTAGGCCTTTTCTGGTTTAGGCCACTCTCCTCCCTTGTTGGGTTGTTAGAGCTTCTTCTTGGCCTACTTGGATGCTGTTCTTTACATGGAAATTAACATGTTGGTTTCCTTTGAATTTCCATTGCAGTTTCTTCGAAACTCTCACTCTCTTTCGCTTGTTCTTGGCAATTCCCATGTCATAAATACTTTACGAAATGTTCTTCGAGATCGGATGAACTGTACATGATGAAAAGTCTAAACAGTCGGGAAAGCATTTACTTAGTGCCTCCTTTTCAATACAAGGCTGGCCAATAGGCACAGGTAAACCAACCAAATAGTCTTCTAGCCATCATAGGGATACGAAATATGATCAAAGTAATTTTGTTCATTTCATTTGGGCAACTTCTTCCGTTGCTAAGGTGTTACCAAGGAGTTTTTCAAAGAGTGCTCATGCTATTTTACATTATAAGCAAGAAATAACACCGAAAAGGCATTAACTAAGTCAATAATCTGATTCTGCATTAAATTTGCTTTTAGAAACTACCAAAACTAGAAAACAGTAAAAATTTGGATTTTCCATATTCTAATACCAGGTATCCACCTTAAAAGTTGTCTCGAGAGCGTAGAAAATTCCACAAAAGACGGCAGCAAGAGGCATTTTGTCATAATTCTTTATTTAAATTTTCACCTCAATTTTTACCCCCCCCCCCTCATTGCTCAATCTAGGACTCATTCGTCATCTTGCCCCGGGGGGGGGGTCACTTCAATAGGCGGATGACGGGGGTGTGCCACTTTGAACTGTAAAATCATACCCTAAAATTTATGAATTTTTCAAAAACCATACCCCAAAATGTACAGGCCATTCAAAATAGATACCCTAAAATTGTGACCAAGATTCGAAATTCTAACCAAGTATCTGAAATTAGATCAAATTCAATACCCTGAAGCGTTTTTCTTCGAAACTGACACCCCAAAATTTATGTTCATTTGTGTTGTTAGCAAAAATGACACCCTAAAATTTATTTTCAGCCTGAAAAAAGGTACCCCAAAAAATGGCACATCCCGTACTGGTACATATGGTAGTGACCCCCCCCGGGCATCTTGCCAAAAATGACACCATAAAATTCTTGTTCTGCCTGAAAGAGGCACACCAAAAATGACGCATCCCGTACCGGCATATATGGCGTACCCCATGGGTTTTCTGTCATGGGAATTCATAGTATTTGAACGAGTAATAGTGAAATAGTTCCTTTTTGGATCTAAATCTTTCTACGCACGATTTGCTTTCCCAAATCCCCCAGCATAGAAAAAATTAATTCTGAGCTGATTTTTATCGGGATCTTACTTGAGCCATTCGCCATTTCTATCGAAGTTGACTGTGTCATTAAAGACAAATGACGGAGATATAAGGTGATTTAAATCAGTGGCCTGGGCAATCTAAATATAACCTATTGAATTCCATTGTATTTGATGATATCGAGAGATTAACAAATCAATTAAACAAATGAAAGCACTAAGCCATCTTTTGTTCTATTTTTAAACTAGGCGCTATATATCCATCATTTGTCTTTAACTTTCTCGAATAGGAAAAGATTGGAAATTTTGCGGGAATAGACTTTCGCGAATTAGATATCTTATCAAATTTTTTAGATGTTCTTAAACTCTTCAATGAATCTTGTGAATCTGCCATACCTACTGAGTGTCCCAAAAAAAGAATACAGATTTGGTTGACTCCAGCGATGTGTATGGCACGAGCAAGGGTAAATTTTGTAACAATAGCAGTTTTGGTTTGTTTACATTTTGCACCACAGCCAATCAACGAGCTCCATTTTTGACCACGTGATCAACAATTTCCCGCGTCGCGATCGTCGCGAGTCGAAGCTGTGGGAAAAACCATAGGAAAACTACCCTCTCGAATTTTGCTCGCCGCGAAAATATACTTTTGAGGAACCTTTAGAAATTTTTAATCTGGGTTGTCAAATAAATTTCCTAACCAGGGCTGCTTGCCCATTGGTCTACTCCACCTGGTTTTTGAGAAATAATTTTTTTTTAAACGTCATCATTCCACGAGTTTCTTGATATATTTAGCGATCTTATGAGAGTTGAGTTGAGTTGAGCTTCTTATAAGCAGCTTCGTGCGTCTGTGTGTAAACGCAAAAAGGAAAAGTAACCAAAGAAACCATTCCAAGGTAAGAATACTTTGAATTTCAATTTGATCATCCACACAAATCTTTCGAGCTGGAATGCTTCCGACCAGTTGTTTAAATTCAAATTCATAAATTCGGAGACACTTGAAAAAATCTTTATCAATTTATTTTCCATGAAACAAAATCTAGTTTAGTGTTTTCCAAGATTACTTATTTATGTGATGTCCACTTCTGCAACTTATCGACTTACCTTAAAAGACTGACTTCTTTCATCTTTTTGCTCCCTTCTTTTATGACATTCTTTGGGGAAAACTTATGTTGTGGCAAAGTTTGCAAAATCAAGCTTTCAAACTTTCTGCTGATAAATTGTATCAATTCTTCGTCATCTTATGTTCTGTTTCTCCCGTTATGCTGGCAAACGGTGCCAAAATCGTATTCAATTTTGTCCTAAATGACCTAAACTTTTCATCATTTCATTGAAGCAACCAAACAGTGTTTCATTCCAGTTTTGAATAATAAGAAGACGAACAAAAACTCCTCCCAAAACACCCAGGAGAGAAACCCTTACATGCCAAGTTTCCTTGTTATGCAAATTTTGTTGACAGGGCCAATTGGTGGTCAAGTAGGATAAGTTGCTGCAACACTTCAGTTGGTGTAAATCAAAATTAAAGGTATTGGAACATTGATTTCCAGTCTGGAATTGATTTTCGGCTGTTGTGAGTGCCGTTTTGTCGTTCCTGGAGGCAAATATCAACTTACTTGCGCTGGGCCTAAGCCCCCTCGAAGGAAGCGAGAGGTCCGTGGAATGATGACGTTTAAAAAAAATTATTTCTCAAAAACCAGGTGGATTAGACCAATGGGCAAGCAGCCCTGGTTAGGAAATTTATTTGACAACCCAGATTAAAAATTTCTAAAGGTTCCTCAAACGTATATTTTCGCGGCGAGCAAAATTCGAGAGGGTAGTTTTCCTATGGTTTTTCCCACAGCTTCGACTCGCGACGATCGCGACGCGGGAAATTGTTGATCACGTGGTCAAAAATGGAGCTCGTTAATTGGCTGTGGTGCAAAATGTAAACAAACCAAAACTGCTATTGTTACAAAATTTACCCTTGCTTATGGCACGCCATAGCGGAAAATATTGTCAACATAATGAAAACAACCTTAACATCTACAAAGTTTCTATCGTTTCAGTGCAAAACGAATAATGACTTTGATAACTTTGTAAAAAGGTCTTCAACATTTTGAAAACGCGTCTAACATTTCCGAGAAAGTGCTCAACATTGCCGAGAAAATGCTCAACATTTCCGAGAAAGTATTTAACATTTTGAAAAAGTGCTCAACATTTTGAAAAAGTGCTCAACATTTCCGAGAAAGTGCTCAACATTTTGAAAAAGTGCTCAACATTTTGAAAAACTGCTCAACATTTTGAAAAAGTGTTTAACATTTTGAAAAACTGCTCAACATTTTGAAAAAGTGTTCAACATTTTGAAAAAGTCTTCAACATTTTGAAAAACTGCTCAACATTTTGAAAAAGTGTTTAACACCAACAACAACAATTACAGCATAGGCAACAACAACAACAACACCGCATGGCACTCAGCAAGAAGATCTGAATTGAGCCGTTTTTCCCTCATCACCATCAGATCCAGTCTGCAGAGTATGGCACTTTTCGACGAGATCTCCGGTGTGCAAGAGCAACATTCCCGGTGTGGTGTGCCGCCGCCGGTGTGCACCACCAAGATTTTCTGGTGTGCACCGGTGTGCACAGACTATTTTTCCCTGGTGTGATTAAAATTTGGGAAATTCGCATTTGAATTTCAAAAATGCTAATGAGCGTCGCGTGCCCTTTCTTCTTCTGTTGCCGTTTCTCCTGTTTGTCTGGGTCATTCCAATAGAGGCGTTTCTTTTCTTCTACCAGGTGGAGGTGGCAAATTATCCAGGTCATTAACCACTCAAGTCGAGACGCTCAAGTTGCGTAAGGAACCTATCCCGCAATACCAAAATATTCGCTAAAACGCCGAGAATGATTCCGATGAATAGTCACTTGTTTCTTGAGAACGGTCGTGGTCACTACCAATAATTTCGAGTGAGCGATTCAAAAATACCACTATGATACGTAGGTACTCCTCAATATTCCTTATGTACTGCTCAATAAGGTTCGTATCAGCAGAACTCGATTGCGGATATGCTTCAGCAACAAAACGGGCCAATGAATGCCAAAATTCAACTGAAGAATTTCGGACATTTCTTCGCTGCATCTTTACTTAGGCCTACTGGTCAGTGACTTAGGCCATATGGCTTATAACCACGTGTCACCACGTTGTTGTTGTTGTTATTGTTGTTGTTGGTGTTAAACACTTTTTCAAAATGTTGAACACTTTTTCAATTGTTGAGCACTTTTTCAAAATGTTGAACACTTTTTCAAAATGTTGAACACTTTTCCTCGGAAATGTTGAGCATGTTAAACACTTTCTCGGAAATTTTGAGCACTTTTTCAAAATGTTAAACACTTTTTCAAATGTTGAACACTTTTTCAAAATGTTGAACACTTTTCCTCGGAAATGTTGAGCATGTTAAACACTTTCTCGGAAATGTTGAGCACTTTTTCAAAATGTTAAACACTTTTTCAAATGTTGAGCACTTTTTCAAAATGTTAAACATTTTTTCAAATGTTGAACACTTTTTCAAATGTTGAGCACTTTTTTAAAATGTTGAGCACTTTCTCGGAAATGTTGAGCACTTTTTTAAAATGTTGAGCACTTTCTCGGAAATGTTGAGCACTTTCTCGGAAATGTTGAGCACTTTTTTACAAAGTTATCAAAATCATTATTCGTTTTGCACTGAAACGATAGAAACTTTGTAGATGTTAAGGTTGTTTTCATTATGTTGACAATATTTTCCGCTATGGCGTGCCATAGATGTGAATTTAACTTTAGTCAGTGGCTTATCACTCTCAACATGTTCCTCGATAGTTAACTTGAACATAGATACCTCGTGTGTTGGTATTGGTGCTTTGAGGACAGAAATATCAATCTTGAAAGCTCACATTTGTGTCCACCTGCAAACAGTGGCGTCGTGGGAGCATGATTTTAGGGGGGGCCAAAAGTCAGAATTTTCCGACAAAGACACATTTTTCCGACAAAAATGAAGCAGGAATATAACGTATAAAAAGTGGCAAAATGTCTCAGAACTTTTGTCATATAAAAGTTCCATGATAGCGAAGAATTTTTCAAAGGGACACAGCAGTCCTGTTAAGAGGCGATTCTCGTTGGAGGTGAGGCTGTTGTCGAGACGTGATTGGTGTTGGGGGTGAGGCTGAAGCTAGATGCGCTAGGAGGGTGGAAAACTGGGGGTCCGGGGGCTTGCCCCCGGGAAAATTTCCTGTGACCACGCCCTTTAGATCGTTGCAAAACGCACCTATTTTGAAGAATCTACTGTTTGTTTTTCATGGGAAATTTCGAAAAAAGGACCTCAAAAGCACTGAAAAATAGATCGTTTTCAAATTTTAGATAACAACGTGATAACTTGATGGAACTTGATATAAATCTTCATTTCTATAAGCATCCGTTTACAGAAACTGAAAGTAATTCCATCTTAGTAATCATTTTCATCTTCCTCAACAATATTCACTTGTGCAAATTCTGACGAGCAAGTAATTGAAAGATTTGCACAAACCATAAATGCATGACATTTTCTAAGTATGAAGCGTGCAAAATGAATTGTAAAGTTATCGTTTTTAACCACCAAAATGAAGGTAAAACGACCGAATTTTCGGGGAAAAGTCCAGGAATGTTTTGACCCAAAGCATTTGTCTGAAATTTCTTCGTCCGAAAATTTTGCGCCTATTGTGTCTATTTTTCCAATAGAAAGCACACTTTTCTATCGATTGAAAAAGGAATTTATTGCAGAAAAACGAACGAAGGACCTAGTTTTTTGCCGAAAGACCTACTTTTTCATCAAAAACTACGTTTTCGCGACCGAAAAAGCGATATTTCATGCACACATTTCGATTACCATAAAGTAGCTATGTAAAGAAAATAGATTAATTCATTTTTTTTCGATTTTCCGACAAGAGTGGAAAACTGACTAATTTTCCGACAACATTTTCACAGGGGGGGCCATGGCCCCCCCCTGACCCCCCCGGCCACGACGCCACTGCCTGCAAACCAGAGCTTTGGCCTTTTGGCCAAAGCAAGTTCCTGCAGCACATCGAAATTAAGAACTGAAATTAATGAAAAATTAAGAAACTGCGCAATGGGTGACTGAAGGGTTACTGTTGGATAACAAAATAACTCAAGATCTGATATTGCTCAAATTTCATCAAGGCTATCGTTGATTTATACGCTGTGCCTTAAGAATTTGCTTAGGCCAAAAGGCTAAAGTTCTGGTTTGCAGGAAGAGTAAAATTTGAGCTTTCAAGATTAACATGTCTGCTCTCAAAGCACAAATACCAACAAACAAGGTACCTATGTTCAAGTTAACTATCGAGGAAAATCTTTATAGAGTGATTAGACATTGATTGAAGCTAAATTCACATCGCTGGAGTCAACCAAATCTGTATTCTTTTTTGGGACTCCCGGTATGCCTTTTAGTAGCATGATTCGAAAGGGTTATTGTTAAACTAGCCTCACTACATAAGGACCCTCAACTCACGCTAATCTAATTGAAGTGAATGAATGTTTTTGTTGTCGCTCCAGTCAAGGGCCTTATGGACTAACTCTTCTCAAAACGGCAAAAAATTCTCGCCAGGAACAAATTTGCTGGGCCAATCAGGATGCAAGACTTGAAATAACTTGATGGGATTGGCTGATTCTTCTTCAATTCAAACTTCCCGCCAAAGGCAAACAAAAGCGTTCGAACAACGCGTTCGACTGAACTGCTGCAACGATCAAAATCTCAAAGTAACGAGCGAATTTACGAGATCTTTCGCGTCCCCAAACAACCAAAATATCACCTATAGGTAGGATTTTTTTGCTTTAATAGCTTGAAGAAACATTCATCTAAGTACTGATAGCTTGTTTTGCAGTGTAGTACTTCAGGAAAACCACTTTTTGCGGCGATTTAGGGTCAGTGGTTTCAAGAAAAAATAGCAGGTGATTCAGGCCATGTCCGTTTCTGGAAGCGTAAGTCCATGAGTCGTAGTTATAGCGTCCATCAGCCTATCAATAGCGATAACCTACGAACATATAATCAGTCTATTGTTAAACAAGATCATCTTGAATTTCCTTGCATTTTATTAAAGACATGCAACAGAATGAAAAGAGAGGATTATCAATTTAACAGAACAAAATGTCGCGAATTTCACCTTTTAGGAAATTTCGAAGAATAAACTTGGGTGAATTTCGATCAAAAACGCGAAAAAAGCAAAAGTTTCTTCCCTTAAAGTACGATTTTGCAATCAATCTGCGTTTTTTCAACAGCCCCTAACAAAAAATGTGCAAATGGCACATTTGCTTGCAAGAACGGCAAATATTGTCTCCTAAATCAATGGAAATGTGATGGAGATGATGATTGTGGAGATAGTTCAGATGAAGATCCTCTCATGTGTCGTAAGTAACAAGGACAGATTTTGTAAGACAATAGCACGAGTTTCATTTGATTGACACCGCCATTCAAAGCGATTAATATTGCAGACAAAGGAAATTCTCTCAACCATAAATTCAAAACAAACAAAACCGCAAAAGTATTTCTGAACGCAGGTAGCTAGCACGTTCGTTGTGCATTCCAGAAATTGTTTTCAAGAGCAAACGCTAGCAAATTTCGAAAGAGGAAAGACATATCTACACATTTACCACGGGTATTTTATTTCTTTGGTTTAGAAGCTGAGTAGTAAGTATTTTAATCACACCCAAAAAAATAGGAGAATTGAGTCGCCTCCCAATCGGCTTCTGAACCAAACAAATTGAATGCCAGAGGCAGATGTGTAGATATATCCTTCTTCTTTCAATAATTCAATAGCCAATTCACCTAAGCATATAAAATATTTTAAAGATAATTCAGAAATACACTAAGACCTTTTAAGACATAAAAAGTCTTAGTGTATTTCTGAATTATCTTCTTCTTTCAATATATGCTCATGTTTGCTCTTAAAAACAATTTCTGGAATGCACAACGAGCGAGCGAGCTAGCTATCTGGGTTTCAGAGAAACTTTTGCGGCTTTGCTTGTTTTGAATTACTGGTTGAGAGAATTTCCTTTGTCTGCGATCGTTAATCGCTTTGAATTGCGGTGTCAATCAAAAGCAACTCATGCTATTGTCTTACAAAATCTGCCCCTGTTGTCGTAAGTAGTTTATACTATACTCCGTGCAATTTGATGAAAACCAGGCACTCGAGAAGACATGAGTTAAAGGGAGTGTGCAATGGTATATAGGCTTCTCTATAAATAGAACAAAGAAAACATTCAGACACATTGTTTCTTTGGCTATCAATTGTTGACAACACGTGTGGGACATCGATTTGAATAGGCTATCTTTAGATTTTTTGCTCTTTGCAAATGATTAATAGCTTGAAGAAACATTCATCTAAGTACTGATAGCTTGTTTTGCAGTGTAGTACTTCAGGAAAACCACTTTTTGCGGCGATTTAGGGTCAGTGGTTTCAAGAAAAAATAGCAGGTGATTTAGGCCATGTCCGTTTCTGGAAGCGTAAGTCCATGAGTCGTAGTTATAGCGTCCATCAGCCTATCAATAGCGATAGCCTACGAACATGTAATCAGTCTATTGTTAAACAAGATCATCTTGAATTTCCTTGCATTTTATTAAAGACATGCAACAGAATGAAAAGAGAGGATTATCAATTTCACAGAACAAAATGTCGCGAATTTCACCTTTTAGGAAATTTCGAGGAATAAACTTGGGTGAATTTCGATCAAAAGACGCGAAAAAAGCAAAAGTTTCTTCTCTTAAAGTACGATATTGCAATCAATCTGCGTTTTTTCAACAGTCCCTAACAAAAAATGTGCAAATGGCAAATTTGCTTGCAAGAACGGCAAATATTGTCTCTCAAATCAATGGAAATGTGATGGAGCGGATGATTGTGGAGATAGTTCAGATGAAGATCCTCTCATGTGTCGTAAGTAACAAGGACAGATTTTGTAAGACAATAGCACGAGTTTCATTTGATTGACACCGCCATTCAAAGCGATTAGTATTGCAGACAAAGGAAATTCTCTCAACCATAAATTCAAAACAAACAAAACCGCAAAAGTATTTCTGAAACGCAGGTAGCTAGCACGTTCGTTGTGCATTCCAGAAATTGTTTTCAAGAGCAAACGCTAGCAAATTTCGAAAGAGGAAAGATATATCTACACATCTACCACGGGCATTTTATTTCTTTGGTTTAGAAGCTGAGCAGTAAGTATTTTAATCACACCCAAAAAAATAGGAGAATTGAGTCGCCTCCCAATCGCCTTCTGAACCAAACAAATTGAATGCCAGAGGCAGATGTGTATAGATATATCCTTCTTCTTTCAATATATGCTCATGTTTGCTCTTAAAAGCAATTTCTGGAATGCACAACGAGCGAGCGAGTTAGCTATCTGGGTTTCAGAGAAACTTTTGCGGCTTTGCTTGTTTTGAATTACTGGTTGAGAGAATTTCCTTTGTCTGCGATCGCTAATCGCTTTGAATTGCGGTGTCAATCAAAACCAACTCATGCTATTGTCTTACAAAATCTGCCCTTGTTGTCGTAAGTAGTTTGTATTATGCTCCGTGCAATTTGATGAAAACCAGGCCCTCGAGAAGACACGTGTTAAGGACAAATTTAAGAATCTGCATCCACTGTTAATTCATTTGACTCGTCTATTTCATTCGAGTAAACTGTGTTGTAGGGGATGAGTAGAAAAATTTTAAACGGTCACTTTTCGGTGGCTTGGGTGAAGCCACCAAACAAACTGCAGAAAGCAATGGATGAACAATAGATAATTAGTGACACGTGCGAGTTTACGGAATTGTTTACTGTTTGGCGACGGAGTCCCTGAATGCTATCATCATTTAGACTTATGACGATGAGTCTCTTGTTTCCCTGTGCTTTTTGACTTCAAGATGGCGCTTCAGTCAACAGAGACTCATATTATTACTCTGAAAAAGTTGACCCTATTTAGGCCTAATATGCTGGGATTCCTAGCATACCAATCAGAATGCGAGATTTGGCGAAGAACAATCAGTTTCGAACCTTCAATTCGATTGATGCAGTTGACTAAATTTGAAGGAAGTTGCTGCAGCAGGTACTTGAAGATTTCTCTGGTATGTCTTGGTTTTAAAAACATGGAAATTTCAGCATTAAAAGACTTATTTTGCACTCGGCAGGTGAAGTGAACTTTCTTCTTCAGATGAATACCAAGTTTTGTTGATTAAGTGTCTGCTTACCGTGGTTTCTATCGCATTTCCTTTCTGAGGAGTGACCGTTGAACAGAGCCGAAGCAGTCGTTCGATCCAGATTCGATCAATCGAATGCAGAAGATAGGGTCAGGTTTTTAACTGTTTCATTATGAGTCCCTGTGAGCAAGGTACCGCAGGGATACAAGGGACTCATCGTCATAAGTCTAATCATCATTTAGATGTGAAAATTTCGTTTGGTAAAATCACTCATTTTTTTTTTTACCTACAGTAGAAATTAGGGAAATGCTGGCACTCGATTTGTTTGAGAACGAGACTTCCATGTTCGATTCTGGTCCATGGTTTACTAGCCATTGAAATTTAGATAAAAGGAATTTAAATTCGAATGGCAAGTAATTCATGGACCAGAATCGAACTTGGAATTCTCGGTCCTATGCAGACCTCTTATCAGTATTTTGTTAATTTCTTGGTTTACTTGGTAACTTGTACCTTAGCCATTAAAATTTGAAACAGATCACTGATTGAAAGACCATAGACCCCTCCATATCAAGACAATAATGTTGGCAAATATGTCATTCAATAGTGAACATGTTCAAATATATTGTAAATTTTACATTGGCTATTCCGTTCTGAAAACGATGACTTGTACATGCTTTGGCACGTTTTATCCCTTTGGGAGATGAAAATGTCATCCCTGGGGGCAAAACAATATTATTCCGGACGACTTTAGCTTCCCGAGAGGATAAAACATGTTAGAACGTGTTGAATTCATTGAGATAAGGTAGAATGCTCGGGAAATGTTGATCGTTGTTTTGAGCCTGTTTTGAAGATTTCTCGAAAGGGATTTCTGGAGAAAATCCCTCATAATTTTAGAATAGAGTGGCTGATTTCAGTCAGGTAAATTTTGAGGTCCATTTGAATATGTCTGCTGTTAAATGGTATGTTTCATAATATCATTATCTTGATATGGGACTGGTGATTTTTCAAACAGGGATTCTTTTTATTGACTCACCCGGTACAAACCCCTTACCAGCATTTTTCTATTTTCTTGGTCTAAAAGTTGAGTGCTTTTTACCAAACAAAAATTCACTTCTAAGTAGCTTTTGACTGATTATTGCGAATATCAGCCACGTATTTTGTATTCCATAGCCCACCAAATTTTTTAGCTTTTTTACTCATGCAGTATATGCTGTGAAGTTCGCATGGTTTTTCACTATGAATAAAATTTTAAATAAACGGATTGTGTTCGTACTGGTTTTCGAGCAGTTCTTCAAATTTTTTAATTTTTATCAACAGCAAAGAGAAAGCATTGCGAAGACACTGAATTTGAATGCAATAATCGCAAATGTATTCCAATTTCATGGAAATGTGATGATGAACAAGATTGTGGAGATGGCTCAGATGAACAACAACTCATCTGTAGTAAGTAGTTTCAGTTCCAGTTTCAGTTTTATTCATTAACCAAAACCTACGAAATACAGTACTTATACCACATTCACACGTGCAAGTTCAACCAGCTTATACTAAACCAGGTTATGGAACAGGCCTTTTAATTGGTCAATCCAACAAATGGAGTTCATTTGATTGGTTGAAATTTAAGCTGGTTTGCACAAAGCCGGTTTAACTGTGTTAGTGTGATTGCGGTATTAGAAAGTCAAGCAGAGTTTGTTTACCTACAACTTTGTCACCATAATGGATACACCGGTACGGTCCCCATTTGATCACCGAAATGGTTAGGCGAGGTCATCACAAATACTAGAGCCCCATTTACACTACACCAACTTACTGGGTTCGCCCCAGGTTAGTGTTTACACTGCAGTTCGTGAAAGCTAACCCAGGTTCGCCCCAAATCAAACCCACCTCCAAAGGTGGATTGGTTGGGTTAGCCCCAAATCAAACCAACCTCCAAAGGTGGATTAGTTTAACCCAGGGCGAACCCAGGTTAGTTGCGTTTACACTATAATATCTAACCTAGGTTAGTTCTAACCCGGGACGAACCCATGTTAGTTAGTGTATGCACACAGGCAAGGAAACACGTGATATTGTAGGTAGCTACAACACCTCACCAATGTCTAAAATTGTTACCTAGGCGATGACCGAGTGATAAAGGCAATAAAAACATCAGAAGCACCAACAGTGAGGTACGTTGGGTTTGGGTACCAGAATCTCTAACCTAAAATGGAGCAACCTGAAAATGGAGATGTTAGAGAGTTTGGTACCCACAGGGTAACAGTCAACCTCGCCCTCGAGACGAGGTTGTCTTTAAACTTTTGTATTTATGAGCGGCTCCAAGTTTCTTAAAAAGACATTTGTGATCTGTATGGGTATCATCGCCAATGATGTCGTTTTCCTTTCAGAAATTGAAGCAAATATCAACAACAAAGATTGATTGCAAGTTGGAGACAGACTCCATCACAATTCTGTAGCAGTTTTCCAGAGTTTGATAGCCATGATCATAAGCGCAGTACAGTATATATCTTTTAAAATTTTTTCGTTAATAACACAAAGGACTGTTTTTCTTGGAGAATGTCTGGATTTACTTCTTGTGTCATCCTGTACAATTCGAAACAAAGTGTTTTGAAACCTTTCCAATGTTTACACGCTACTATGATACCTTCCGAGTAATATGATAAAGGAAACAAGTGAAAATAAAGTAAAGATGCTGAAGATTTCCTTTATCAAAACATATAGTTTCTTATCGTATCTGAGAGTTGAGTTTCTTACAAGCAGTTTCTTATCAAGAATATACGTGCAGTATTGGTGCACTAAATCCCGTATTTAGAATCCCTTCTTTTAACCACCTTGTGCAAAAAGTAGTACAGTATAGTATAATACAGAAACTTCCCTGGAGTATTGCCATACCATTTGATTGAATCTTGAAAAAAAGAAACTGTGGCGGAAGGACAATAGCAAGAACATTTGATACCCAGATTTTTGGCGTTTTTGGGTCTTCTTAAACAATCACTATTATTATTATTACTATTGTCTCGGCCAGAATTTCTATCAGGGTAGGAAGCATCTCAAACTTGGGGGCACAACAGTTTTAAAGGACACTTCTTTGTTTATTGCAAAATCTTTAGGGGCACGTGCCCCCAGTGCCCCCCGGTTCTTACGACTCTGATCTGATTTGTATTGTTCATGCTCCAGTGCCTCATCGGTTTGTGTGTGAGCTGGAGAGGCCACAACTCCTCAAAACCTGGAGAGATATTTTAACCGGCATCCAAACTTGTATACCCAAACATCTGGAGGGTAGATTTCTTCAAAATAATTGGGGAAATTTCAAGCAGTTTTTGTCCTGGTTGCGTTTTATGAAGATAGGTAAAAGTTAGAAAAATCTTCACGGGTTTCTTTTGTCTCCGTGAGTTATCATTCACCGTCTATGATTGGTCCGTGAAAATGAAGCTTTGCAGCTAAAACATTTGATTCCTATGCTATGCCAGCTGGATAACCTTGGGTTACAGGATAGGTTCCTATGAATGAACTAAATTGGTATCAAATAAAAAATATAAATCACCTTGTATCCTTCTTGTGTTTATCTTTCTCGTTACCTTCTGGGGCAGCAAATAAGCTCCTTTCAGGTTTAATACTGTGACATTCACCTTGGCTAGGCCAGGCCCACCTCGTTGTTGAAAATAAGCGTGAAAATATTCGCCTCTTCTTTCCCTGCGTAGCATTGTAGCTAGGAAGGAGATTTTGAAACTTGATACTTTCGCGCTTATTTTCAACAATGAGGTGGGCCTAGCCAAGGTGAATGTCACAGTATCAGAGACCTGAAAGAAGCTCATTTGCTGCCCCAGAAGGTAACGAGAAAGATAAACACAAAAGGGATACAAGGTGATTTATATTCTTTATTTGCTGCCAGTTTAGTTCATTCATGGGAACCTAAATCTATCCTACAACCCATGGGATAACAAATAACCTCATCATTCACAGATCCATTGTTTGCATTATTTGTCAATTTTTGTGTAATATATGACCATGAGGTCAGGGTTGTCATTTTACCACAGGCTAAAAATGCATTCCTTGAGCGACATCAACCTGTCACCGCATAATTAAAGAAGGAACCCAAAGGCGAAACCGCCAAACTCTACAAGCAAGTAAACTCGAATTGGAAGAACTTTGAATCGAAATATTGTGGTAGAGCTCGTCTAAACAGAAATGGCAGGGAAAAGAACATACCAAGGATTGAATAGGGTCAAATGGCTACTAGTTTTGCTCTCTGTTCTGAGTTTCATACCAGCCGCGTTGTCGGGTGAGTGACTATGTTTGCAGAAATTATTTTTGTGGCCTAACCTGGCTCATGTTTTTTATCGAGAATCCCGATACGAAATTGTATCATAGTTTACCCAAAACATTATCGATTCATGTGGAACGATGACAACAGAGGCCCTCCCAGGCAACGGTTATATACAACAAAGGGTACAGTAGGTATTTCTAGGCTGAGAGCAAGGGAATGTCAAAGTTCGTCTGAGATTAGATGTCACGTGAGATTTGCCGAGAGATTCGCGATAACCCAAAATTTCTTATCCACTTCAATTGATGTTATTCGAGGGCAGTTTCACGTGACCTCTAATTTGAGACGGACTACAGTGAAGAAGATCTGGGAACTAGGGAAAAATCATATCTTTTAGGGAACAAGTTGACGGATTTTTTAATTTGTTTAACATAGAAAAGGGGAACTCCGCCGGGGGGGGACCACAAAATAACTGGGGGAACAAAGGAGCATCAGCGCATCCCCCTCTAGGAGTGCGTTACAATAGAGGAACTGCGCAAGAGGGTTTCATTTTCATTCCCATTTCTCACATTCTAATTCTGATGTAGATTTTGATATTTGTCATTGAGCCGGACGATATGACCATGGGTAGTTAGACACTGCTGGTGTGCTTCTATGGAGGAGCGCTGGATAATATGTATCTGCGGGGGAAATTTTTTATAGTATAGTTTAATATTTTCGTTCTTTCGATATCTCCTCCGCAGTACTACAAACAATTTCCCCCGCAGATACATATTATCCAGCGCTCCTCCATAGAAGCACACCAGCAGTGTCTAATTACCCATGATATGACACGGAATTACAATGGTGTTATTCATAGTAGGGTTAGTCCTTGGATTAGTCACAGGTGAACAAAAGTTGCTCGCAGCAGCATTTTTAATCCGAAAGAATATATCACGATATTGTTCTATCAACAACCCCGTCAACAACCTCTTTTATATATTGTCTAGCAACCCCTTATCGAATAACATAATTTATCATTTCAAGCAAGTGTGTAACTCGCGGTAAATGAAGAGAATTTTCAGCTTGACATTGGTCAGTTGCTCGCATGGGCCTTGAGATGAAGTCTAGCAATAAGTTAGCACGCATTTTGTTGCTTCTGTTGATTGCAGGGCCTATTTTGGCCTCCGATGATGCAGACAAATGTGAGCCAGTTTCTGTTCCAATGTGCATGGCACAAAAGACAGCTGAAGTTAAGTCTTGGATGTATAATCAAACGATTTTCCCGAACCTTCTGTCACACAAAGACCAGCACGAGGCACAAACATCATTATTAGTATTTTTGCCACTCCTCAAAGTAGGATGTTCTGAGTATCTCCTGGAGTTCTTATGCTCAGTCCATGTGCCTCGTTGCATTTCTGCAAAGCCAATCCTTCCACGTCCGTCAGTTTGTAAGGAAGCACGCAAAGGTTGTAAAACTATCATGGAAAAATTTGGTTTCTTATGGCCAAAGCATCTGAACTGTGATCGTTTTGGCGCTGCTGATCAATCAACTACCCATACCCCCGTCCTGACAACCCAAGCTTCAACAGGAGAGCAAGGTAACACTTTTTTTGACTTCGAATATTATTTAGTGTTTTTGTTTTCTTTTGAGGATGAGGTCAGTCAAGAACGGGTCTTGTCACTTGAAGCTTGAACTTTAAGCTTGCCTGTAGATTCTCGACAAATCCCCCGTCAAATCTGAAATGGCATAGCAGATGATAGAACGAACAAACTGTTGCAATACTGCAAACTGGGATAGACTTATAACTACGACTCATGGAATGTCACATTGAGAATTGGGACGACATTGTTTCCCTCGATTTGATGTCCGATATGGAAAGCATAGCAACGCTGTACGAAAAGCCGAGTGCTCCAGGCAAAGGCGTATGGGCCTAAGTTGTCGGCTCGAGCCTCCGGTGATAAAACGCCTCAAAATTCAAGTTTTCAGTGTGACGTTGGACTTGCTCCAAGTCTCGCTCTTGATCAATAATACGGGAGGGGAAAGGAGGAAAAAGGGGAGGACACGGGGAAAGGAAGAAAGAAAGAAAGGGAAGGAGAGCGCTCCCCTTTCTCTTCCCTTTCTTTCTTCCTTCCCCGTGTCCTCCCCCTTTCCTCCTTTCCCCTCCTGTATTTATTGATCAAGAGCGAGATTTGGAGCAAGTCCACAGTGACGTTAGCAATGAACAAAAGCCACAAGTATCCAGATGCTTGTCTCCTCGATGCAAGAATCAACAAACCTTTCACTTTCAACAAGAATTTCCTCATTTTGAAGGCCACTTAGCTTCTGTGAGCTTCATCATCACAGCGATAAACATAAGATCCTTTTGGATGATTACAAAGTCCGTCCTGAGCTAAGCAAGCATAAGAATATCGGAATATTTATTTCTTCTTAACCCCAAATGATCGTTGATGAACCAAGCCTGAACCAAACAGGCAAAATCCGTCAGGTAGATCTTTAGATTTATCCTTCTTCTGTCGTTATGAACTCATGAGTGCTCTTAAAAATCATCTTTCGCGTGCACAAGGCGACAGTTTGCCCTCCTGGTTTCAAAGAAACTTTTGCGGCTTTGTTTGTTTTAAATTACTGGTTGACAGAATTTCCTTTGTCCTCAGTCACTAATCGCTTTGAATCGCGGTGTCAATCAAGAGCAACTTTTGCTGTTGTTTTACAAAATCTGTCCTTGTTGGTTTGAGTACAATGAAAAAACGAGTAATTGGTCGTTATAAACATTCCTTTCCTTTAGCATTAGTTTGAAATAGTACACATCACGCACAGCACTCGCTATTGTACGTGCTAGTTTGATAAAATTTTTGTAAAATTTTGAATGATTTGCAGTTCAGATTTTGTTCGATTTTGATCGAAATTTTGAGGGTCGTTTAGGGGTTCCAGGGAACAGGGGAACATGCATAATGTATCCAAGGAACAAGGGAACATGGCCAAAATTAAAAAGGAACAAGGGAACTTCAGATCTTATCCAGGGATCAGGGAAATTTCTATATGTAATAATTAATTCAAGGATTTTCACATTCAATGGAATTTACTTCTGCCAAAGCAAAAGATGGTCCTTGAGATTCATTTTAAGCCAAAGTTAGCCCTGTCCACAAGTTGCTCGAAATATCTCGAAAAGTTGCTCATAATTTCCTGAAAAGTTGCTCAAAAATTGCCAATTTTTCAAAAAGTTGCTCAAAAGTTGCTCATTTATTGTCATTTTTTTTAAGGCCAAATGCTACAGATGTATGAATAATTGACAAATGTGCATAAGATTAGCTCCAAGGATGCTTCGGAGAAGTGTCTTTCTATTTCATTTCAACATTTTGTCTTATGAGGCAACTGCAGTTTCCTGGAAGTTTGAGCCTTTTGATGCTAATACTGTTCAGGGCCTTCGACGACGGGGGGGGGGGGGCCGGGGGGCCATGGCCCCCCACTTTTTGGCAAATAATGCCGTTCTGAAAGGCAGCTCATCACGTTGTATTGTGGTAAATTTTTTGTATCAAGTTTGCCCCCCCCCCCACTTTTCTGATCTCGTCGGGGGCCTAGCTGTTGGAACAATGTAACATATCTTCAGTATTTCAGCAGAAACCATTTTTTGCTTATAACAACAACAACCACAACAACAACATTTATTGATGATTGATAATAATCATCGTTGTCATCATCATCATCGTCATCATACTGATCATAGTCACAAATCGTTAATTTCAAAGACCAGTTCTTCACAAACCAAGACGTTTAATCCCAGCCTGACCAGAAAACAGATCCTTTCCATGCCGAATTTTCATTACTGTTAAACAAAATATCATAGAAATTGTTCTAATATTGCTAAAATAAGGACAAATTTCTCAAGGTTGCAAAAGTTGCCAAAATTCCTAAAGGTTGCCCAAAAGACCGAAAGTTGCCCGAAAGTTGCCGAGCAACTTGTGGACAGGGCTAATTTTTGAAAGGGACACAGCAGTCCTGTTAAGAGGTGATTCTTGTTGGAGGTGAGGCTGTTGTTGAGACGTGATTGGTGTTGGAGGTGAGGCTGAAGCTATATGCGCAAGGAGGGTGGAAAACTGGGGGTCCGGGGGCTTGCCCCCGGGAAAATTTTCTGTGACCACGCCCTTTAGATCGTTGCAAAACGCCCCAATTTTGAAGAATCTACTATTTGTTTTTCATGGGAAATTTCGAAAAAAGGACCTCAAAAGCACTGAAAAATAGATCGTTTTCAAATTTTATATAACAACGTGATAGCTTGATATAAATCTTCATTTCTATAAGTATCCGTTTACAGAAACTGAAAGTAATCCCATCTTAGTAATCATTTCCATCTTCCTCAACAATATTCACTTGTGCAAATTCTGACGAGCAACTCATTGAAAGCTTAATGCACAAACCATAAATGCATGACATTTTTTAAGTATGAAACGTGCAAAATAAATTGTAAATTTATCGTTTTTAGTCACCAAAATGTAGGTAAAACGACCGAATTTTCGGGAAAAAGTCCAAGAATGTTTTGACCGAAAGCATTTGTCTGAAATTTATTCGTCCGAAACTTTTTGCGCCTAATGTGTCTATTTTTCCAATAGAAAACACACTTTTCTTTCGATTGAAAAAGGAATTGTGCAGAAAAACGAACGAAGGACCTACTTTTTTGCCGAAAAACCTACTTTTTCATCAAAAACTACGTTTTTGCGATCGAAAAAGTGATATTTCATGTACACATTTCGATTGCCATAAAGTAGCTATGTAAGGAAAATGGATTAATTCACTTTTTTTCGATTTTTCCGACAAGAATGGAAAACTGACGAATTCTCCGACAACATTTTCACAGGGGGGGCCATGGCCCCCCTGGCCCTCCCGGCCACGACGCCACTGGCCAAAGTAACGGTGTCTCTTTGAAAAATTTTTCTTCACAAATTATTACAGGATCGTCAAGACTTCCATCTTGGGGACAAGCAAATTGGATTGTGACAAATGCAAACAAGGGAAAGTGTGGTGGTGGTGTGGGTTGGGCAAACACTTTCTCAAATGTGGTGATTTATGAAAAACTGTTACAAAGTTATGAACGTTTCCAATTTGGCACTTATTAAAGATGGTTTCTAACTTGGCACTGGTAGAGATGGGATGAAGACAGGCATTCTAAAAATCAACTTAACTTAAAAAGTTTTCCTGGGGATGCCGATCTATAAAGCAACTGTTACAAAATGATCAACAATTCTGTTTAGCACCGGCTAACATGGTATCGGTAGAACTGTTCCCAGCCAAAGTAAAAGGCGTGACCTCAGCAATTTTCCTGGAGGCTTGGCTTCGCCCTCGATCCCACTCATTTTACCACTCTCTCATTTTACTACCGAAAGGAGACACAAATCACTGTTCAATTATGAGTTCTTTCCAAGCCTCAGAAAGTTGTTTACATGACAGCAAAGAGATGACGATTTGTAAACTATTGGAAAGCGTAATGCTTAACGCCTGGAGCGGAGGGTATTTTAGCCTGAGATCAGGCTCACTTCGTTGAAAAATTAAAGATAAGGGACGTGCCGCCCAACTTTTAGGGAAAGTCCAATGGTTAAGGATTTTCCGTCCATTTTCATACTCATTTTTAAGGATTTTGGGGCGAAAGCCTGTTGAACTTCCCAGGAATCAAGTTTCATTTCGAAAGACGGTCCTCGAGATTCCTTTGAAACCGAAGAGAAAATAGCTGGGTATAGGTTGGGTAAGAATTTTCCGAGAAATGTCACATCTTCCATTTTTAGCACTGGCAAATGTGGAATCATGGGATGCATTCTAAGCCAAAGTAAAGGATGTTCCTTCACGCAATTTCCTCCTGCTCTTGACTTATAGGATAACTGTCACAAACCTATCAAAGTTTCCTTGTCACTATTGGCAAGCATGATATTGGGAGATGCATTCTAAGCCAAAGTGAAGGGCGTGGTCCTAAAAATTTTCCTGCGTGCCTCGCCCGCAGACCCCCTCATTTCAATACCCCCACATAATTTACGCTGGCCAAGCTGCTGCACAAAGGAGGAAAATCACACCAAAGGTATTATCTGTCATGTCGAGGGAGTGGGGGGGGGGGGTTAGTATATTTGTCCGACGGGAATGTGCCGTTTTTCAGGGTATCGTTTTCACCAATTCTTTTCTAGAGCAGGGTATCAAAAGAAGGCAAATTTTCTGGAGCCGGTTGTCAAAACATGTCACAAGGGGAAATGATGTTAGATCGATTTGTTATTTAGTCCATTTTGTGTGTTTTGGAGTATACTTTTTTACCGATTTTTTTCTACAATCGGCTGTCATTTGAAGGGAACAATTCTGGAGCCGGGTAATTTTTTTCGTGGGTACATCTCAGTGCAAGTTTAGGTTACGTACACCTTCCCCCCAGGATTTTATTCAGAAGATAAATCAGAACTGACTATCCAAGAGCGTGTTACAATCTCCTGGCACATGTCTTAGAACATAGAGATCAAGCAAGTAAAGGTAAATTCAGGCATGCATAATGTTCAAACCTTCCTGGGAGCGGTAGAAATTCTCTGAAAACCTGCCTGCATATCAATTTTGTAAAGCTAGGGTAGAAAAGCCTATTACCAGAACCAGTAATAATGCAGATATCAGACAGTAAGTTTTTGCACATGGAGCAACGAAACGATTAATCATATATTCAACAGCAGAACATGAGCAATTTGTACCATTTGTTTGCTTTTACTCATCATCTTACTGCAATTACATTTCATCAAAAACTATATGAGAAAAACTGCCTGCAAAATATTGCTTTGGAAAAGCTGCCTGGTTGTTCCCACGTTCCCATTTTTATGCACGCCTGGGTAAATTACTAGAGGAAGAGGAGGTACCACACCACACATGAAACGATAAGACGCTCATCTGGAAGCAGTAAAGAATTTTCCAGGATTTATACAATTTGAAGGAACGAGAATGATAGCAAAAGAAAAAGAAAATTCCCGGGAGCACATTTTGAGATGTTTGCCTCTCTCCTCATCATTGTGCGATACTGATGCAAATGATCAAATGATTTTAGTTGTAACACTTTAAGAAGTAGCTGCATAACATTGGTCATTTGTTTGTTTTAAAATGTGTTTTAATGTTTTATCAACACAACCCAGTTTTCATTATTTTTACGTTTGTCTTCCTCTTGGAAAAACTTTCAAAAATAAGCATAGCTAAAATATCGACTGTCAATGTGAAAAATATACCTACCAAACTCCAGGGAACAAGCAGATTTTCTCAAGGGAACAGGGGAACAAGCGGAAATTTAACAGGGAAAAGGGGAACATAGACCCCCCCTAAACGACCCTCAATTTTGGTTTGCTTTTCAGGAGAAACACCCTTCCTGGTTTATTCAAACAACGATGGCGTCAGAATCGTCACCTTTGTTCCGTTAGGAACGCAGGATTTAGCGAGAGCCCGGAAAGGTGCCACTGGCATTTCATTAGACACTATTGCAAAGCATGTATTCTGGGTTGATCGTCGGGCGAGATTGATCAAGTCTACAGCTTTGGACAAGCCCTTGATATCAAACAACATTACCCAGTTGAAGTCCGGAGCGAGACCGGATGATTTAGCAGTTGACTGGATCAATCGTAAGATTTATTGGACTGATGCAGGTTTTGATACAATTGAAGTTGCTGAGCTTGATGGTACCTCCGGTTTAGTCCTTGTGAATACAAGTCTCCAAGAACCACGAGGCATTGCGCTAGACCCAACAGAAAATGGCAGGTAAGTGCCCAAGGTGCAGGGCCGTCGAGAGCCAGCTCGGGCCCTCGGCTGATTCCTATGATGGGGCCCCTTCGTCCCCAAGAAAATTGTCTGGGGCCACGCCCTTCAGACTCTCGGAGAATGAGGGAAACGCCCTTTTTAAGAAAACTACTTTAGAAAAAATTGCTTAGATATTCCATGAAAAAGTTATCAAGGAAGCGGTATTTACGGTAAACAATGAAAAGATTCGCTCTTACGAGGTGACTTTGCCAAAGTCACCTCGTAAGGTACGGACACAAAAACTTTTAAACATAGCCACATAAGAAAACTATTTTCTTATGTCTATGTTCAGGTAGCTAGATTGCCATAAAAGTTGCTGTTAGGAGATTTTACAGCAATGACTAATTTTTGTCGAACGATATTTTTACGGGCCCCTTCGAGGCCCGGGCCCCGGACCTTTTACCCCCTCCAACCCGCCCTCTCGACGGTCCTGCCAAGGTGACCCAAAGACTGTTTCCATGCGGTTAGTAAGTTAGTCTGCGGTGCGACCTCTACGAGGGAGGAAAAATTGAAGGAAAAGGAAATACGGCAACTTCAACTCTAATGCATCGTCTATGATGATTTACACTAATTCCAGATAGTATTGTATACTATGTAAGAAGCCCTTATTGAACGATTACTTACGAAAGTTGTCTCATGTGCAGTGGCCTTTTATGATTCAACATTGATGGGGAATTATGTCGGCATACATGTTGCCAACAATATTGACGCGTGTGTCATGGTTTTTCTGAGGCAAAGAACTTCTTGACATGAAGGTGAATGTGAAGTTGAAGTTGCGGTTCCTTTTCCTTCAATTTTTCCTCCCTCGTAGAGGTCGCACCGCAGACTATTAGTAAGTCTAATATTTTGAGAAAAGACTTTTCAAATATGATACTTTTCAGTGCAAGTAAGACAATCATCAACTTTTTTTGGATGAAAATCCATCTTTTGAATAATATTGTTTCATAGATCATGAACTAAACCTAAACTGCAATGCAATCACGGGGGCATCAGTTTCGATATTTTTCTATATTTTTCTTTGTTTCTTATTTTCTGACGCGCAGCGAATTTCTCCTCTCCTTCCCATCGTCCAAAATGTTCGCTGCGCATCAGAAATAAGAAACATCAGAAATAAGAAAAAGAAACAAATCAGAAATAAGAAACAAATAAAATGTTGAAAATATCGAAACTGATGCCCCTGTGATGCAATGCGTTTTGTACTGACCCAGACAACCTCCCACACTATGAAGCATAGCTGCCACTGGTAAATCGCAGAAATTCTTGTATTCTTGGGTCAAATGCTATCATATTTTGATATTATTATATTATTAAGTCTCCGAGAACTTTCTCGAACTAACCCCTCCGTATAAAAATTTCTCATGAATAAATGGCACTTTATCTACCTTTTGCAATGGTAGAAAGAGACCCAGGGGTAACTCCGACGAGGAGAGGAGATGATGGAGTTCGCCAATTTGCTTGTTAAATCATACTTCAAAAATTATTACCGTGGAACGTACTGAAGTTCCTTTCAAATTGTAGATCAGCAGGCTGTACAGTTTCCTACAAAGCGAACGAATTTTGAAAAACAGGCTGATGAATTTCTTATAAAAAAAAAACTCTGATAATAATAACAGGGCAAAAACGCCATGATTGATTATAAATCTGTATAATACATTTCATAAACAAAACACTCCAAACTCTATAAAGAAGGGCACACTGACGGTAATCATATTGTAGGGTACTGGAAACTTGTTTCTGGAAAATTGCTTCTTACATTAATTTTGTTTCACAAGTTTTTGTTCTAAAATAAAAAGTTATAAGAAACTGGAAAAAATTCTGGCTCACCAGTTTCTTATATTTTGGTACATAAATTTAACCAAGTCAGCCTGCAGTCTCTTATAAGTGAGTTGCTAATATGCAGGGTTTTACTCATTTCAGACATATCTTTTGGACAGACTGGGGAAGAGAAGAGGCCAAGATTGGAAAAATAAGTATGGACGGCGATCCAAACACTCGAGTTGTTTTACACAATCTGACAGGCAGTTGGCCGAATGGAATAACAATCGACTTCACAACGAGAAGAATATTCTGGACTGATGCAAGGTTTAAAGTAATCGAGAGCAGTAACTTAGATGGAAGTGATCGAAGGCTGGTTTTTCGTATTCCACGGCAACATCCTTTTTCCATCACTGTATTCAAGGACTTTATTTACTGGGCAGATTGGCGAAGTCGGGCTATATTCAAGGCGAATAAATTTACGGGAGGAAATAAGACAGTGATTGTTCGCGAATTGAAAACTTTGACGGGTTTAGAGATTTTCGACCCACTTAGACAGCCCAAAGGTAACTGGCTTCATATTTGTTCGTTTTGTTATGGCTTTTACTGTTAGATTTATTACATTTGCCCCAGTTTTCGCTTGCAATACTGTACCTACTTTGTTTCTTGGAGTTGTTTCAGTTCCAAATTCGATGTTGTTGTGTTTTAAATTCTATGCGATTTATTTTGATGTCTTGATGAAGTTTGTAGAATTCTTTGGAAATAACAGTACAGGGATGGAATACGCCAAAAACGGTCAAGCATTTGAAAACTCGTAGTACGAATAATAGTTGATGGATTTAAATGAATCGAAATTTGCTTGATAGCGGGACGACTGAAATACTTTTGTGACTTTTTCGCGTCTTTATGAGCAAGGAAACCATAGTTAAGTTTTGTTGCGAATGGTTGGAAAAGAGCCGAAAACACTCGATCAAATGGCAAGGAATCTCTCACTAAAAACGATACACTAGGGCATTTAATATTTCTCAAGAGTTTTACAAAAATTATATTTTTTATAAAAACGACAGTGGTTTAATCCCATGGCAATAAATGTGCAGACGACATAAACAATTGTTTTGCATCAGAAAATTCTTTATGATTTTGATCGAATGTTCCAGAATATTTTCACACATTTCGTAAACAGTGGATTTTCGTAAGGTTGGATTTACCAACATTTTCAGTACTCATAAACGAGAGAAAAATCATAAAAATACCTCAGTTTTTGGGGCTATCAGAACAATTTATTCCTATCTAATCCATCCTATGAATTCTCTGAAAATTTTTTTGACGCACACATTATAATCTAGTGATAACATTACACTTTCTTACAATAATTTTCTCTATTTTTCAATTTCAAATTTTAAATATATTTTCAGCTCAAAATCCTTGTGGCCTATACAATGGAGGTTGCAGCCATTTATGTTTGTTGTCATCAGAATATGGACACTCGTGTGCATGCCCAACTGGCATCAATTTACTTCCTAATGGAAAAACATGTGACACCATGGGTAAGTCTTACGCATGACATTTGAATGATTATCCCAGGGGGGACACACACTCAGCACATGCACATACTCGTCCCTCCAGCCAACAAGGACAGATTTTGTAACACAATAGCTTGAGTTACTCTGAGTGACACCGCAATTGAAAGCGCCCCCCCCCCGGTTGAAATAGGGTTAAGAGCAAACATGAGCATATATCGAAAGAAGAAGAATATATCTACACATCTACCTCGGGCATTTTATTTATTTGGTTCAGAAGCTGAGCAGTAAGTATTTAAACCAGTGGCGGCGCCAGCCTAAAAAAATGGAGGGGACGAAGGAGACCACGCCCTTTTTATGCTCAGGAAACGCCCTTTTTATCCTAAAGAAACACCCTTCTTTGTTTATCAAGCTCTAAAGATACCTACCTAACCTCTCCTAAGACATTTTCTCAACGGATTTAGACGAATTGGAAGAGTGACCTCAGAGAAAAGTTGGGGGGACTTGTCCCCCCCCATTCCCCCCCGTGGCTCCGCCACTGATTTAAACAACACCAAAAAAATAAAGAGAATTGAATCGCCTCCCAATTGGCTTTTGAACTAAATAAATAATATGCCCGCTGTAGATGTGTAGATATATCCTTCTTCTTTTGATCTATGCGTATATTTGCTCTTAAAAACAACTTCTGGAAGGCACAATAAGTGAGCTAGCTACCTGGGTTTCAGAGAAACTTTTGGGGCTTTGTTTGTTTTGAATTACTGGTTGAGGGAATTTCCTTTGTCTGCGATCGCAAATCGCTTTGACTTCAGGTGTCAACAAAAGCCAACTCATGCTATTGTCTTAAACAATATGTCCTTGTTCCACTAGCCCACTTCACTCACTGTTTCGTATCATGAGCAGGACTTGGGACAAGTCTATCCTTCAGCCATTTCGCAACAAAAAAATTTTCGCAACAAACTTTGTCTATATTTTCAGCACTCATGAAAACACAAGATAAACCATAAAATACTTCATTCTTTTTGCTATCGACCACAGTTCAATTCATTCAAATCCATACAATACTCTTGGTACTATGATTTTTCAAACGCTTGAACTTTTTTGACGTATCAGGTACTGTTATTTCCAAAGATTCCAAAGAGACGAAGGTAGTGGTGCATTTTTGGTGCTGTTGTCCACACTCATGAGTACCGCATTTAGGAAGAACCTAACTGTAACTTCAATTATCTTGTAGGCAAAGACAAATGCGAGTCAATTACGTCCCCAATGTGCATGAACGAAGATGATGAAGAGCAGGCAACATGGATGTACAACTCGACAATGCTTCCGAATTTGCTTTCACACAAAAATCAAAATGACGCGGCATTGGAACTTCACCAGTTCTTTCCAATCGTGAAAGTTAAATGCTCCGAGGTTCTGCAACAGTTCTTGTGCAACCTTTATCTGCCAAAGTGTTCCAAGAAAGTGATCCCACCTTGTCGTTCAATTTGCCAGAAAGCACGAGATGGTTGTGAGCCTGCGATGATGAAATTTGGTTTCAATTGGCCTGATAATCTAGACTGCAAGCAGTTTCCTGCGGACGATGAAGAAGAATTGTGTATTGGAAGCAGAAAAGCGTTATCAGACAAGAAGGAAGGTCTTAAAAATGCAACAGAACCAAATATAGCACAGAAAAATTCTACTGGTATGCTTCGAAGAACGAATGAGCGAATGCAGACCCACAAAGCCAACCGTGCGCGCAAAATTGCAAATTTTTTAGAATATATCGTCTGCTCGAATCGCCCACGAGGGGCCAAAGCCGAGCAGACAGCCCTACTGGCACCTCATTTCAAGAATTTCGAGCCTTTATTCGAGGAGAGAAGCCCTGGTGACAGATAGTACTTCCCTGGGTGGCAGCGACGCCACTCGAGAACGATCTTGCGCGCATAAGGCGAGCACGCTAACTGCTACTCAAATCTAGACTTATGATTCTTGCCCTAGTTATCACTGCTAGTTCCTTAACGACTACCTCCCTTGCCGCCCAAAACTAGGACTCATGATATTGCAGTTCAAAAATAGGACTTGGCTTTTCTGTCTTGATCATGCTTTCAAGTCAGTCCAAGGGCGGTAAGAAGAGTTGATATGTATTCACACCAGAATGGTCTTTCGTTTGTTTCTTTGCTGATTATTCTCTTGGTTTTGGTTTTCAAACGACATGAATCCCTCGTTTTCTCAAGTTGAAACTCAAGACGTTGGCGGCCATTTTCTTTCCTTCAAAAGCTAAACAAAAATGAGGTTGGGCCAAGTCCCACGGAATTCACTTTGGTTTAGTTTTCGGAAGAAAGAAAATGGCCGCCAACGTGTTGAGTTTCAACTTGAGAAAACGAGGGATTCATGTCGTTTGAAAGCAGAACCAAGAGAATAATCAACGAAGAAACAACGAAAGACCATTCTGGTGTGGTTCTTTTTCTATCAAATACATATCAACTCTTCTTGCCGCCCTTGGACAGTCAATCGATAATTTATTTCTTTAATGTTATGAGATGGCGAAAGCAACAATTTTAAACCAAACTAATCAACCAACTAAGGTTCTAACCAACTGTTTACAATGCACAGTGAAAATCTATAATATAAATATAAAATATATCTCACACCATCTGCAGATGTTGCAATTGCAAGTGTCTCCCTTCCAGCTCTTAATCATATGTTTGAATTGCTTTGTGTTTTGGGCAGGGGAGGTGCCAGAAACCTTCCGACAGAGGGGCTGAAACTTCCGACAGGGGACTCAAATGGCTAAAACATGCAGTTGTCGTACATCATTTGGCCAAATTTCCTCCGACAAGAACCCAAAATTCCCTCCGACGGGAGGGCTAGATGCTTCCGACAAGAGAGCTGTAGTCCCCCTGGCGCCACCCCTGGTTTTGGGCAATTCTGCCGTGTCAGATAGCGTGTTCCACAAGGTCGAGGAAGTAGTCGAAGAAGTAGTTCTAAGATGTAGAACATTTTGAAATTCTAAGATGTTGAAATTTATGACTAAACTGGAAGTTTCATATGCAAAAAGGTTCATCAGTGCATTAGCAATATGCTTCAAAATCAGGCAGCCCTACAGAGAGATAAATTTTCTAATTCAAAACCAATTTCAAGATTAGCTGTATCTGAGAAAGTAATTTGGTATTTGATCTACGTGCAAAAAAGAAATTTGAGGGTCCATGATGTAATCAAATTTTGGTGATTTTGCAAACAGGAGTACTTTTTTGGGACTTTTGGTAAAATTCAACATGTACCTTGTTTTGTATTTTAGAAACTGTTTGTACAATTTTCGAGTACCAGTGCATAACTGGCAAATGTATTCCAACTGATTGGAGATGTGATGGCCAGGAAGATTGCAAAGATGGATCAGATGAAACACGCTGCACTGAATCGGGTATGGTATAGTTCGGTTAATCAATCAATCATCGAGTTCCGATTAATCGATTACCATTTGGTCTAACCGATTAATGTACCGGATGTCCCAAAAAATGTATACGGATTTGATTGACTCCAGCGCTATGAATTTAACTTCAACCAATGTCTAATTACTCTAAAAATGTTCCTCGATAGTTAACTTAATCATAGATACCTCATTTGTTGGTATTGGTGCTTTGAGAGCAGACCTGTTAATTTTAAAAGCTCACATTTGCCTCTCCCTGTAAACCAGAACTTTAGCTTTAGCCTTGATAAAATTTGACCAGTATTAGATCTTGTGTTTTTCTGTTTTCCAGAAGTCACCCCCCCCCCCGGTCACCCATGGGAAGTTTCTTAAGTTGTCATTAATTTCAGTTCTTAATTTTGATGTGCTTCATGAAGTTGCTTAGGCCAAAAGGCCAAAGCTCTTGTTTGCAAGTGGACGCAAATTTGAGCTTTCAAGATTGATATTTCTGCTCTCAAAGCATTAATGCCAACAACGAGGTATCTATGTTCAAGTTAACTATCGAGGAATATTTTGAGAGTGATTAGACTTTGGTTAAAGCTAAATTCACATCGCTGGAGTCAACCAAATCTGTATACATTTTTTGGGACACCCGGTACATTAATCGATTAGTGCCGAATAATCGAGTAATCGACTACCGGTGATAATCGACTTTAATGCAAAAATTGGAATATGAGTAACCAATCCATTTTCATTCATGACTGATAATGAGAAAATAACCGATTTTTATAAACCACCTTGAAACCCCTGAAAAAATATAAATATTTGATTGGCTCCGGCAATGAGAATTTAGCTTCAATCAATGGTTAATCAATTTAAAAATCTTCCTTGATAGTTAACTTGAACATAGATGCCTTATTTGTTGATATTGCTGCTTTGCCAGCTGAAATATTAATACTGAAAGTTCAAATTGCCTCCACCAAGAAAATTCCTGAAGCACAGCGAATAAATAAACAATGCCCTTGATAAAATTTGAGCAAAACTGAGAAAATGTTATATTCCATTCGCTAGATTTAACCTATTATTGTGCCTTTTTCATTTTCTTTGATTTAGTTTTAAACTTCGATGTGCCTCAGGAAGTTGCTCAGGCAAATTGTTAAAGCTCTGGTTTAGAGGTGGAGGAAGTTTTGAACTTTCAAGATTAATATTTCAGCTCTCAGAGCACCTATATCGACAAATGATGTATCTATTTTCAAGTTAACTATCGAGGAACATTTTGGAATTGATGAGCCATCGATTAGATGTAGATTTACATCGCTGCACCCAACCAAATCTGTACACCTTTTCTGGGACACCCCGGTATTTTCAATTAAATGAAGTGCTTAAATCCTGGACCTTACTTGACTTTGGAGGTTACCGAATTATAGAAATAGGTAAACCTGCCAATGAATCGCGAAAATATGCTGCATCAAGCTACAATAGTAAATGAGTGCTGCATCATAGTTTTATTTTACTCGCAAAAGGGTTTGTAAAATTTTCCGTGACTTTCGTTCCGTGTTTCTGACGTTTACGTGCACTGAATTGATAGACATTGAGGGTGCATCCTTGCAGGTCAGATTTAACAAAGAGCCGCAAAGCATTATGGTTGGTGGAAAACGAGGCTAAGTGGGACTGCAGGAAATTCACCCTCAACACAACCCCATTGATTCAGCTTTGCGAATCAAAAATGTGTATTAGGGTAGACCGGGAAAGATTTAACATGGGGAATTTGCTGGTGCTATTCTCATCTGGTGGAGATCACAGTTATGTCTTGAAAAATCTTTGAGAGCCTAAAAAAATGTAACCCTTTGGCTATCGTATTGCTTTACTATTTTTTTACTTTTAACCAGCATATTTTGTAAGTTGTTATGTGGAGGGCCCCTTAAAAATCAGCCGCTCAGGGCTGAAACCAGTGGGGGGGGGGGGCTAGGGAGCGGAACACTCCCCAGAAGGCCATTTGTCAGAAATTTTACTATACCTACCTGTCGGATTTAGCGAATATGTGGTTACAGGCCCACATTTAGAAGATTTTATTGGGAAAATGATGCATGGAGCATGAATTTATTGATTTTTTAGAATAGATTCTGATATGAATGTTGAATCTACAGCATATTCTTGCTTCATATTCATTGAAACTGCAAGGTAATTCCAAAATGTAGTCAGTAAAGGAGCACGTCAATCCTTTCGTGCATGATTATACGATATGGTTTGTTCCTAAAACTGGGGTTGTTCCTTTCGTCGTTGTTGTTGATTTTGGCGTCGAAAACTTTTGGTTCTTTGCCCCCCTATGAATTCAAGGCTGGTATCGAGCCTGGAGTCACTGGACATTGCTTAAGGTTCACCCTCCCTAATAGATTGAAATATGAAATTGAAATATGAAATGAGATGACATTTTTTTCAGTCCCTGAAAAGATCACAACATTGAAAGTGATTCCTAAACCTGACTTCTCTGCAGTGGTGTCCTGGTTTCCAAACAGACTGATAAACTCGGTGCCAGTGACGTCATTCATACTGAACTTTAAGGAAATAAGCAGTGCGTCATATAACCAAGTGAGACTGCAAGGACACCTCAGATCATACATCGTGACAAATCTGAAACCACGTGGTATTTACGAGTTCTCAATCAAGGCTAGCAATCGTATTGGAATCAGCCCTTCGAGTGATCCTGTATTGATACGAATGGAAGTTGGGTTACCAGGTCAGTTCTTTACTTTTTTTAATGCCATAGTCACAATCTTGGAGATTAAAGGGAATCTATAAGTCCTTGATAAAAATAGCTGCGCAAAGACAGTAGGTTATGACACGTGCCGCTCCATATTTGGGTGACTGATCTACGTCAACAGGAAATACTGGTTTCTGATAGGCTAGAATCTGATTGCAAGTGGCTTGAGCCACTTTTATATGCTTACATTCCCTTTAATTCACAATAATCATCTGTATCGTTCAAAACAAGGACAGACTTTGTTGGGGAGACGAGATATGGTTTGTCCGAGGAAACGTATCTGTCCCCCCGTGCAGTAGTCTCACGAAATAGTCCCAGTTATCGCAGCAACAACAGCAATGACAACAACAACAACAATATATATTTTTGCTCAAACTGGGACTTATGGACTTTCACATCACAAAGTGGGACGAAAATAAACAATGGGCGCACAGATTTTTCTGTGCCCTTGGAAACGAGGTTAATGGCCTCTTATCGGTAGTTGGAAAATTTCAGGAGCTGTGGAGTTTGGCGTGCACTATTGCTAGATGAAGATTGCCTTCAAAATGAGGAAATTCTTGTTGAAACTGAAAGGTTTGTTAATTCTTAAATTAAAGAAACATTCATGCGAATACTGGTGACTTTTGTTCATTGCTAACGTCACTCAAAACTTGAATTTTGAGGCGTTTTATTATCTGACGATTGAGCTGACAATTTAGGCCCACCGCCGTTGCAATGGTTTCCATATCGGACATGAAATCGAGGGAAAAAATTTCGTCCCAATGTTCAATGTGAAAGTCCATGAGTCGTAGTTATAGCGTCCATCAGCCTATCAATAGCAATAACTACGAACTTGCAATCAGTCTACCCGTGCAGTAAGTTAATGTTTATGCGCAGTAGCGCGGAGCGTTTTGAGTTGGAACTCTGACGGGCGCATGGGCGGATGAGCATTAACCTACTGCACGGGAATACACATAAGTTTCCTCGGACAAACCGTATCTCATCTCCCCAACAAGACTTAGCAACGATATCAGATGAGCTAGAAAAATATTTAGACTTTTGAGATTGAGCGACATAGCTTTCAAATCATTTATCAGATTCCTGAAAACAGACTATTCCCATTTCCTGTAAATGCAATTTTTAAACGAAAATTAGAAAAAATATTCTATTGATGTCTGACTCGCATTAGCTGTCAGGTAAAATTATTAGCGAATAAAAACAATTCAACGGTTTGCACAATACAAGGACGCCTACCTTGCATGAACTCTGTTTATGCGCAGTCCAGTTTTCGTGACATACAGGCCACTGGGAACCAGACAGCGCGATTTTTGATTGGTGAATATTCGACAGACGTTAGAATCACCATGACGGATTAACAGGACAGCAATTGATTTGTGTATCATGTCATGAAAACATAACTACGAATAAACAAATTGATATAAGGTAGGCACCCTTGGTTTGCATCAGTAATTTTGTGTTATTTAAAATTTCACCTGACATTGAATTTTAAAAGTCAAAACCACAATGTCAATGCAAATTCCATTCTTAAAACTGTACTTTGCAAGAAGAGGACGTACATTTTGTTTACACAACCATTTTCAGTTTCCTTGCCTTTCAGGGGAAGTGCTTTTGGTTGGGAAAGTGGTAAATTCGAGTGCCATACACTTATCATGGACAAATCCAGATGACTTGCTAGCACTGGGGTATTTTGTACAATACAAAAAAGTAACTGAGGAGGAGAAATCAAGCGCAGAGGAATCAAAGATGATAACTGTACCACTGCGGGGCAATCAAAAAGTAAGTCTATGATTGGCTGAGAAATTTGAATACACCTCAAGGGAGCCAATCACATTGCATGAAAATGACAAGAGACGCAAATCTAGGACCAACTCGCCAATCAAACCGTCACAGTCATCCTCTGTAGAAGGGAAAGTTAGATTTTCACAACTTCTCTCAAAGCACTTGTTCTTCATTAGTTTTGTAGTTGCTCAAAATTTAGAGAAAATTGTTTCCCCAAAGTGGAGCATATAACTATCTGGAGCAAGGACATCTGGAACAAATTTACGAAGTAAAGTGCAAAAATCTACATTTCATTGCTTCAGAAAATATATACAGGGTGTCCCAGATAAATTGTTCGACGTTTGATTAAATGTTAAAAAATAACAATAAAATGTACAGGCTCTTTGTTAGATAAACCTGTTCCTAAGATTTTAAATTAATTTTAGACGCCATAATCTTGCGAATCCGCTAAGAATTCACGGAGTTACAAGTGTTTGAAGTTCAAGTTTGTGCAAAAGCTGAAACCAGACGCCCCTAACTAAAAACTTAATCAATGAGAGACGGGGTAATTCCACATTGTGCTGAACAGGGTTCCTCCAAGCATCCATAACCTTGATTCAATGTTATAAAAAGCTAGTTTATCGAAAGTGCTTTTGAAAGTCATTTTGATTTGCTTTGAATAAACGAGATTCTACTTTCACAAAGTATGCAATTTAGGGGGTCTGGTTTCAGCTTTAACTTGAACTTCGAAATCTCATAACTCTGTGAATATTTAGCCGATTTGCTACCTTCTGGTGTCTAAAATTAATATAAAATTTCAGCAATAGGGTTATCTAACCATGGAGCCCGTTCAGTATTTCGTTATTTTTTTTATATTTAATCAAATGTCGAACACCCTGTAGCAAATGAAAAAATAGCCCTATCAGCAATCTGCGAGAAAGTCTAGATGAACGATATTTTCATACCTTCGTAGAAATATGAGGATTTTGGAATATGCAAAACGGTGATGGAAGCTCTAACAGTTGACATTAGTTGTTCCTCTACTTTTTGTTACAGGAGGCGTTCATGACAGGCTTTATATTCATTTGACTCTGCTTTGTTTTTAGGAATATACAATAACTAAAAACATCAAGGAAATGAAAACGTATGAAATCACAGTGCAGTCATTCACATTACAAGGCTATGGACAGAGAATGGGGCCTATATTTGTGACAATACCTGTTGAAAGTATCACACCACCAAAATTCACTGTAAAAACCCTCAATGATACTTTATACAACAGCGCAGTGTTTGAGATACCACCACAAGAAAATGTTGCAGCTTTTGCCTTACGTGTTGGGAAAAGCCCTTCAAAACGATTGCCTATCATTGACGAAAAGGTCACTCTCCTACCAGCCAGTTTCAAAGGGGGCAATGTACGAATGGAACCATTCATGTGGCACTTCTTTGGTCTTTCAATGCGAGGGGAAGATGGTCGTTGGTCACGTGAGCGCCCACAATGGCTTCGTGGTCCTCTAAATGGCTACACCGCGTACTCAAAGAGGCCAAACAGTGTCATTCTCATATGGTCACAAATCGATCCCAAAGGGGACGGCGATTTTTATACAGTTTCCTTCAAGGGCGCTGATGATATCAAGAAGTCGAAGATAACCGTGAGGAATAACAAAGAACTAGGTTACACAAGGATCACTGTTGGGGCCCTTCGTAGTGGTTCTTCTTATGACTTTGAAATCAAAGATGCAAGTGCTGACTGCGATGACAAGAAGACGTTCAAAACATCTGTTAAGGCAAAATGAGGACAAAATTTTGAAGACTTCTGAACTAATTTTGAGATAAAAGATTTAACCTTACGAATTAACAGAACTTATTTCAATTTTCGGAGCTAGAGCTGAGAGCTCAGGTAGCAATTTCAAGCATCATGCTTTAATTTTGTTTTGATAAACACTTTTTAACACTGAAGAAATAAATTGTTTAAACATCACTGCACAAAGCCAAATTGGCCTCTACGTTGACAATTCTTTTTATAGTTTTGTAAATTTTTAGTGGAAAAGAAACTTGACAAAAACTCTGTCTATGAAGACTATTAAGATTTTGTATTTTTTGCCGAGGTTTTTTTGCTGTTTTGTTTGTTGGTTTGTAAAACCAAATTTTTGAAAAACACAGTCTAAGCAGAGCCAACTCCTCAAAAACGCCATAGGCCAGAGCATTTAGCAAAATTTCCAACGATTTCAATACCTTCTGATGGAAAATGCCAATATCCCCGCCCGAATCCACGTTCAATTTCCAGAATTGGTCTTCATGCAAGCAAGCTTCTTTTCAGTCAACACCTATGCACGTCTTGGAGTTTAGCAAGAGAGAGATCTATGCAGAAGAGACATTAGTAGTAAGTTCAGCTGCACTTTTACTGAAGGAAACCATTGAAGAGCAAAGATATGTGCGCCTTTATGCCTCTCCATTTTAGGCCCAAACCCTGCAAAACAGCTAAATAAAACAAACCGTGACACACCTTTTCGACTTCTGGAGATTGCAGATGTTGGGGACGCTATAAAATATTTTCTGTTGTTTCGCAAAAGAGATTTAAAATGCATGAATGCCTATTTTTTCTCATGGCAAACAATGCTGGCTTAATCTTCTCTTTGAATCCGCATGCAGACAAATTTGTGGAATATCTCATGAATAATTCAAACTAAGTTGGTAGGCCGAATTCCAGCCAATCACATTACTGCAATTCGACAACATTAGTCTCATGTGATTTTCATTGATGGGAATTTCATAGTAGCTTGTGGTGGTTGGAATGCGTTGAACATTGCGAAGTTATTAGACGAATTAGGCAAATTACATTAAATTTGCTTGTCAGAGAGATTGCCAGTTGCTGCAAGATTGTTTACATGAGGGTTTGGCATGTCAGGCCTGTGAAATATGAGTGAGAATATCCTTCGATGTTGAATCTTTTAACGAAAGGGTGTGCATCTACACAGCCTGCAACGATTTATTTGCTTGGAATTTTGAATCACTGGGCAGAATCTGGTAGGCTAGAAAATCGCCAAATAATTCAACGAGCCTGATAACACCGTAAGTTCGTTTCTACATATTGTTTCTACCGTTTCGTTGCATTTCGTGTTTTTAAATCGTACCATATCTCAAGAAAGGAAAAGAAGGTCTTTATGTAGCCAGTCAAAAGAGCGCATTGGGGCCGCCTTACAGCTTGAAGCATAAAACAGCTGCCCAGAGTGTAAAGTACACTATTAGTGAGAGAAAATTCATCACTTTTTGTTGGCATCACCGAAAAAATTGACATTGGTTTGATTGAATAAGATGCTTTTCGGGAAATTTTGCTGACACCATGTACGTAATTCTGTTTTAGGCCAGGCCAGTCGTCACTTTTCACTGAATAGGTATCGTATCCCACACTATCCCACACAAACTCAGTGTTGCATCCCTTCACATTTGTGTTTCCCTTGTTTCTAACCGGTTCGCAGTTATCCACAGGGAGTTGTGTCTATGAAAATATGAACTGTTTTTACTTGATTATTCAACTGCTACGTTTTGAACCAACAACATTTTGACTGCGATCATTGGCTAGACATTACATTGTAATTTTTACACCTACAAAAAAGAAAACAATTTAGGCACTTGGTACTAATTGTAAATAGCTTCTGATAAAAGAAGCGTGTATAATCCTTATTTTCGTTGTTACAGTATCCTACACCTACACAATCACTATCTTGTCATGATTTAAAAAAAGCAACAATTTCAGGAAACTTCACGAAATTAACACAAAGTTGACCACCTGAATCCTGGACCTCGGTTAATTGGGAATATTCCAAAGGAAACGTTCTTCAGCAAGATATTTCCCTAAAATCTCTTATGATTTCCGGATTTTTACCTCCAGGTAATGGTTTCAATTTGCAGGTATGACTTCCTTGGAAATGCAGTCAAATATCACTGATGGATCTTCCCTGCCCTAATAGCAGATTGTGGGTCCTAATCCTTTCATTACCTTTCAGTAAATTGTCATTTCAGGATAATGCTCAACGTCAATACTCTTTTCCGCCTAAAATATTTGCAATCATTTTGTTCAATTCTTCAACACTCAGCACATTTTTTGGGATCAACCATAGAGTCAAACTTTGCGGATTTAGAAGTTGGGGTGCTGCAAGGTTCATGTCTTGCCCTTCTACTATTCCTTATTCTCATTTGCATCAACATAAGTGTACGAGCCAGGGGGCTGGGCTGGAGGCGGTAGCCCCCCCTCAAAGTTGAAATGTTTTCAAAGATCAGCCCTTTTCATGCAAAAATTCCACCCTTTGACGGGCAGAAATGTTGGTAAACAATGGATTATTTATTCAGCAGCTTCCTCGATTTTACTATCGCCTATACTTTATGCACATCATTTATCTCTCACAAGCTTTCCAAAGCCCTACTGTTTCCATGTATCATGAAGAAGAGTGTTTGTGTAGTCAAACATGCAGCTAAGATTGATAAAACAGCAGAAAGAGTTCTTTAGAAGTTATTGTTGCTGAACGATTTTCAATAGGACAGGTCCCATTGAATCTGAGAAATCTTGTTTTGACTGTACAATTTTTGGCGCGAAATCTCCTTCGTCTCAGACTCCCTGCTGTCAATCAAATTAAAGATGCGTTTCTTTTAGCAATATCTGGCTGTGTCTTGTCGGGAAATTTACGAAATACTATTTATAACATACACAATTCCTTTAGATTGCAACTATGAATGATAAAGCAAAATTGAGATCTGCATTGCCAAGCTCAGCATTTGCAAAAGCAAATCGTTAATTAGTTATGCTCAGAGACTTCATCGGGACATGGATATTCATTCGTAGACTTCTAAGTACGCAACGAAAAGCTATATACAGTGCATCTCACAGGAGGGGTTCGCAAATGAGCATAGGTTCCAAATCTTTAAAAAGGCTGGTGTAAAATTCACTTACTTATTTCTTTGAATTGAATGACTTCAAAGAAACTTCAGCTATTTCTCTATAATTCTACCGTTGAAATTTTCTGAAATCTTCAATATTTTCAGAATTAGAGTGTTTTTCTACCTTTTTAAGAATTCAATAAAAATTTTCAAAAAAACTTAAAACCATCGTATTTCCTAAACTGTCTGAAGCAACATGAAATAATTTCGAAGAAAACCATAGTTTATGGATGTCTACAATATGGTATCAAGCAAAAGTCTGTCACTTTTCTGGTTCATGGTTTAGAAATTTGACGACGTCACACCCTCAAATGAGTTAAAATGTAACATACGCTGAAATTTCGGAAAATATTGAAAACTTTTGGAAAGTCCAACGGTAGAATTAAAGATAAGTAACTAAAGTTCGCTTCAAGCCACTCAGTCAGAAGAAATAGATCACAGAATTTTACACCCAGCTTTTTACGCGGAGTTAAAGATTTGACAGCTATGTTTCGCAAATGCCCATCCCTTTCCATTCAAAATTTTTAATGGCATTGTTTCTTTTATTTTCTCCATTTTCGTCTTCATTTTCAAAAAAATTACTCAAAACATTTAAGATTGTGAAGCTAAGACTGAGTTCACAGCACATTCAAAATGCTGAAAAATGTGACAAATTGGCCTCCCGTTCACACGAAAATAGCTTTTTTCATTCGTATTGATGGGAATTTCAGAGATACAACGTGGTTTTAATTATCCTATTCTATACTGTAAATGGTTGGTTTCCCTACATATTAGTCATCTATCTGTTTTGGAAACCGTGTAGATAACGGGGATATTTACCAGATATAATTTATCTTGGGATTTTCATCTGACACTGATAGCTATAAACTTAGATTCAAGATTCAAGACAATGTTCTGTGAGCAAATCTAACTAAACACCGTAATGAAAACTATCCATGCACACCATCTGTTTTTGAAGGAGAGGAAATAGAGCCAAAAGGGTGGGACAAAAGATACAAAGTGCGCCAAAAAGTTCATGCGCTTGAAATATTGTTATAGGTGAATTGAATGCTGCTTGACAACAGAAAGATTGAAATCTTTGTGTGATTTTTTCTCCTGTTTTTACGAGCATTGAAAAATAGGTAGATTCGAATAAAAATCCTTAATTGTAAAATGCCTCAAAAAGGGCCTAAAACGCTCGATCAAATCGTAAATAATCTTAGCACACGTAACAGTATAAACGTACATTTGATCTCACCCGTGAAGTAAACTTGTCATTGTATTGCAAGCTTTAGTAATTTTTAAGAATTCATTTATGCCCTTACTTGTGTTTCTGTAAGAGAAAATCCTTCACAGTTCGTAACTAAGGATTTTTGAAGATACTTATATTTCCAGTGCTCGTTAAAAACAGGAGAAAAGTCACAACAATACTTGAGTCGTTCTGCTATCAAGGTGCATTCGAATAATTGAAATCCATCCAATATTGTAGGTACCACGATGTGTAGGTACCACGATGTTTCAAACGCCTATTAACGTTATGACGCACTCTTTAGAAAAATTGAGTTGTTGTAAAGGCTGTATCTTTTGTATCATTAAGGGACAATGTAAAGTTTATTTCATATCATGGCCGGTGCAAAACAAAACGGAGCAACTCCTTTTTTGGAGATTGTACAGAACTGGGTCAACTCTTTTTATAAAGAAAGTATGAACGGGGCAGTATCTTTTTATAAGCTCGAGATGAAGTTTGAAATATAAAATGACTCATTTTGAGAACAAAATTGTGAATCATGCAAGTTGAAAAATGCTTGGATGGATGTGTATGGCAAGAATCAGGGACGTAAGAAGCATCTTCAATTGGGATGGGGGGAGGCTTAACTCCTCAAGGGCACCGGACAAAGACTCGCGGGGACAAGAACTGATTTTGTTATGGTCTTTGGCTAATTCATCGGTGGTACTATACATCATCTGATCTGTTGTTCATGAATACGGGGCAGATACATTGCCAAGGGGATCAAGGCTAATTGGTGTATTTTCAAAACATTTCGCGTTCTAGTTCAAAATGTACTACACGTATTATTTTCTATAAGAAACTAAGAATTTGGGCCATATCAGTAATGAAAGTTTCTTAACATTATCAGATCTGTGCCTTCCTCCTGTTTAGACATTACTCAAGTACTTTCTGAGCAATATGATACAGGAAACAAGTGAGAATAAAGAAAAACATGCTGGAGCTTCTTAATTTTTTTGGCAATCTGAGAGTCTCGAGTTTCTTATGAGAAAAAATACATGTATTACAAGTGCCAATATGTGACCATGCTATTATTTACATAGCATTGGCTGATATTCACTGTATCTGCGACTGAAAGGTTTGCTAAAGGTCCGTGAGTCTCCCCAAGGGTCTTTTGATTAACGTTAGGGTGACACAGGGCGAGCAGATTTGTTCCAAGAATTTTTCTTCTCCACCGGCCATGTAATATAATAAATTTTGCGCTGTCTCTACGGAAAAATCTACCAAAAAAGAAGAAAACAACTGGGTCAAAGGTTCGAGTCGAAGTGTGAGTCAATAGGTCGATTCGATGATCAACTGATTGCATATCAAGTGTTAATCAACAATTCAATGGAGATAGCACTGGTGACGAAAATCGTTGACCACATCTCACCACCAAAGGTATTTCAGAAAATTGGCACAAATATTGGATACAATATTTGCTCAGCTAAAGTTTCTTTGTGACACCCTGTGGATTTGATGATTGGCTGATTTGAAATCACATGATAATCACTGAATTGACATTACGCTGTTGGTGGTGTCCAGTCATTGATCGTGTTTTCAACAAAGGTATTGTCACAAAATTGGCACAAAAACAATGGATAAAACAATTTGCTCAGCTAAAGTTGCCAAAATTAGCCACAAGCTTCTTAATAAGGGCACCCTATGGATTTATTGATTGGCTGATTCGATATCATGATAATCAACATAATCAAGATAACATGATAATCAAGAATCAATGAAAATTGTCAGAAAAAGTTGGCACAAAGATTAGCTCCAAAATTTGCTCGGCAAAAGTAAAATTTCTTCATAGCACCCTGTTGATTGATTGGTTGATTGATTTGGTGATTGATCATCAAATGATAATCAACGAATTGAGATTGCGCTGGTGGCAAAAATCACTGATCATATTTTCATCAAAGGCCATCGAACAGTCACGCTGTGGAAGGACATCTGATCAAGATAAGTAAAGAGAGAAAAGAAACCAAGAAATCATTAATATTTCAAGCAGTTTAGCGTTGATTAGTTAGTAATCTCAACGAGGGAATACAGCATGCTTCGCTTGTTCAACTTGTGAATCGAATTCTACGATAACAGAAGACAGTGAAGCGGCGTGCTTTTGCGGGCCTAAGAAGTTGGGTCCAATTCAATCGACGCAATCAGTTTGAATTGAAAAGGAGATGGCGTGAAGAGGGTAAATGTAAGATAAATAGGCCAGCATTATTGACATCTATGTGTTATTATTACTGATGTTCTAATTACGCAATTATTGCAGTGATTGGTAACTCAATCTGTGTGTATTTTAGGCATTATTCGCCGCTGCTACAATCAAAGTACGACGTCAAACAACGTAATATAACGTAGGTCATAGAAAATAGAGGAAACTACTTCAAAAAATCTTGCTTTCACCCTAACTCCCTTCAGTTTTGCACAAGATTGTTAAGATTGATTGGGAATTTTCAAAGCTCATTTTTCTGTCAACCTATGACCCTGTATTTATACATTGAGAACTTACAAGAAAGAATTTCTGACCAAGGTTTCTTTCCTTATTTTATGTTATAAGTATAACTTCTATCTAGGCCTAGCAGTTATTAGAAATGGTAAGAATATTTGTGTGGATGCGAAAGATATAAACAAAGTTAAATCTCAACAATGCAATGCCATTTACTTTCATTCATATAAAAACCATCCATCATACATCTTAGATGTTTTAATAAGCAAGGTCCACTGTTTGAAAACAAATTAAAATTTATATGATTTTAGTGTGCGCAAATAAATTGATCATTTTGCATGACCAGAGGTTAAAATGATTTGTTTACAAGATTGTCAGTTTAAGGATAAATAAGTTTTTTTTAGATATTACCTTGATTGTGGGACAATTTAGGAACACAAGAGAGAAACTCCTGGTGTGTCTCATGATCTGGTAAAATATTGCACCCCCAGACAAACATTCTTACTGAATGTCAAAAATATGATGTTCAGCTGAGTGAGGGAGTTTTTATGCAGCCAAAAATCATTTGATTTTGTTTGATAGTCATACCTGCCTGCTTAAAAGCAGGAAAGTCAACTGTACCAACAAAGAGCTTCATAATGCACAGATGAGCTAATAAAATAGAAAATAGATGAAGGTATGAAATTGAATCAGGCATGACACAAGTAAAACAACGGTGCAACCTGCACATCGTGAGTGCGCAGTGCAGTTTGGAATCAGTAAATATTGCAATGCAAGCATTGGCTAAGTTTTGCAATCAGCAAGGATCACATTGAACAACATGATTTTTCAGTGCAGTTATCACTGGTGCCAAGACTTTGCCAAAGTGCGATTGCATTAGATGTGATAAGTAGGGATTGCACTATTGTTTTACCTAGACTTATGACCTGGAGTCCCTTGTTTTCCTGTGCTGTTTGACTTGATGATGGCACTTCAGTCAACAGAGACTCATTTTATTTCTCTTAAAAACCTGACCCTATTTAGGCCCAAGCGAATGATGGAACTTTTGATTCCATTAAACAACTAATGACATTTAGACTAGTTTCAAGATTAGAGGCTGTGATTCAAGATTCAAGGCTGTGATGATTCATATTTCGCCTGATGTATCCATACCACAGGGACAGCTTTTTCACTGTTTTATTATGAGTCCCTGTTGAGCAAGGTTTACCACAGGAATACAAGGGACTCATCGTCATAAGTCTATGTTTTAGCTATGTGTGAGTAACAGGATAACTTGCTGAATGTATGTGTCTGATGTTGATCACAGCAAATCGTTAGCTTCTTAGTATGGAACCCATGCACAATCTCAGAGAAGCATACTGTAGCTTATCGAGTTAAGGGTGCTTACAAAAGTAACAAAACCAATATAATAGCAATCTAAAACATGGTATGGATGTTTAGCTGGTGAAATGCAATTAAAAATTAATTGAATGCAACAGTGGTTAAAAGAAAGAAAAAATAAAAATAATAATGATAGTAAGACTTCCACAATTTTGCTCCTTTTACATTGATGGCACAGTTAACAAATCAGGTTTTTGGTTTTTAGCACTTCGAATATATGACTATGTCTCATTTCGTAGCTATGAAAACACGGTGTTATTTGAAAAATATTTGAGAGACTGCTGGTAGTTTATCTTTGTAATTAACATGCATGTGCATCAATTTCAGGGTTTTATGTTCATTTTGGTCAGAGATTTTCAAAACTTGGAAATCTTTACATGTATTTTATTGCCAGAGGCAAGCCTCATTTTGTATTGCAGGATCTTTAAAACTCTGTTTTGATGTATTTGGGTACTTTGAATTAACTTTTTGTTTGCATCACCATAAATTTTGTTAGCGTAATCTATTCTGGACTGAATAAAAGCATTACATATAGACTGCAGGCAGTACTTTGGAAGACTCACAGATTTTTCAGAAGATAATAGTATGTATGAATTTGATAAGATATTATAGCCAGGTCGCTATTAATAAAAACGAAGAAACCACTTAATCAAACTTCTGAACACTGATTTGGGGTTTCAAAACCTGTCCAAATCAGATTTAACCTAGGGCATGCTCAAATTTTGACCAGAAGTCACATTTTCTGATGTCACAAAGGTTGAATTTCCATTGATATTTCTTCCTATCATATTTTTCCTATATTTACATTTTTAGATAGAGGATAACAAGACCTTTTGAATCTTGATTGATATATAATTTTTTTAATTTTGAAGGAAGCAGCAAAATGTTATGATGTTATCAATCCTATAACATCATAATTGACATTTTTTTGGAATCATTTCAGCTGAAATTTTGTTAATGATTTTAGCTAAATTGGCCATGTAGATCTGAATATGATGTTGATGAACAGACCATGCCATTTTCCTATTATACTATTGTTCATAAACAATAAGAAAATCACATCAACTAATCAATAAATCAATAAATCAATTAGTCAGTTGAGTGATCAATCAATATACGTATTAGGAAATCAATGAAGAATCAATGAAAACCATTTACCCAATATTTTCTTTTGACACTGGTAAGATCTGAAGGAGAAGAAGGAAGAAGGTACAGAGCACTAATTTGAAATTAGCCAATAGAGATCCTGCTGGGGGGGGGATACATGACATAGGAATAGACGAGGGTGTGCTGCCCGATTTTTAGAAAGCTACCCTCTCCTATTTGGCAAAATTTGCCTTCGTACCTGCTCTTATGATGAATTTTGGCGGAATCCTTTTTCAATGATTTTTTGCCGATTTCATCCAAACTGAGCTAATGTTTTAGTAAAATTTGCCAAAAAGGACATTTGTTGAGAGAATTTTTGGGCCAAAAACCCACCCATATGGGCGGCACATACCCATACCCTCAATGTTATGTACCCCCCCCGGGATCCCACCAAATTTGTAAGAAAAGAAACATGTAGTTTGTCCATAAAACGCTAGGCAGTTTGTTTCGTTGGACCAAGATGAAATAAAGACGGAAGTTCCAGGAAAACTCTGTTCCTTAGTACTCGGGCAATGTCATGATAATTTCAGGAAACTGCAAGCACAAGGGGTGAAGTTATATTCGGTTTGACACTTTCCCTCTGATTGTACGTCAGGTTCTTTCAGCGTTGATATCTCCATCTCAAGAATAATTCATGTGTCCAGTGTAAAGTTGAAAAGAACGATACGAAATACGAATCAAGCTGTTGGACTTTGGCCGCATTAACTCCTCGTGAGTCCTCGTGAGATATCTGAATACTTGATAGCCAATGAGGGAAGTTAATTGATCACATGACGTCTCACCAACTTTCTTCTTTTCCCGCCAAGAACATGTAAACAAACTTTCGGCGACAGGTCCTAATTAGCATCCTTCTCAACGATTAATTGCGAGATGGGGAGATGAGGAGAGACTTTGACTTTAAAAATACTTTATTGGTTTATCGGCGTTGCGATTCCATCTGAAACAGGATCGTCCAGCTTTGGTTACAGTGTTTAGGACTTAAGAATAGTTCAAATATGGATTTTATGGCTCATGCAGCTATGCAGCAGGGTTGGGAATGCCAACAGTAAAAATTGCCTACGACGGAAATATCTTCGGTCCAACCAGATACTTTAACTTTGGAAGCCCCTCTTTGAAAGTCTGTTGAGACATCTGTTTTAACATCGTTGTACCCGGTACTTAACAAGATTCATTGTTTTGCTTTATCTTGAGAAATGCTCGGACGGAGAAGTGTCTTTATTATGGCTAAACATGATGGATCACAGGAAGATAGTTTAGAATCTGTTCTGCACAAAGATCATCCATGAATCCAACAGCTGCCACTGCAAACTATCAATATTTATCAAATCAGCCTTCAAGCTACAAAGTTGTTTGACATTAATGATGCAGAAACAAGGACCAACTGCTCGACCAAGTGTATTTTGACTAGACTGGAAAGGAAGAGAGGAAGGACTCTGAAAGAATTACCTCTAGGTTATCTTGTGAGTTGCTGTGATCAGTGTCCAGTGAAAATACTAAACAAATGCTACCTTCAAATGTTCTTATTTTTCAACATGCCTTCGGCAACATAGTAAGAAATCTCTTCTAGATTTTGGTTTTGTCCAACATTTCATCCAGTGGTGCAGCCACAGGGGTGAATGGAGGATTTTGGGGGCAGTCCATCAAGAAAATCTCTAAGGAGGGGTGTAGTTATATTCAGCGTTTGATAGACGAATAAGGATGTTTTCTCAGTAAAGGAAGGGTATCATCCTGAAAATATTCCTGTGGCTGCCCCAGACCACCCCCATCTATGTCCCCCCTCCACTTTTTTGTGGCTGGCACCGCCACTGGTTCATCATCATTGACAAATTGAAGCATGTTTGTCTTCACATATGAAACATACTTATGATATAATAATGTAATATAATATAATATAATAATAATATAATAATATTGCTGTGTATTATTGTAAGTCTTAAATTTTGTTAGCGCTGTCTAACGTTCTGTTTTGTTGTAAGCGCCCTAGACTCGACAAGCTTTGCTTCTTCTGGGGCGTATGAAATTATATGTAGTTATTTTTTAACTCGTATGTTTCATGAATCATTATCATCATCACTAACCCTATTGTACTTGAAATAAATTTGTTAAAAGGTGGCACATCTTAGCTGATTATTTTTATCATCTCCATTGTAAGCAAAGTCTAGGGAACAGATGATAATCGTAGACGTTTTAATTTCATCCAAAATTTTTTTATCAGTATCAACCAAAAAGTATTAAAATTTTTAACAGGCGCTTCCTTTTCTCTTGGCGACTGTGACGTCACTTGAAAACCAAAACATTGCGATCGATGCGAGGGATGATATTTAGCAATGTTGTTAAACGAAACTACAACTTTACTACGACGACGCTTGTCATGAGATCCTATCGCGATTGATGAAGACACTGTAAACATCACCTGTTTATACTACGTATTTTCATCATTTACAGAGATCGTCGAAGAAGAAGGCATACAAAGGATATTGGCTGGTTTTGGAGAAGTAATGGTGAAGCGACTGCTTACAGTCGGGCTCATTCTGCTGCTGAATTTTGCCTTTTGCTCTGCACAGTCGGCAGGTAAGCATCAACAGACATTCCCGGCCCGGCCTAGACGGATTTCCTTGTTGCTTTCTACTTGGTTGATCAATTTCGTAAAAGCTAAAATAATTCTCCAGACGTACATCGTTTAGCTTCGGATGATTTTTTTTCTTACATTCAATGTAACTAGGAGAAACTGATAAGTATTTCACCCAAAAGAATGACTTAGGCCCATACTTATTGTGTGGAATATTTTGGTAATTCGCGGTTTGAAAAATTGGATCGAAAGCATAAATCTACCGAAAATATTTACAGATCAGTTGAAGATTTCCCTGGAGTTTTGATTTCTCTTATTTACCATTTCCGTGCAATCAACTCGAAAGCTCTTTCCGGGCTGCAATGTGTTATAGAAGTCGCACCTTCACGCTCATGCCCGACAACAACATCAAGCCTGACCTTATGCTGCGACACCCGAACTGTAATATTGCTGTACAAACATAAACAGTGGCGCAAAATACGAAACACTGTTATTAGCTAAAGTATTTAGAGTTTATTCTAATTTGTTGAATTTGTTTTATTTCAAGGTTGGAGGTGTAATTCAGGCAACTTCAAATGCGGCACAGAAAGATGTGTTCCCCGCACATGGGTTTGTGACTCGGAAGACGATTGTGGAGATAATTCAGATGAAAAAGACTGCGGTAAGAAAATATGAATTCATCCAATATTTATTTGGGCAGAAGGATTTCAAGATAGTGTAAAGAGTTACTGATTTGTAATGCGTGTGAGAAAGTTTTTTGGAAATTTTTCACAGCGTGTTGCAGCAAGTTGAAGCCGGTTTTATGAATGGGCCGCGACCCTTTCGTTTCACGCCAACCTGATGTGTGATAGCTGTAATATTTACAATGTGATATCGGATCATGCACAATATCACTTTACAGAGAGTGAGATTACGAAAACCAGAATAATTATGTTCCAGTTGCTTTCAAGCAACATGATATTGAATCATTTGATACATTGCATATTTATTTGCACTGATTATGTCAGTTAAATGACAAAAAACTCTAGGCCATTTTTCAGTCAATTTGGTCTTCGACTTTGTGATGTATTTCCGCTGACTATGCTTGTGGGGTGAAGATCAATACGCCTCCTTTATTGATGTAAAGAATATATAAAGTTTTATTGTGTTGGTAATATTTTAGTGGGTTTTCAGTGAAGCAAGCCGTCGTAACTGTGTGTTTCCATGGTTCATTTGTACTCCTCAATGAGTTATTCTTGACAACACCATTCATTCATGGCAGGTGTCTGTGAAAATGATTGGTCGGTGTAATATCACGTGATATAATCTATTGTTTGAATTCCCCAGACAAAATAAAAGTGTGTCTTCAAGTTTGTTTGGGTGTAGAGGTTTTCTCTGCGTGACTGGTCATGGAATGTCAGGATTGTGAGAATGTCTCTTATTACAGTCTCCTTTTAACCTATTGTAATCAACCCTACCTATCTCACCTGGAAGGAGGGGGGTGTTTTTAGGTTTCTTCATTCATGCAGCTGCCTTCTGCGCAGAAGGCTTTTGAGATTTAATAGGTTAGTTTACTTTGTTTGGACATTCTATTTTTAGCCTTTTCTTCATATGGTTACCAAGTTTAGTATAAATTATGGATTTGTATATGTTTTGATGTGTATACGTATTTCATTCTTTTTGAAAAGTCAAGTTTCATGACCTTTTAACATGATTTAATTTAAATGACCTCATGACTTCATATGACTTCATAATGATAATCATGCTCCAGCAACAACAATGACATTGAAAATTGAATAATGCTTTCAAATTTCATAAGCCAAATTAGGTTGCCATTTCTCATATAAGTTATAACAATAGAGATGAGCAGGGGACAAAATCCACCCCCCCCCCACGAGTGTTTCAAGATTCCAAGGTCAGATAGAGTTAATTGAGTGTCCTTGACAACCAATGCTGAACGAAGCCAAAATACTTGCTTGCTCAGCAATTTTCTTTCTGGAAAACTTATTTTCATAACTAAAAACACGACCCAACAATTCTCTTTTTTTGGGTCCTAAACTTTTGCTCAACTTCTCAAGATTGGCAGGGGATCTTATTTGAACATTTTGCATCAAATTTTGTTAAACCTTGTGCCTCCATCCAGGGGTGGCGCCAGGGGAGGGCTAGGGGGGCTACAGCCCCCTCATCAGAAGCATCTAGCCACCCCGTTGAAGGACATTTTGGGTTCTTGTCAAAGGAAATTTGGCAAAATGACATATGAAAACTGCATTTTCATGCCATTTTAGCCCCCCTGTCCGAAGATTCCTGGCACCACCCCTGCCTCCATCTAGACACTACCAAATTCAATACTGCTAGAGAAAGACTAGATGAAAATGTTTTCAAACAGTTTATTCTGGTTTATTCTGGTTTCTGGTTTTTTTTCTGAGTCATTGTTATCTCCCGTAAAACAGAACTACAGTATATCAGAGAGAAAAACAATGTGTAAGCTCACCAATATCATAAACAACAGAGAGCTGAACAGGACATGAGGCCTAAATTATACCATTAATTATGATGATTTATTCACAATGAATATTCCGAGGGTAACATCATGGTAAATAGACCGTGTATACCCCATTGGCAAAAATTGCTGAGTCATGATGATAGCTTACGCAAATCTGATTGGCTGTTATACAAACTGCAAATGCCAGGTGAGATCCGATGTGCCTTGTATTTGTGAAGTTGATGTCTGATCACATGAAAACAGACTGATCATATGAAAGCAGTCAGACCCCCCAGCGGAGAATCACTATTTACCATGACTCAATTCCTTTACTAAGATTTTTGTATGAAAACATTTGCACTGTACAGTAAAAACCCGCGTATAAGAACTTAGTCGATTAAGAACCTTCAGGCTGAAATTCTCAAATTTTCAATTGTTTTATAAGAACCAATCCATTGTATTCATTGTTTAAGAACCCAGGCTGATTTGCAAAATAGTAGGTTCTTATACGCGGATTTTTACTGTATTTCCATTGACAGAACTGAAATTTGACAGAGGAATTCCTGAAAAATCCTATTAGCTTTAAAAGATGTAGCCTAGAGTTGGGGGTCCTATTGTGGTTATCTTTGGTTTTTGATACAAGATGATCACAATCAAAATTGATGAAAGAAAGTAGTTTACTGTAATGCTGTAAAATATACAGTTTACATTTTTTCAAGAAATCAAATGATCAAGACGATGTTCAATTGAGAAGCCCTTATGAGTGAAAATAGAAATTTGTTCAGCAATTCTTTTGGATAACTATAGTCAAGAGTGAATGTGTATCTTGATCCAAAAATCAAGTGCTCGTGCTCATATGCTTCCTACAAGATAAAATTAATGATTAATCATTTTCAAAACGTAGCACACTTCCGTTACATTTTGCTCTTGATCCTTAAAAGAAAGATTTCTGATCAGAGAAAGATTGAAATGGAAGAAACCTTTCTTTTTGCAGTTTCAAGGGAGTGCCAACAAGGACAATACAGATGTGCATCTGGCAAATGTATAAGAACTGCCTGGCGATGTGATGGAGAAAATGACTGCAAAGATGGAAGTGATGAGAAGTCATGTGGTTAGTGCAAGATTTAATATTCCTTAAAACTTAATTTGATATTCTTTCTTCTTAAAGTGCCAATGCAATTGGAATTTGAAATTCATGGCCACGTATATAGTTATTGCTCCCCATGGTCTTGGCCTAGTAGTAGAGTAGAGTAGCTTATAAATATAGTAATTAAGTAATTATGTATTGTCAATTTTTAGCATAATGTATAAAATGAAATTTTGAAAATTGAACCAAAGATGAATTTTTGAAGTATTTTTTATGCTGAGCACAACGGTGAATCTATTTAAAGCATTTTTGTTCAAATCCTCGAGAAAATGACTGCCAAAGTTTGCGAATTTTCTTGAATGACAGCGACAAATTCTGTGCGGCTGCATGATGTCATGGAGCTGTTCTCGAAAGGTACCCGCTTTTTATCTCGCACTCTTGCACTACCATCACCGGGAAACAAAATCAATGCGAATGAAGACATGAAGTCGGGCCTGAAGAAATCACAAGATGGCCAAAATAAAAAGAAAAGTGGGGAGAGAAATACGGTGTTACTGGTTCACCTGGGAAAATGTTGTGCAAGAACACTGTAGTAGCTTCAGCCCAATATCAACATGCACAATTTTCCCAATGAGAAGACTGTGCAGAAGCTGTGGAAAAACTTTTTGTGTGAAGACACTGAAGAGGTTTCACCCCAACCACATTGTCTCATCTTGGGCACTTTGAGCCAACATGCAATTTCAGACATCCAGACATCTTGGTTGTGGAAAACAGCCCACAAAGAAACCAAATTCCTCGGCAGAGCCAGGACCAGGCGGAACCAGGTGCAGTGCCCCAACAATTGACAATGTTGGTTGAAATCACACCTAGTCCTCATGATCCGATTAGAAAGGCTTCCACTTGCCCTTGAAGAAATTTCTTGCTCTTCCAACATAATTTTGTCTATTCACGAGATGCTTTCATCTGCCAAACCTACTTGAAGTTCTGTTCTAAAAAATGTAATAAAAAAATTTTAACTTTAATTTACTCTTCGAAATACTTTAAGATAATGTCACCTTCAAAATGGTCTGTTGCAGAATGTTAGGAAATGCCCCTTTTCTTTTTGTATGTGATAATTTCACTTGAAAGATCCAGTTTTAAAGTCTTCTGTTTCACAAGACCTGTCAACATTCATGAAACATTTTTGAAAACCTGTGGCTTTTTTTGCATTATTCATTATTGAATGTTGCAATGAAAACACTTCAGCTAAACAGAGGCTTTTAACAGATGTCTCTTGGTTTTTAAAGTGGCTTCATTGCCAAATTGTAAACAAATCTGTAGCCATGTGTCCATCGTTTCTGTAATTTGTTAGATGAAAGTAACCATCAAAAATCCACTCATATCCAAGCCATTGTAAGGAATGCTTGGTTTGTTGCCCTGTGAAGTAAGATTTATCTTTCAAAATAAAACTGTTGTTTCATTTAAAAAAAGATGAAAAGTCTTTGTGATATAGCTTTCAAGAAAACTGCAAAATCACTGTTTCAACAACAGTAGAAGCAGAGCCTCTAAGTATAACTAATGAGTTTATATTGCCTTTTTAGGTGTTAAGAATATAACATGTGGAGGGGATCAGTTCACCTGTGCAGATCATAGATGTATCCCAAAAGCATGGAAATGTGATCATGATAATGATTGTGTAGATGGTTCTGATGAAAATGACTGCCGTGAGTACATTTGTTTGATTTTCAACCCCTTGTGCTTGTTTTAGTAACTAAGTGTAACTAAGGGACTTTAGAGGCAGGGGATATGGCCATATGGAAAATTACATGTTATATAAGACGTTACTGCCCCCAGCCCTCACCAAATGGTTGTACATATTAGTAAGAACAACAGAAATTTTGGGGATAAATTGCTTCAGGAAAATCAGTTGCAAGAGGTAAGAGCTTTCATTCACTGGATAATACACTCCCTATGCTTCTACTTTTTCAAATGCGGAGGGCAAGGGACTCAGAGATACCTAACACCTCTTGAAAATTCTTAAGCCAAAAATGCTGCCATTGTATTTCAAATGTGATTGAATCAAAGGAATTGAAATATTAGCCATTTGCAATCAAAGCTATACAACCTTCCAAAATGGTGTAATAAACTTCCTTTGATTGGCAGGAGCAGGAGTTTTACTGTGATTCAAGTAACATTGAAACATGTGCCATGTTCTCCTGTCTGCCAGCTCATTTCTGCTGGAAGCATTGGCTTTGCTTTCTTTTCATCTGTTATTATGTTATTTTTAGCGTTACTTGTCCTCTACAAAAAACGCTATTTCAAACTCATGCATACAACGGAAAATCCCAATTCAAATGCCTATGAATGCTTTGGTACTACCAGAGACATATAAAATCAGTACTCAGTTACTAAGGGGTGCAGCTCTTAGAAGGGCGACCTTCTAAACAGGGAGGGGCCCTTTTAGACTTACAACAGACTGAGGAAAGGGACAATTTTGAGGTTGAAATAGGGCATTTTTTTTAAACTTAGGGGGACATGATGCCCCTTGCGCCCCCCATGGCTGCCACATCTCTGGATCTCTGGGCATTGCATGTGTCCATTTGTTCTTGAATCATCACCTTCAGGGCCTATCCTTTAGGGCCTATCCTTCAGGGCTTCGATTTTTGCTGACTAACATTTATGAATGTTGGTAAGCCTCTAATAAATCACATTTTACGTCAGAGTCTTTTGAAGTGGTTGCTTTAATGGCTATGAAATCATACTGTGTCTGTCCTCAATTATTTTGATAGAATTACCTTGAAGGAAGGTTTCTGAATTCGTCTCTTGATGAACCAAATTTCTTCCCAAACAAAGAAGCTGTGTGAAAGTCCACTTCACAAATTGTTTGCAGGAAATCCCTTGCAGGGAACTCTCAGAACTTTCAGGATCATCAAAATAATAAGAAACTCGAGTTTATAACTGTAAAACATTACTTGAGAAACTTGCTCCTTTACTCAAATTAGTATTACTCGGTGCGACTTGATTAGTGTCTAGACAGAGACAGGCTTTAAAATGTTTCACAATAAATTGTTGACGAAACCACTGGAGATCGCCAACCATGAAACGTGGCAAAAGTTTCAATATTAATTGGGCTAAGTTCGTAGTTTCTCTTAAAAGTTTTCTGGAATCGTTTGCCAGATTCTCCAGGTCTCTAGAGCATAGGTTCCAAATCTTTAAAAAGGCTGTTGTAAAATTGAGTGACCTATTTCTTTCAACTGAATAACTTGAAAGAAACTTTAGCTAATTCTCTATAATTCTACCGTTGGAATTTTCTGAAATCTTCAATATTTTCAGAATTAGAGTGCTTTTCTTCTTTTTTAAGAATTCAAGAAAAATTTAAAAAAAACTTAAAACCATCATAATTTCTAAACTGTTTGACGTAACATGAAATAATTTCGAAGAAAAGCATAGTTTATCAATGCCTACAATATGGTATCAAGCAAAAGTCTGTCACTCATCTGTATTATGATTTAGAAATTTGATGACGTCACATCCTCAAATGAGTTTAAATGTAAGATACGCTGTAATTTCCAAAAATATTCAAAATTTCTGAAAATTCCAACGGTAGAATTATAGATAAGTATCTAAAGTTTCTTTCAAGTCATTAAAACAGAAGAAATAGATCATTGAATTTTACACCCACCTTTTTACGCCGAGTTAAAGATTTGGAACCTATGCTGGTCTCTAGCCTTTTGTTTATGCCTTCAGTGTATTTTTGTGAATACGTAGGGACCAGTCGCAAGGACCCCAACCCCTTCTTTGATAGATAAGGTAAGGCATTTGTGGGATGAAGTTAATTGCGGCCTCTTTGGTTGATTATTTATATGTGCACAGCCCTTTGAACACTCCCTGTAGTGGGTGGTCGGCTGATAGCTAAATTCTTCAGAGTTTTAAGAACGAAAAATCTTTTAATCGTCAAATTTAGGCCATGAAAATTAGTTTGAAACAAAGAATATAGACGTATTGATAATGGCTAAGCGTAGTTGCGAAGCTTAAAGTCAAAACTGTTATTTCAAGTATTTTGGAGTGGCCGCCCTTAAAACAACCCGCTCTGGAACGATCTGCTGATCCGTTGGTAAACTCTTATTTAACTTACCCGGTCCTGTTATTAGCCCGATTTGATCGGTGTTGGAAACACAGTAGAGCACATTATCTCAACTGGGCAAATTTAAACGTGAAAATCGAGAGCTGTAAACATGATGTTTCATATTTCATATGATGTTTTATATCAACAGCTCGAACAACTTCATGTTCTGGTGATGCATTTACATGCAAGAATCATAAATTCACACCAGAAGGATGGAAATGGATTTTGACCCCCCCCCCCCCTCCGGAGGGCCTCGCTCCTCGGTAGTTGCTTTTTGATCCTTCCAAATGTAAACATGATGTTTCATATTTCATACCGGGTGCGCCAAAATAAACTATGCACGTTTGGCAGGCCACAATAAATCGTACACAGGTCCGATTTTGAAGATTTATGACTTAATCGTTAGCAGAAAGCCTGAGTTAGGTACTGGGATTTTTGCAATTTTTTTCATTTTCAGTTTTTAGAGCTAAAAGCGAGTTTCCTAAAATTTTAGTTTTCGACAAACACTGAAAACGATCAAAAAGCATCGATCAAGTTTTCCAAAGAATCGACATGAATGGGCAAAGAGTGAACTTGTTCGTGGTGATTTGGGATTTAGAAGTTTTGTATCAACAGCTCGAAGAACTTCATCTTCTGTGCAAGAATCATAAATTCACACCAGAAAGATGGACATGGATTTTGACCCCCCCCCCCTCCGGAGGGCCTCGCTCCTCGGTAGTTGCTGTTTGATCTTTCAAAATGTAAACATGATGTTTCATATTTCATATAATGTTTTATGTCAACAGCTCGAACAACTTCATGTTCTGGTGATGCTTTCACGTGCAAGAATCATAAATGTATATCAGGCAGATGGAAATGTGATGGAGATGATGATTGTGGAGATGGTTCAGATGAAGATCCTCTCATGTGTCGTAAGTAACCCTCTCTAACTCCTTCATACACGTTTTTTTTATAAGAAACTTGGATCAGCACTTAGTACTAAAAGTTTCTTAATTTCGCATGAAAATTTCGGTGTTTTAGTAGTAAAAGTTTCTTAATTAGTTTCTTATCTTTTTGGGCCTAAGATTGCGATATTGTTCGAAGTTGAGCCTTATTCTCGAGAAAGGGCTTCCATTTTGCATTGACATTGTCATCAAGAAGAAGCCATGCACATCAAGGCAAAAATTTACCAATTTTGCAGTTAAAAGTCAAGAAAAGACGAATGTACCTTTGGTGGAGAGACATAGAATAAGAGAGACGTACAGCAATAAAGTTTTAGAGTTTCTTAACTGTTCTCGAGCGTAGTAGTAGAGTTTCTTAAATTTTTGGTCATCGTAGTACTAGTTTCTTATAAACCAGTTTCTCATAAAAAAAACGTGTAGAGGCTCTCAAGGTAATTTAATCATTTTCCTCTGACACTGATCACAGTGACATCAGTTTTCCGGCCTATCCCACAGAGACTACCACCTTGTCGTGGTGGGATAGCTTGTGTGTCTCCGTGATCCTGAGAGCTATGCTGGCGGGAGTTTTTCACTCCTGGTAGGGCCACCCAAGCCAGACAGATCAATGGATAGAGACCAGACGAAGAGTAGTCTCCTTGTCGTAGCAGAAGCCACTCCTGGTAGGGCCACCCAAGCCAGACAGATCAATGGAGAGAGACCAGACGAAGAGTAGTCTCCTTGTCGTAGCAGAAGTCACTCCTGGTAGGGCCACCCAAGCCAGACAGATCAATGGATAGAGACCAGACGAAGAGTAGTCTCCTTGTCGCAGCAGAAACCCCGCAGAAACCAAGTTATTAGTATCTGAAGCTGAGTCATCTTGTTGCAAGAAATTCAAAGATTACTTAGAAAAATGAAACCATCATGAAACACACTCAATTCTGTCTGAAATTTGATACCGGGTGAGATTTGTGAACCAAAATTATTCATGCAGGACAGAAGACATCTTATTTGAGCCAGGAATTATAACTCAGGATTTATTCTTGTTTTATTTGCTAGCAATCCCTTTCTGACAAAGCATTTAAAGGGAGTACAAAGACCAGCAGGCATGCTTTACGACTAGCTCTACGCAGCTTCCAGAATAACTGACAGTACGAAATTCACCAAGACAAAGACAAACGAAGGCAAAGGCTGCTGGCCTTTGTACTCCCTTTAATGGATCTGATCTCTCTTTAGCATTGTTGGCAAGCCCAGATATTGAATGTGTGACAGATTCTTATTTTCTGTAATGAGCAAGTCTCCAGAAAAAAATTGAACTCGCTTGCTTTTGGGGCACATCTACGTATTTTTACAGGCCTAACACATTCATAAATAGATTGTTGATTATCAGCGATTCTTCTGGCGATTTTGATAGTGGACCCAAGCTTGAACTTTTTATCCCTTTTAGAAATTTTCAGAATCTCGTTCTTGTGGTTTCGCAACATTTTGTGTATGGAATTTGTATTATGACTTCACAGTCTTTGAGATGTTTGCTAAAGTTGCATGACTTTTTGACTATGTTTGGTGTTGCTAAAAATTAGTCTATCTGACCAAATTATTTCATAGTGAGTCATTCAAAGTTTCCACAGAATGTAAGATATGCTGAGATCGGTTTAGCCGAGATGAATTAGAATTTAAGCTTGTCTGTAGATATACAAGAATTTGAGATAAAGTAATTAAAACCTGATTTCGTTTACTATTTTGTCTCGTCACTGTATTTTCCAAATATGAAATGCGCAGTTCCATTTCAGTATTGATTTGGGCCCCATCATTTCATTTCATTTCATTTCAAATATTTAAGGAGGGTAGCCCTTCAGCATTGCTGATTTTCAAGGAGCCCTCCACTACAAAACTTACAAAAATTTTAAATTAACCTAATACAATTTATAGATGTCAATAAAAACCTTAAAATCTGAAACAAATATTTACAATAAAAGAAAGCATCGGAGAGCATGTGTTTCAATCAATTTAGGCCCAATTTGCTCTCATGATCTGTGCGCTTGTTACCTCAATCTTGGTTTCGTACGAAAAATTGTGTTCTCCTCCACAGCGGATTCTTCCTCGCAGCGATTTTTTTCCTTCTCAGATTTATTTTCAACGGAACTGCGCATTTCATATCGCCCTTGATTACACAATCAATTTTTGGGGAGTATGGTAATTTGAAAAGGATTATCTGAAAGGATGGGTTTTTGAGTAATTGAAAGAAATTTACACGGAAATTTGAGAGTCTGACAAGTTTGAGATGAATTTCGTAATCGTTTTCAAATGTTTGCTTCTGAGAGTTCGAAAGATTTTTACGTGAAAAAAACTGCACAACCGCACAGAGCAAAAAGTTACGATCTTATAAAAACTGATTACAGATTACTGGGTTTCTATTAGGAAAGCTGATTTTTTGTTAAAGATAGCAAGAAAAAGCAATATAACAGCGGAAATTATCCTGAGATGTAAGAAAGCAAGGCTTGAGAAGCGTATCATTTTTCAAATATCTCGTGCACCTTTGGCAAAAATCCTTTTTGTATTCAAGAAAAATTCATAAAAAATCCCTGAAAATCTTAATTTAAGAAAAATCTCGTACACTTTTTCAGAACTGCGATTCACCCCTCTGAAAGGCCAGATCGGGAAGCATTTAATTTAGGTACCATGGCTTCACAATTGGAATCCAGAAGCAAAATTCAGATCTAAGTATTCAGAGAAAAAATCCAAAAGTAACACTCTAATGTGAACCTCAGATTCACCCATCTGCAAGGCCAAATCGGGAAGGATTTAATTTAGGTACCATGGCTTATTTAATTTAGGTACCATGGCTTCACAATTGGAATCCAGAAGCAAAATTCAGATCTAAGTATTCAGAGAAAAAATCCAAAAGTAACACTCTAATGTGATGGCCCTACCAGATGGATTCGAACCACGCCCATTCACAGTACTGAGCTTTCCGCTTTTCCACCGCGCTATCAACTGTACTACCGTGGCTTGCTTACGAAATGGAGAAAAGGCGACGTTGTTTCAAGACACACAAGCTAACCTCAGATGGGAAAAAATTTATGTCCCACCGGAATGTGTGAATCATGCATTACTTGTTGTAAAAACCCTTTGAGATGTAAGAGAATGTTCGGCACGGAAAAGTATTTGGGTCTTTGGGTTGTTAGTATGTTTTTCATTTCTTGTCTGTCTTTTTGTATGTCAATGTGTCAAGGGACATGTACCTATTGTGTCTGTGACCTGTCTGTGATTTGCATCTCGTTCCGTGTTGCAATTTTCTACCTCCTCTTGGGGACAGACGGCGCCATTCATCTATTTCTTTTTTCGCCGCCTTTATTCTCTAATTATTGTCTTCTCTCCTTTCAGCCTTCTCTCCCTTTTAATTTATTAAATATTAAATTAAATTAAATAGCTTCCATTTCAACAGATTGTACTAGGTTGGTCCCATGTTAGGTTGTTGTTCCCATGTGACCCCATTGTAATTCAGGTTTATAAGCAGGCCAACAAGGACAGATTTTGTAAGACAATAGCATGAGTTGCTTTTGATTGACACCGATATTTAAAGCGATTAGCGATCGCAGACAAAGGAAATTCTCTCACCCAGTAATTCAAAACAAACAAAACAGCAAAAATTCCCAGGCAGCTTGCGCGCTCGTTGTGCATTCCAGAAATTGTTTCTTGGAGCAAATATGAGCATATATCGAAATAAGAAGCATTTTTAAATTATCAGAAAAATCGAGAAAATTATAAATTACCACCGCCGGGAATCAAAAGAAGAAAGATATGTCTACACATCTACCTCAGTGATTTTATTTCTTTGGTTCAGAAGCTGAGTAGTAAGTCTTCTAATTACACCCAAGAACATAAGAGAATTGAATCGCCTCCCGACCGGCTTCTGGACCAAACAAATGAAGAGCCCGAGGCAAATGTGTAGATACATCCTTCTTCTTTCGATATTTGCCGATATTTGCTCATGTTTGCTCTTCAAAACAATTTCTGGAATGCACAACGAGCGAGCTTGCTGCCTGGATTTCATAAATTTTTTGTGCGGCTTTGTTTGTTTTGGATTACTGGTTTGAGACAATTTCCTTTGTCTGCGATTGCTAATCGCTTTGAATTTCGGTGTCAATCAAAAGCAACTCATGCTATTGTCTTATAAAATCTGTCCTTGTTATGTCAGTGCCTACAGAATGGACTGACGCATTCACAATGATCGTTGCGTCGAAATGGAAACTGTCTGTTCAGTCTAGATTGTTGCGTCGCCAGCGATCCTTGTGTTTGCAAAAGACAATTTTCTATCTCAGCGATCGTAGCGATCCTTGCGTCAAGAGACTTTGTAATGGAAACCGAGCTTGCGTTCCTTAGGCAATCAAAACAATCCAGATTTCTTTCAAATTCAGCCAGCTGGATCTAATTTGCTGGATGTTAAAAATCTTAAACAACACAATCATGATTGTTTTGATTGCCAAAGAAACGCTAGGCGAGTGAGCATGAATTTCAGCGATCGAGGTCTCTCTTTCAGGAGCTTTGCCTCTGTCATCTGCTTCCCCCTTTTGAGAATTTGATTTTACCACCATAACTGTAGAAAATGTGCGACCACATGACACAAGGATCCCTGAGAATTGCTGGTCACAAAGTTGTGCTATTGCTGCGTCATCAGCGATATGAATACTGCAATTTTTGAAGGGTAAACAACGACCTGAATTTGAGCAAACGTTTAATGATTTCTTGTTCTTTGTAGCTCCGAAGGTCTGCAAAAGTGGTGAGTTCTCATGTAACAATCGTCGCTGTATCAAAGAGGACTGGGTCTGCGATGGTGAAGATGATTGTGGAGACAACAGTGATGAGCAATCCCCCATCTGTAGCAAGTCAAATAAACCATCTTGCAAACCACATCAATTTGCTTGCAAATCAAGCAATAACGGACCAATAGGGGGTTGTATCCTGCGACAATGGAAATGTGATGGGAAAAGGGATTGCAGAGATGGCAGTGATGAGGTTAGACTTATGACATTTCATCCCTCGTTTCCCTGCGTTCTTTGATTTGCAGATATCACTTGCTCAATAGGGACTCATAACAACACTCTTATAAAATGCCAGTACCCTTACCAGCCAGTACCAGTACTCATAACTGTACCCTTAGGCCAATATGGTGTTGATACAATCTAGAAGTTTCCAGCATGATCTTGATAGTAAATACTGTTCAAAGATTTGGCAGCCACAAGAATAGATTTTACACCTTAGATGCAGCCGACCGTAATGTTTTGCTTTCTCTGTTTATTTTGATTTGATGGAGTGCACTCAAGTGTGAAATCTATTCTTCAGAAAAGCGCTTTTCGGAAATCTGAATCTCAGGGCATGAAAACCCACCCGAACAAGCGACCGGGCGATCACAGGAAATTTTTGATTCATACTGAACTGCAGGAAATTTCCAACATATATCCCCTTGTCATGGATCTCTCTGCTTCTCATTCTTTAAAAACGAAACTCAACTTACAAAGTCAAAGAAAAGTCACCTGACATAGATTTCTCTCTCGTAAAATTTGCAATCAATGCACCAGATAATTAGGTGTTTCTTATTCGAATTATGGGCGGGTTTCCAAAAATTTCATTAGTTAAAATGATAGTTTCACAGTTCTAATTGCAGTAGAACTTTGCGGAACGTCCAGCTTCTCAGAGCATCTGTTAAACGAGGAAGATTACTTCCCAATCATTTTCAGAGATCATGGCACAAAAGAGAGTCTAAAATTAGAAAATGCTGTTCTTTTTTACCTCATTTTTATGTGATTTGAACTGCATTTGAATCAAATTGATATTTCACAACAAAGGAAAGTCTTTCTTCCACGTCTATCGTATCTTACATAAATTAGGGAGGGTTGGTCTCATAAGATTAAACTTTCGCAGTTGCAAGCATAATTTCACAGATACTCATGCTGATACAACATGATATGCAAGTATACAACAATTGCAAGATCAGCAAGTACTAGATTCCCTTCGTGCCTCTTAGGAGTCATAATGGTTTGTTTTATAAGTTGCCCAGCTTTATCCTTCTCAACCGCATAACAGTTTTTTTCTTGATGCCTGTTACATGTTATTGCGTAGCTATCCCCAGATCCTAAGCTCTATTTGCAAGCTGGACACTTGTCTGTTCCTGCAGGAAATGTATGCAAGATATTTTTCCGGTCGCAGGAAGACAATATTTTTTTCATGCCATTATTTCTGCTGAATCTTTCGTTTCACAAGATTTGCTCTTGCCGGGACAATATGCTATACGTATACGCTATACGTATGTTATGCTATACGTTGAGGATACGGAACATTTCTTGCTGCAATGCCACTCTTATCATCTGCAGAGAAATAATCTCCTCAACTGCGTACAGGCAATTTTGCTTTCAAACGGTTTGTCGAACCTTTCCAATGAGGAACTAGTTTCAATAATTTTGTATGGTGATATAAGGTTACCTTTTGAGTCAAATAAAACAATCATTAAAGCAACACTAGAGTTCATTGAATCACCAAAGAGATTTTCTTACATCACTTCAGTGAAATTTTCGTCTCCTCCCCCCACGTTTGTATCATTTTATTTCTTTTCGTCGTAGCTTTAGTTTATGCTGTAGCCTAGTTAATTATTTTCATGTAAATGTTTTATGTTATATGTTAAAGCCACGGGGTTGCAATTTATTCTCATTCTCCTTGTGGTATCGTCTTGTAACCATGATCTGTTATTTTAAACTTTTAGATTAATGTTTATAGAAAAAACTGCTATTTTATTGCGTTTTGTAGGTTGACTGCCCTGCAAATCTGAGATGCGATGAAACGCAGTACAAATGCATCAATGGTACATGTATTGATCTTACAAAGAAATGCGACTCGACAAAAGACTGTCCAAATGGTGATGACGAAAAAGACTGTGGTATGTTTAAATTATTGTTTTTAGTATATTTTTTGCTTTAAATGCCCTAAGTAGCATATTTCTGAGGCTGAGCAAACAACGGCCCCCTTCTCACATTTAGCTAATGGATTTGCAGACCTCTTAGCAAGAACTGAGCAAGTTTGGAAGCGATTAGTTCATGGTGAAGTCCTCAATTTTCTATAACGTATTTGTCCAAAATGTTACAGCGAGTTCTGCCCATATCGGCACATCAACTGCCCATATCAGCACATCAACGTTAGGTGTTTCGATAGGCCTAAATTAATTTTATAGCTTCACGGTGACGGTGACGGCAAACTCCCAAGCTTTTTCTACCAGTTGAATAAAAAAGGCCCGGCGTTAAGGCTACTGCTCCCTGAATATATAAGCAATGATACGAGTGTTTTGTAGTATCTGATTGAATTGCCAACATGTTAAACTATTTACAATTTTGCCAGACTGAAATCGGTCATTACGTTCAAATTTTACAAGGGACTTTCCAAAAAAATTGCCTTCAAGAAACCTTAAACAACGTGCTAAAATCACGAGCAAGTTTCCCTAATATGTTTACCTTACAGCAATGACTTAAGCACGCTTTAGCTCATGCTATCCTCTTGGGGGAATAAAAAAGTATTCCTTTTTTTTATATCAATCTCTAAGAAAAAAACTACAATACAAGAATCTGAGCCAATCATAGCGGGAAAAGACACATGGTCATCTAGTCCCCACTATGAATGACTCTTACAATAGATATAAACAATAATCTGATTTAACTAACAAAAGAACCCAATACCACTCCACACTACTCCACACCAAAATACACTAAACTATAGGGTAGGGTGGGGTAATGTCGGTCTAAAATGAGCAAAATCTCAAAATGGATAGCTGGTAAAACGAGACTAAAATGCAAAACATTTCAAAAGTTTCGTTTAATTGACATTCAGTGCTTCTTGTTTCTTGGGAAAAAATTTCAGCTCTGACAAAGGCAATTAAATATTTTTTAAAAATTTTATCTTATGGCAACTAAAATAGGCCCACTTTTTCCGACGAGCGGGAAAAGTGAGTCTATTTTCAAAACTTGTACAATATCGGAATACAAAAGGATAAATGATTAAAAAAATTAATGGAATTACCTTTCTCAACTATTCTCCATTCAATAAAATCACAAGCTTTGCCTTTTATCGCAAGCAATGCCGTTCCCGCAACGAAAATAAGACTACGGTCATTATGCTGTGATTCACCATCGTTGCGACTTGCAAGTCAGTGAACGAATTTGATAATAACAGTCAAATAAAATTGTTTGCAGCATGTTTACTCCAATTTACTGGTTACAAGACAGCAACTGCAGTAATAGGAAACCCGTTTTCGCATTTTAGACAGAAAACAACGTGGCAAGATGAATATAAGTGCGAAAATTTAAGCAATTCAAGGCTTCGTTGAATTTGAATTATGGCTGAATTCTCAGTATGCCCACATTACCCCACCTGGTAAAAAAATTAATATAAAAAGAACAATCGCGTCAATGACTTTGAAATAAACGTTATTTCATTCGTAAATGACCAAACTCTCACCTCATGGTCATTAGATTGACCAGAAAAGCAAAACAACAGTGGCAGGAGAAAGTTTTCCTGGGCTTTGAAATTCTTGCACAATAGGCCGTTCAGTAAATTTATTTTATAAAAGGAGTGGAGATACATCTAAGACGAATGTTTTATGTAAAAAGGCAGTTTAGTATGTAGACATTAAAAGAAAAATAGCCAACCTTTCTTCCATGTAACGAGAAAGGATATTTCTAGCAAAAAGCTCAGTAGACCCACTTTACCCCGTAGACCCAACTTACCCCACCCTACCCTACAACGAGAAGACACTCTAGGAACAACGAGAAACCATGTAGAGCAGAGCGGCTCCTAGACTGAGGACATTCGTCTAAGTTTTGCTACATTGAATTAAATTGATATTTAAAAAACAGTATCCCCCCTTGTAAGTATAACTTGTTCAGGGGGAAAAGACACATGGTCATCTAGTAGGTTCAGTGTTATTGTAGGTTATTGTAGGTTACAGTAGGTTATTGTTTAGGTTCAGGGGGATTCCATTCTCCCAAGGGGACAAACTTCATGAATGCATACCTGAACCTAATTGGACATATCGGGAATAAAACAAGACAGTTTTCAATAGCATTGCTTTGATATTCAGGAGGCAGCATTTGTTCAAACGCTGGGCTTTTTATTAACTGACCCGGTTAGCACAGACGAAATATTTAGCTCAGGGCCACATTTTTTTGAGCTTGCGTTATTTCTTGCATTACAGTCCTATTTAATCAATTCTGAGACGGGTTAAGACTTATGCATACTTTTGAAGATAAGCCAATTTCCTTAACACTCGAAACTTAAATGCAGTAAATATTTCAGGACTCAACGAGGGTCAATGGCGTAATCTTATTAATAATGATAAGGGCACGTTAGGAATATATGCCATATTTGTTACAGGTCTTAGGAAAGGCCCACCCGTCCCAGATTAAAGTGACGTTTGATTGATAGCTTTCATTAAGTCTCGCTCGACTTTAGGGATTTAGAGAGATGATATGTATTGCGATTTCTTATTCATGAGAAGTGATGAGAACGCAGTTTTTTTATATTCAGTGAAAATTTTATAATACAGGGTACTAGTCACGCTACCTACAAACTAGACTTATGACGATGAGTCCCTTGTATCCCTGCGGTACCTTGGTCACAGGGACTCATAATGAAACAGTTAAAAACCTGACCCTATCTTGTGCATTCGATCGATCGAATCTGGATCGAACGACTGCTTCGGCTCTGTTCAACGGTCACTCCTCAGAAAGGAAATGCGATAGAAACCACGGTAAGCAGACACTTAATCAATGAAACCTGGTATACATCTGAAGAAGAAAGTTCCTTTACCCGGTGAATGCAAAATAAGTCTTTTAATACTGCAATTTCCATGCTTTTAAGACCAAGACATAACAGAGAAATCTTCAAGTACCTGCTGCAGCAACTTCCTTCAAATTTAGTCAACTGCGTCAATCGAATTGAAGGTTCGAAACTGATTGTTCTTCGCCAAATCTCGCAATCTGATTGGTATGCTAGGAATCCCAGCATATTAGGCCTAAATAGGGTCAACTTTTTCAGAGTAATATTATGAGTCTCTGTTGACTGAAGCGCCATCAAGAAGTCAAAGAGCACAGGAAAACGAGAGACTCATCGTCATAAGTCTACCTACAAACTACTTTACCATGCAGAGCGAAAGCCTATGACTTCTCCGTGGCAATAGACCCGTCAACTATTAGTCATTCTACGAAGAGTTTGGATCGAACGATATTTTATACATTTCTTTATTACTTGTACAAAGAGTTTAGATTGAACGATATTTTATACATTTCTACACGAAATGTTCGATTGAGAGGCGTAAGAGCTTCTATGTCTGTGTTGTGCACATACGAAAATTCTACAAAATGTATAAAGATAATTTTTATTCAAACTCTTTTTCAGAATAGCATAAATTCTATTACATAAAAAACTCCCAAACACACATTTTTTATCAGGAACCAATTTCAAGAAACTGTTTGCCAACTGTTAGAAACTTAGGAAACTGCGATTCCCGGGTTAAAATCATACTTGATGATTGACGCCATTCGTTCACAATGTTTACACTCAAAAAACCTAACTAAAAAAAACCTATGAGCATGAACAACCCCAAGGTTTTCTCAAACACCCTATGTAGCACCCTTATTTTTTTGAGTGTACTGCAACACTTGTACATCATTGAATTCTGAAACTAAAATCAATTCAGTTCTGGGTGTGACGGGGTGGATCTGGAAAATTTTTAGACGCTTGAGAGCTCGTAGGCCTCAAACCGTTTATCAGATCCTCCAAACTGATATGATCTGTACTGTAAGAGTAATGGTATGAGTCCCTATTGATCAAGTGATATCAGCGAATCAAAGAACGAAGGGAAACAAGGGACGAAAAGTCATAAGTCTAACATTATCCTAGTAATTTCAAACAAAATGACGTAATCGGCGGATACTTTGAATCAGTGAATAACTTTAAAACGAAATGAAATATGGAAGAAATTTAAGCAGCATTTCTTATCGTTCGATGTTCATTGCATCAATAAACAATTTCCCTTTAACAGACAGCATCAAGGGTTGTCTCTCGTAAATTTAGAATACGGAAGTTGTGACCAGAAGTTAATCTGTGTGCGAAAGTAGCTGCAGGGGTTTTTATCAGTGGAGTTTACAAGAATCCTTTGTGAAGAGTTTCAAAGAAAAGTGGTGACCCACTTAAATTCATAGCAATGTTTCATCGAATTAATGAGTTGGTGGTAATCCTAATCTAAGCCAGTTTAGTGTTTCTTGGCCACCATTCTCATTTTAAACAATTTAAGCTCGAATAAACGAGTAAATGCGTCATATAGGTCAGCTTAACCTTTGTGACCCAAAAGCAGTGAAACTTTTTGAAATGTCACTGAGAGTTTATGATGTGCCCGGCCTTGAAAATTTCTTGTGCATCTGTGTTAACGTTAAAGTGATTTAAGAAATATTGCAAAGTTTACCTTTTTTTGAGCGCAACCCGGTTTCGATCCATACTCTGAAACTGCAACGGCTGATTGTAAGATTGAATTTTTAACCTGTCCAGCTGTTTGATTAAGACTTTGATAAAGGCCTTTTATCGTTTATGATTCAAAACTTTATATGAAATTGTTACATAGCTTCCTGGTGGAAAATACATGGTTTCATACGAGACTTTGCCTAAAATCTGGGTGAAATAAGGATCATCTCACAGACTAATTTGATCTTAGATGCAAGAACAGGGCAAACATTTTTACGTTTGTAATACAGTAAAAACCCGCGCATAAGAACCTAATGGGTTAAGAACCTGCAGGCTGAAATTTTGCAATTAGACCCCCATGAGAACCCATTCAGCCTGGAATTTGAAATAGGTTCTTATTTGTAGAGATCATGGGGTCTTAATATTCACAGCAGAAGTTTGTGGAAGAATCGTAAATCCATCTTATTCATCGGTGACTTAAGCATGATCCTGAAATGGCAGCTCCAACCAGTGTTCCCACGTTTACCAGTGCAATGAGCATGTGTGGTAACCGCGTGTTTAGCTTCGTGGCCAGTTTCAGCTGTATTTCTGCACCCAAAACAAGTTGGCTGACTTTTCATTCATTTGTAATTGAAGGACGAAACAAAAAAACACTAAGCTTGCTGTATCTGCCTGTGCCTAAACTTGCCCCAAGTCTATCTCTTCAGTCTGTCTTACTGTTCCCTTTTCGGTAGTTCCTGGATCCGACTGAAGAGATAGACTTGCTTGGGGCAAGTCTAGCCCGTGCCCAGCAGTCCATTTCCCACAATAAGAGATTGTTTTAGTTTTTGCCGCCCACTCATTTTGCAGTGATTCTGTCATTATGAATCACAAGTTGCGATCTGAATCATTAATCAGACATTGTTAATCACCAGAAATCACGAAACTGCACATGTGATGTATGTCTGGCCATTTCCCCATTTACGTCACAAGGCTGGTTTCGTTTTCGTTTATCTCTTCAGTTGATATGACATATAAAGTCATTCATTCGATAGTTAGTGCAAGATGTGAAATACAGTGCTTGAGTAGAAATCTAGAAATAAGAGAAACGAAGGCGTTTGATGTGGCGAATTTTACCTGTTGTTTACACAGTTGCCTTCTTAGGCCCGATTATATCAAGTCGAGAAGACAGTGTCCTATCTATTCAATCCCATATTTTGAGTTCTGCCTCGTGTCTTTCATGTGGCATGCGTTGGCGTGTATATGTCACGTGATCTTAAGCAGTATTGTTTAGGGTAGAATGCACAGCAGCCGTGCTGGAAGCATGGAGCTCCTATATGTTGAATGAACTTTTGCGTCAACTCTTACGTAGCTAAGGCATAGAATTAGATCAGCTTATCCACTTTGTCATTTTGTGTGGTGGTGAGTGAAACAGAATCACAGGAAAACCAGTCCCTTCGAATTGAATGGGCCTACTGAGAATCCTGGAAACTTTTGCTCTGTCTTCCTAACAGGTTCCTTCTATTTCAAGTACGAAGAATGATTTGATCTTATGTCTGCTTTTTGAACGTGAGAAACCACATATAGTACACACACGGTTATAGCATGTTCTTTCGATTCCTTTTGCTAAGGATCTGCATTAGTAATCATATGCTGTGCTGCAGTCTCGTTTCACATTTTGAAAGCGATGCCATCGAAACATTTGGCTATCTTGGAACCTATCTTTAGTAGAATTTTTTCTTTGCGGTATCCGCCTTCTCCATGCCCTCCCGTATTTTGCGAAGCCGTCTCAGAGTCGTGTCAAAGAAAGTTGTGTTACAATCCTGTGGATTCTTTTGCTTTGACGTGGGTAGACTAATGGTTTTTCGTCTTAGGTATTACCACTACTACCTTTCCCAATATCCCCCCCGTAACGCTCAAACTAGTTCGAGTGGTAAGGGAGGTGGTAGTTAAGGTAGTAATAGCGAACACTGGAACAGAAATCGTAAGTCTAGGAAGGGGGTATCATAAGAGCTGTTTATGATACATTTAAAGTTGAAAGATTTGCAGAGAATTTTTTGTCGCAAGATCGTAAGACATTGTTTGTTGATGCCCCTAACTTTGGGATGATTAATTCGTTGACCTGAATTCTTAACAGTTTCTACATGAGTCCGTGTTGTGCGATGGATGTTAGTTTTGTTGTTGTTCTTGTGGTAGTTGTACAATGAAGCAACAGGCTTTTTGTCGCAAGTCTAAATACCTTGGCCCTCTGTCAAGATCCCTGACTGCATTATTGTAAAATGGACACAATCTGGCCTGTTATTGTTTTGGGGACGATTTGCCCCCCTCCAAAACATTTCCTTCGGTATAGTTCTGCGACGTGTGTAATGATTTTACTCAAACTTATTTCATTCCTTTTAGATCAACGCTGCGCAATTGATCAATTCAAATGTGAACACAGCAAGAAATGCATTCCAGAAAGCAAAGTTTGTGATGCAAAGAACGATTGTGATCTTCGCGAGGACGAACCGATGAGTTGCAATATTAATGAATGCAAAGATCATAATGGACATTGCTCTCAGATTTGCATCGACAAAAAAATTGGATATGAATGTAGTTGTAGGGAAGGATACAAGCTGGAGAAAGATGGCAGGACGTGTGAAGGTATATCGTCAAACTACAAATTTTTTTATAAGAAACTAAGAAATTGACCCATTTACATGTCACTTTACAATTAAATGAGTTCAGTGTCTATTTTCAAATTGTACAAAGGCAACTGGTTCCATCCCAAGTTTTTAATTTCCTTTTTTAAATCTGCGGCAGACTATATTGTTTACATCATTTTCTTGGATAAACCATAGCATAGCTCCCCTAAATTAGAGGGATTTTCTCATATTTTATTGTGTGAGACCTCTGAGGAAGTTCGCATAAAACTTGTTTGCGTTAAGTATAAGTTGTGGCTTTTGTTTGGAAGTTTCCCAGGGGTATAATGGATTTAAATTTTGGAGCGTTTTTAAACTTCTACGAGCAGTTTCGGTAGGTTAAGGTCAAGATAGGGGGGCATACTGTTAGGGAGCTGTTGGGACAGGCTGCCAGCAATTTTTCATATTTATTCTTACTTCAGAATTGATTTCTGTGTGTGGTATTCGATCAGATACAGTCCTTCTCGTGCTTTTAATGTTACAGGATTCAGGAAGTTTTGAAATTAACTATCGTTTATTTTCACTTTCTCAAAGACATAAACGAATGTGCAATCCATGGTTCATGCAGTCAGATTTGCGAAAACACGAAGTCCAGCTTCAAATGTTCTTGCCAAGCTACTTACATTCTGGAAGCTAATCAAAGGTCTTGCAAAGCTATCGGTAAGTTGTATCAAGTTAAACGTTTTTTCCAGTATATATGTATATATACTTTAAAATCCAATTGTTTCCATGGAAAAAGTTTATGGCAAAAACTTTGGCCAAATATGATTGGGACACTTTTTGAAAAATTGGAAACAATTTTCTCTTTGCTGCTTGTTGATCAAAATCTTTCAATGCCTTGCACGTACCATGTCTTGGTTTGACATGTCTTTAGCAGTTCCCTTCGTTTGTAATTATGTAATGTCTTAAGGCAGCTTGCAATCAAAACTTGGATTTGCAAATTCACCATGTTTGGCTCTAACTTTCAAACCTACACTTGCAATTACCGTAATTGATTGCAAGCTTCCTTCGCTTGTACCTTAGTTTTCCGTTTGTATTTTAAACATTCCTTTTATTTGTAGTAGCAGTTACGTGTAGTTTTATGTATTAGCAATTATTTTTCTCTCTAGTAGTTACGTGCAGTGGTATGTTCGTATTTCCTGTTTTATGTTGCCACGAGGTAGCCGTAGTTTTCGCTCCAAGTGGTATTGTAGGGTAATCGGTATTAGTAGTAGGGTATGGTATTTTGTAAGTAACGTTGAATGTAATATATATTGTAAGTTATTGAATGATGTATATAAAGCAATGTTTTTGTTGGCCTCTTTTGCTGCCATTTGCATGGCTTATGAAGTTCTATTTGCTTAGATTCAACCTAATTTTCACCAACCTATTTTCCACCAAAGATCTGCAGTGAATGCATCAAATAGAAGTATCGCTAGCACGAACTTTGACAAATAAATTCTTTGGCAACTTTTCAATGTGATTCGAGCCAAATTTGTCCGAAAGTTCACTCTCCGAAACTTTTGAATTTTGTTAAAGGTAACACACCTTTAGAGGGGCATTATTGGTGGGGGTAAATACAAATATTCTTGCAAAATTTTAGATCTTTATACTCGATAAACAACTATCTTGGTCACCATGAGGTAAGAGAAAAATATATATCCATCATATACTAAAAATTATCCTCAAAATCGTTGCTATTTGATTGTGTCCATGAGCCATTTTCTCCGTTCAGGGGTGAAAGTTTCAAGGAATACGCTCAGACAGAGTCAACCAATAAACTTTTCTCAGAATTCTGAGTAATTTTCTTGTTTTGAAGGATCACATTTTTCATTTTTAGGTCAGAAGCCTTTCCTGGTGTTTTCTGATCGCCACAACATACGAACCATCACCTTTGATCCTCACGGAATGCAAGAGATAGCTAAAGGCCTGCAGTCTGTTATTGGCATTACATATGACATTGCACAAGAGCATGTTTATTGGGCTGATCATCGAGAGAGAGCTCTCAAGTCAGCTGCTTTGAGCAAACCGGATACTTACAACCTTATATCTCGGTTGAAGTTTCGTGCAGTACCAGACGATGTAGCTGTTGACTGGATCAGTCGAAAGATTTATTGGTCTGATGCAGGTTTAGATACAATTGAAGTTGCCGAGCTTGATGGTACCTCTGGCTTAGTTCTTGTGAATACAAGTCTCGATGAGCCACGAGGCATAGCGGTCGATCCAACAGAAAAAGGAAGGTAAGACATTCCTTCAATTTTTTTGCCAAAATAGAAATAGTGTAGTTCTGGGGGATTCGCTGCTCTATTTTTGCAGTGGTAAAGTTTTGCCGTTGTACCCAGTTTTATGGGAGCTAGTGGTGTACAGGAAACCAGCATGAGGTATGGTGTTTGTAGTTGCTGCTCCCTGTTAGATTCATAGCCAATATTTTGCATTTTTAGAGGCATTCGTTTTTCGAGGCTTCAAATCTTCCCATATGAGTGGCATTGATGCACCCCTCTTAAGTTTTCATTTGTGTATTTTCTTTATGCCGGGTGTCTGGAAAAATATTCCTTTTAGAAAAATCGCCGTAGTTTGATTACATGGCCGTTCTTAAAATTTCTTTTTTTGGCATGTAGATCAAGAATCAAATTATTTCCCCAGGTATATATAGCTGATTTTGTGATTGGTTTTAAAATTAGAAAGTTTGGATCTTTTGTTAGGGCTGCCTGGTCTTGAAGCATACTGCAAAATGTACTGGTGATTACCAGATTAATCTATTTTTGCATAGTAAGCTTCTAGTTTGATCATGAATGCTAGAGACGGACGCAAGCTATGATTATAGACTTGAGGGATAATGACAAATAGAAAATAGTGGCTGTTATGATCGAGTTATTGTGTTCTTTTAACGGTAGTACTTTTTTGGCATAACCCGGTACTCTTTAGGACACTGGATGATGTAAACAACGATATTGAAGCCTTATGAGTCATCGTTCGATTCCTGGGAAATTTCTTGGAGATTTTTGCATTGTTGGTGGCTCAATCATGAAAATACGTTTATCTCAAATCATCTTACCAAATTAATCAAATGATTTCACAGTACTTTGATGTAGAATAATGCGTAATATAATTTTTTCTCTGCAGACACATTTATTGGACAGATTGGGGAAAAGAAGCTAGAATTGAAAAAATTAGTATGGATGGCGATCCAAATACTCGCGTTGTCTTACACAATCTGACAGGCAGCTGGCCGAATGGAATATCAATCGACTTCACAATATGGAGAATATTTTGGGCTGATGCGAGGCTCAAGGTAATCGAAAGCAGTAATTTAGATGGAAGTGACCGGAGACGAGTTGTCTACCTTCCAACACAACATCCATTTTCCGTCACTGTATTCGAAGACTTCATTTACTGGTCTGATTGGCAGAGTGATGCTATCTTCAAAGCGAATAAATTTACTGGAAAAGACATGACCAGAATCATTCATGGAATATACAGCATAATGGGTGTGGAGATTTATCATCCACTCAGACAACCCACAGGTAAATTATTGTGCATAATTGTTTTTGTTTCGTTTTACAGATGGTAGTTGATGTTTTGGCCCATCCATTTTCCAACAGGATGTCCTGCAGACTTTGTTACAAGTTTGAAGAGAACTGATATTCGGTCAGAAAAAAAACCATTTTATACCGTCATCCTCTGTCTTAGGTAACAATGACATCTTAAAAGAAATGCACCGAACTTGATAGTTTTCTTTATATATTCCATTAAAAAGTTACAATTCATATTACAAATTACGCTGCTTACAGGCTACTTGACACTGCTACTAGGACGATACCACGGAGAGCAAGATTATGTCTATCCAATTTACAAGTCAGCTAGGTTTGAACATTTATCGCAACATTTATTCATCGCAACACTGACCTGACATCTGGAGTGAAACTGAATCCAGTATAGTATCCTTTAATTTATAAATTGTTCGTAGTGTGATTGTATACGGTTTAACGTTTCGTGTTTTTAGATATTGGCCATGGGGTAGTCATAGTCTTTCACTCCCCACGGTATCGTACTTGTAGTGTCGTATAGTAATTAGAATTAGGTATAGTAGAATGTAAAGTATCTTGTAAAATTTAATATTTGAATAAAAAAAAAAAAAAGGTTTGAACATTTATCGTGCATCAAAAAAAGGGCAAATCAACTCCATAGGCAAAGCCTGCATTATTACCACATTTTTTCAAGTTTCTAGAGCATAACAAATTCAATAGACTGCGCTGGTGCTTGCACACGACATACAATGGTGCCCGATTGTTATGGAGGTGTCTTGAGAGGGCTCAAAATCGACGAAAATAGACCTTTTAGCTATTCAGAAAGAATCAGAGTCGAAAGATATTTGCTACATTTTGTAGAATTTTCGAATGTGCACAATAATGGTAGACGCTATAACGCCACTCAATCGAACCTCGCGTATAAAAATGTGTAAAAATAACGCTCGATCCAGGCTCTTTGTTAGAATAGCTAAAAGGTCTATTCTGAAACATTGTTATAGAGCTGTCGTGAGAGGACTCAAAATCGACGGAAGTTCTGGAACATTTTGATTCATCCAAAATTTTGGGACATTTTTTCATGCTGCAACTTCAATTTTGTTTATCTAATTTCAGCACGAAATCCTTGTGGCTTATACAACGGCGGTTGCAGCCATTTATGTTTATTATCATCAAAGTACAGATATACTTGTGCATGCCCAACCGGTGTCAATTTGCTTCGTGATCGACAAACATGTAATACAACAAGTAAGTAATGCTTTTCTATTGCCAGGTCAGTCGTAAATATAGACTGCTGTACTTTCATGCGATACTGGCTCAATTCGAAAATGTCAGAAAATTCAATGGTACTGATCTTTTTCCAATCACTGCGACAAAGAGGCTAGATTTTTTCACCGTTTTTATCCCTTTCGAGTCTGCATACAACACCATTTTTTCAAAGTGTGCCGGCTAGAGTTCAATTTTCATATTTCGTTTGAATGGTAGGCCTATCTATAACATTTTTATGGCGTTTTCAAATCGTGCTGGCATCGTGTAAAGGTTATTTCAAATTTCAGCATAGGCGCGAAACATATAAAGTTAATAGGGTAGATGGTGGTTGCCGTTTTTCTTTCAATGAATGACTCGAAAGGTACTTTTATTTATTAAATTAAAAATACTACAACTCTAATATTTACATTCAACTGTGCCCCTCATAGCAGGAAAAGACCCAAGGTCATCGTGTTCCCACTATGAGAAAGGTACTTTACTGGGTAAGGAAAACGTTTTCGAAGATTTAAATCATCAAGAGTACTTGGCAGATCTGAGTGATTCGAATGCATTTAAAAACCGAAAGAACAAGCTAATTTTCATTTATTTCTTGCGTTATTGTGAGCACTGCAAATGTAGGATTCATTTACAGATCTTTTCAGTGACGGACACTTTGCCATGAAAATATTGGGGGCGAAGCTATGGTTTCACTCTGGGTGCTTAAAAAGCACCCGATTGTTTATTTCTATTGTCACCTGAGATTTTCAAACAACAGATCTTTGTTCTAGGCATTCATTGTGGGGGGGGCAAGTTCAATCGCATTTTATTCCCTCTTTTCCAGACCAAGTGTCCGTTCCACTGATCAGAAATTTTTCAGTTATTTAAGATGCTGAAGTATGGCAACAAATTTGAATCAAATTAAGAGTTTTTTGGACATTATTCATTGATTTCATTAATCTTTCGGAGCTTTGCAAACTTGTGATAAAAAGGCCCTGGGGACGAGGTTGAAGTTCTGGGGACATCGGTACTAAAGAGTTGAAGTATAACAGCTCTCATTTCTTTAGTTCATTTATTTATTGATTTTTTATTATTCATTCATGTATTTATTTATGTGTCTGTTTGTAGGTGCATATATTTGTACGTTGCATTACTGTCTCCATGGTGGTGAATGCGTCAACAGTACGTCGAGAAGATATAGACAACTTCGAAGATGCAAGTAAGTGAATTTCCAAAGAAGTATTTTGAATGATCCAATGGTAGATCTTGCTCAAATTTAATGCAAGAAGTAACAAATTTGATTTTTTTCAAGAAATGTGCTGTTTAAGGGCCTCATCATCATTCACATTTAATAGACTTTTCAAAATTTGTTTGGAGTATTCCAGCAGATCATTGCAACATGCCACACACAGCAAAGTTCTTGGAGGACATGATAGATTCTTGGGCTGGTCCTAATCATGGTTTTCGTCGCATATCTTGTTATCTTCTCATAATGGATTGTTGTTAAAGATATTTACCTCTGTCTGTGATTTTCCAATGTATTCATTCATTTTTTCATTCATTCATTTATTTATTCATTCATTCATTCATTTATTCATTTCTTTATTAATTTATTCATCTATTTATTTATTTCTTTATTTGAACTTTCTTTTGTAGGTGTAAACTTGGCTACGAAGGGAAAAGATGCGAAAAGAGAACGTCAATTAATATACGACCAACAAAGGCTCCAAATCCAACAGCACTTCCAAGAAAACGGACTCCTAAGAAACCATCAAAACACGAAGACTTAGGTAAGTTCTTGAGGCTTCATCAAAATTTCATGTAAATCTCAGACTGAAAGCTACGGTGCAGAATCAACATAGAGAATAAAACTAAGACCTTGTTTACACTGTACTGATACAACTAACCTCGCTACACAAGGACCCTCAATTTACGCTCATCTCATTGAAGTGAATTGTTGTTGTCCATCAGTCGATCAATACCAATAACTACAAACGTGTAATCAGTCTATGGTACAACTTTGGATCTGTGGCAATAGTGTGACGGATCAGCCTCCCGTTTACATCGTTTATGTTAGTGTCTTCTACTATCGGGTGTCCCAAAACCCAAGTACTCCCGTTTGAAAATTCACCAAAATTTGATTACATAGCCGATCTTCAATCTTTTTTTTTTGTCAATTAGACCAAGGACCAACTTATTTTCCAAGACATTGCTGATTTTGTAATTAGTTTAAAAAATAGCAAATTCAGCTCTTTTTAGGGCTACCTAGTTTTGAATCATACTGCAAAAAACCACTGATGATTGCCAGATCAATTTCTTTGTGCATGTAAAACTTTTACTTTGGTGACAAAAATAAATGCGAATTATCATTGGAGACTTCAATGATGATAGAAAATTTGAAACATTTCACTCTTAGGCAAGATTGAGTATTTTGGTTAAAAACTATAGCTCAAAGTAATGTTTTTCAACGTGTAATTTTTCTACCTTGCTACACCAACAGCAGGCATTTTATCATCTGTAAATATTTTTGGTTCTTTGACAAAGCAATTCGAACAGAAAATTTTGTGAAAGTTTTGATGATCAATTTTTGGTGATTTTTCAAACAGGAGTACTTTTTTTGGGACATCCGGTATCTAAAGAACAATTTTGTTCTGGAGCAGTGTAAACGCTCTTCAACCGTAGCAACTTTGTAGTGGATCAAAATTATACCGTTAAGGCTGATTTCCAGTCAGTAGAAGTTTTCTAGCGGGCCGAAATTCTATTGTTTGCGAGAGAAAATGTCGCTCTGGAGATGAATAGAAAGTTACGGCTAAGCCACCTTTTATTGCCTAAAATTCTGCCCGCTCCGAAAATCCCAATGACTGGAAATCAGCCTTAAGTGGTCTGAAGCAATACTACCGAACGACAGATTTTCTACTGGCATGGCTGCGTGCAACAGAAATTTGGCAATTGTGACAGCCTTAGCATTACTTCCTTCCACTTATCCTTTGCTAAGTATTAAATTTGCTTACAATAGGTAGAGACTTCTCTTTTCAATCAACTTGAGCTCAGTCCTTCTACTGGTGTGGACTTCTCTTGTAACAGAAATTTGCAGCACAATAGGTAGAGACTTCTCTTTTAGCAACTTGACTCAGTCCTGCAGCACAATAGGTAGAGACTTCTCTTTGCTAAGTATTGAAATCCTGCTAAGGACAAGTGGTAGAGACTTCTCTTTTCAATCAACTTGAGCTCAGTCGTTTCTACTGGCGTGGCTGCATACAACAGAACATTGGCTATCATAACAGCCTTGACATTACTGCCTTCTTTACTAAGTATTTAGATTTGCTTTTTTGAAAATTACAAATTTTCAATCAACTTGAGCTCAGTCCTGCAGCACAATAGGTAGAGACTTCTCTTTTCAATCAACTTGAGCTCAGTCCTGCAGCACAATAGGTAGAGACTTCTCTTTTCAATCAACTTGAGCTCAGTCCTGCAGCACAATAGGTAGAGACTTCTCTTTTCAATCAACTTGAGCTCAGTCCTGCAGCACAATAGGTAGAGACTTCTCTTTTCAATCAACTTGAGCTCAGTCCTGCAGCACAATAGGTAGAGACTTCTCTTTTCAATCAACTTGAGCTCAGTCCTGCAGCACAATAGGTAGAGACTTCTCTTTTCAATCAACTTGAGCTCAGTCCTGCAGCACAATAGGTAGAGACTTCTCTTTTCAATCAACTTGAGCTCAGTCCTGCAGCACAATAGGTAGAGACTTCTCTTTTCAATCAACTTGAGCTCAGTCCCGCAGCACAATAGGTAGAGACTTCTCTTTTCAATCAACTTGAGCTCAGTCCTGCAGCACAATAGGTAGAGACTTCTCTTTTCAATCAACTTGAGCTCAGTCCTGCAGCACAATAGGTAGAGACTTCTCTTTTCCACTGAAGGCCCTTTTAATCATGCTAGTCGTGTGAAACAAGAGCAGATTTTGTAATACAATAGCAACAGTTGCGTTTGATTGACACCTCAATTCAAAGCGATTAGCGGCTGCAGACAAAGGAAATTCTCTCAACCAATAATTCAAAACAAACAAAGCCGCAAAAGTTTCCCCAAAACTGGTAGGGCAAACTCTCGCCTTGTGCAAGCGAAAGATGGTTTTTAAGGGAAGTTATGTGCTTATAGCGAAAGAAGAAGGGTAAATCTAAAGTTCTGTCGCTTAGATTATGTTTATTTGATTCAGGAGCGGAGCAGAAGGCATTGTAATTCTCGCGTCTTTAGGGCTTAAAATGAAACGATTGCAAAACAGCTCCTAAATCAAATGAACATAATCTAAGCGACAGAACTTTAGATTTACCCTTCTTCTTTCGCTATAAGCACATAACTTCCTTTAAAAACCATCTTTTGCTTGCACAAGGCGAGAGTTTGCCCTACCAGTTTAGGGGAAACTTTTGCGGCTTTGTTTGTTTTGAATTACTGGTTGAGAGAATTTCCTTTGTCTGCAGCCGCTAATCGCTTTGAATTGAGGTGTCAATCAAACGCAACTGTTGCTATTGTATTACAAAATCTGCTCTTGTTGTCGTGTGAAAAAATCACATTTTTTTTTTCTTAACTGTCAGCATGTCTCAAATCTTAAAAAAAAATTGGTGTATAATTCTATGACCTATTCCTTTGAATTGAATGGCTTGAAAGAAACTTCAGATAATTTGCAATAATTTTGCCTTTAGACTTTTCAGAAATCTATATACATATTCGTTGCAGTCGGATGTGGCGTCATTCCCTTTGTCCCTCTCGCCAACGTTCTCATTGTCTAGACAGTTCGATTGGAAGAACCGCAACATGGGCGAAGTCAAACCGCAGGTGAAAACGTCGCCCAACATTCCGTTCCTCCTCAAAACGTCCTATTTTTCCAGTTAAGGCTCTGGTCGAAGGGTTATTCGCCAAATTCCTCACCCCACTTTCGGCTTGCCAAGCCCTTTGTTTCCTTTTGTGTTGAGCTCGAAGTCCTTTGTCATTCGATTGTTCTCGCGCTGCTCATGACGTCAAAAAATGGGTGTACTTCAAAACCCCATTGAGGGGTTTTCTGATTTTTTAAAAATCCCAATGGAATCTCTATTCGCTTGATATGCATTGGGACCCATTTGGAGAGGGATTCAGGTCCGGGGATTTTTTAGGTGCTGGAGGGGGGTCGAGTGGAAATTGCACATTTCCCATCCTTCAAAGGCCATTTTCCCCAGTTTATTTGCTAAATGTTGTCTTTCGACAGCCTTGCTATATTTAAGGGGTTTCTACCTCAAAATATGAGTTATTAGGAGAGGGGTTGGCGCTCCAGGGTACCACAATTGCAACATTTTCTAATTTTTAGGTGTGTTTTTAGCCCTTTCTCGGGGACTCCCCCTTCTCTCAAGGGAAACATCCCCTTTTATGTTTTCAACTATCATCTGAGTTGTCACGCAAAAAGCTTTTGACATTGTTGTGCAGTATATGGAAAATTGCTTTCAAACTGTTGATAGTTTTTAGATTAAATAGTACTTGAATTGTTCCTTGAGAGGATTAACATGTACGATACTCTCGACCAGCTTCTGGCAGCAAATGGCCACTAATCCTACATTGGCTAAGTCTCTTATTAAAGAATAGGCCTTCATCAAATGAGAAGAGGGAAGGAAAAGTAAAATGGTGTGAAATATTGGACGATAACTGGAAGTAAGGGATCCGCAACAAATGCGTGCATTCTGTTTTTGACAGAAACCACATGTGCAGAAATTGAAGCTGAAGAAAATCCTTCAAAGAAGACAGGGGCCAGGTCTTGGGCCAACTCGAAATAAAGTTTAGCTATTTGTTGGGGATACGAACAGGCTAAGTTGTCAGCCTCGAGGAATCCCCCCAAAAGGGCTCCAGATCGCATGCGCAGTAACGATTTACTTCACTTATGTAATATGCAAATTAGCTTGACCGTTGAGAACAAGGGAAGAAACAAAAGCTGCGAGCGCATGACAGCGTGAGCCCCAACGTCGATTCGCTCTCAACAAAGCTGAAACACAAAGTATCAAAACAATAGGGTCAACACTTCATCTCCCCAACAACTATGGGAGTTTTTCAGACTCCTGTCGACTCTTGTGATTTCCCGCAGTCTTATTTTAGGAGTCTCCGTAAGTTTTATTTTACCTGCTGTCTTTTTATGCTTTTATGAGCAATGACTAGGACTTATCTGCTATTTTACAAGGCAGTTTTACAAAGAAAGCAGCGATTTGCACGTCGCCCTTTGCCCGATTAAAAACGTGAAACGAGTTGAGGGGTGTTATCACTCTTCCGAACTATCCTCGGCTGAACAGGATGAGTGATCTGAATCGAGAGGCCTAATGTTTACAAGCTATTCTGTTTTCAGAGGTCATTGAAATTGAACAACAACACATTAAACATTACATTACAATTCTGTTTGTACTTTCTTCATTGGAAGGCAACACCGCTAATTGCCCTTCCATTCCAGACACATATTTGACGTCAATACTTTTCAAACCAGAACAATTGCTGGAAAGAACAATCTGAAAGTGATTTTAGAGCCTCTGTTTGGGATGAGAGGGCTAGAAAGCAGGGGGCGAGGGGGTAACTCCTATATGGGGTCTGGTATATATGTGTCTTTGAGAATTCAGAGTTAGGACCCGTAACCAGGGCAAAATTTTAAAATATGACCCCATAAACCGGGAAAAATGTACCACAATAATCGTAACATACAGAGTTTATAGAGCTGTATTCCTTTTTATGAAAGTTTTTTGTAGAATCTTAGGAAAAACGGGGTATTTTTCTTCAGAAAATATTCCAACCCAAAAACAGTGAAATGCTGGCTGGTGGACTCGGGGCCCTAAATAAAAGTCAAAATTCACCTGGCCCAAGTTTCATACTCCAAGTTTATGGAATTCTACTGTTTTCCAACAAAGAGAAGAGATATCAGTATAAGTGAATCGTAATAAAGTGCCAAAATCCCAAACCTTTCTCTTAGAAACAGTGTTGGTACTGTACAGATTACTTTAGGGCTCAGTGATACTCCTTTAAAGGGGGGTTACCTTCAAAATTTTCCGTGATAAGGGGTTTTTTCATCAACTAGAATGTCAGAGAAAAGGGTATCCTATGGAATGGTACGGACGAGTGTGATGTACCTTTTACTGTTGAATTGCACCCACCGGGAGTGTGCAGTACAGTTGGGGATGTTCAGTACAGTGGGGAGGTATGTTTGAGTACAGTGGGGCAATTCAGTATAGTGGGGAGGCATCCGGAGCTCAGTGGGGGATACCTTGAGTGCAGTGGGGGATGGGGGTGTTTAGTACAGTGGGGAGGAATCTGGAGTACAGTTGGGGGATATCATGATGTGTGTGGTGTGTGGTGAGGCATCATCAGTATAGTAGGGGGATATTCAGAACAGAAAGGGAGGTAGCCAGTGTAGTTACCAGGGGGCCCGGGGCCTCTGTGGGCCAGCAAGAAATAAGGTATGTCTTTTTCTTTGTTGTAGTTTTCTTTCAGGAACGTTTTCAGGCCTGCAGGCCAACTGAGATTCTAACAAAAACTGTTGAATTTTGCACCCACCGGGAGTCGCGCAGTACAGTTGGGGATGTTCAGTACAGTGGGGAGGTATGTTTGAGTACAGTGGGGAAATTCAGTATAGTGGGGAGGCATCCAGAGTTCAGTTGGGGGGGGGGGGGTACCTTCAGTGCAATGGGGGACGGGGGTGCTCAGTACAGTGGGGAGGCTTCTGGAGTTCAGTTGGGGATGCTTTCAGTACAGTGGGGGACGGGGGTGTTCAGTACAGTGGGGAGGCATCTGGAGTACAGTGAGAGGATACCATGATGTGTGTGGTGGGGCATCATCTGTATAGTAGGGGGATATTCAGAACAGAGAAAGGAGTAGCCAGGGTAGTTACCAGGGGGCCTGGGGCCTCTGTGGGCCAGCAAGAAATAAGGCATGTCTTTTTCTTTGTCGTAGTTTTCTTTAAGGAACGTTTTCAGGCCTGCGGGCCCACTGAGATTCTAAAAAAATCTAAAAGCAGTGTCTTACCAGTGCATAGGGAGGCGTGGCCCAAGGATAAAAGGGCGTGGTGCCCGGCCTCTCTCTCGACGGCCCTGGGGTTAAACACTCATTTTGTTAAATGCTCCCTTGCGCAACTATGAACAGCAGCTTTGTAGAATGTAGAATTAACCTATGCCGAAATTTTTGTCACATAAAGTGATAACAGAAAACAACGTCAAGAGGCAATAAATTCTTTCCCAAGCAATCACTCAGTACGACGGCGGGCCAGGTCGGCGCCGCAGGCGCCGACCGGCAAGCCTAGTCTTCAATATTTTCAAAATTACAGCGTATTCTTTTTTCAACTCATTTGAGGATCTGACGTCATCAGATTTCTAAAGCATAAACTATATTGTAGACAGTCATAAACTAATGGTTATCTTGGAAGTTGTTTCATGTTTTATCAAAGGGTTTAGAAATTACGATGGTGTTCGGTGTTTCAAAATTTTTCCTGAATTCTTAAAAGAAGAAAAATCTCCTAACTCTGCAGTAATTGGGGATTTCTGAGAAGTCCAACGGGTGAATAAGAGCAGAGTAGCTAAGGTTTCTTTCAAGCTGTTCAATTAAAAGAAATAGGTCATATATTTTTACACCAACCTTGCAATCATTTTAAGGGGGACTTGCTTTTGATGAGGTGTTTATGTAAAGCTGAGAAGCAGAGAATGAGAACGTTTTCTGTACTGCTGGGTTATCTCAAGCAGCTCAACAAATTTAAGATTAAGATTTATCTTTCTGTTTTGCAGGAGAAACGATTGGTATAGTGGCCGGCGTTGTACTCGGTATTCTATCAGTTGCTGGAGTCTGTATATATCTCTTTTACAGACATCTTCGAAAAAATTACAGGTAAACGATGAAATAGTAACTCCATGCTTTTATATACTGCAGTTAAAATAGCAATGGAAACCCCTTTGCGAAGACTGGAATATAAGATTATTGTAACATACTACATGAATCAAAAGCTAAAACTACTTTAATAATCACCGGAATGACTGACAGGTTAGATACAGGGCATGAAAAAATATTTTTCTTCTTGCGACCAAACAAAAATCATGCTTAAATTTCCTGCAAGAAAAATCTGGTTTTGTCAATGAGATCACCATCAGAAACTGGCTCCAACCAGCAGGGCCGTCGCCATAGGGGGGTGTAGGGGGTGTGACACCCCCCCTGGAAAAGTGGCTGTCGGCAAATCAAGCTCGATCCTAACGCCTGCATTTGCCGAAAAACTTCCATCCAAAGGTGGGAAGCCCTAATTCAGCTACAGAGCACTGATACTACAAGAATTTCAGACTGTAATTTAAGATGGTTTGTTACATTACGGTTACATGCATGCAGGGTAGTCTAACCGTTACAGATGCGTGAATTTTTTGTCGCTCGCACTGCCCTACCTAAGTTCACAAATTTTTGTCCAAAATACGATTCCTTTCTATCAACAAGCAGCCGACAAGGCCAACTTTATGAGGAGAACAGACATGAATAAGTGATGCTAGTGTAGGAAGGGTGGATTACCACCAGCATAAGAGTCTTGGTGTTCATTTATTTTCATATTTGGTATATCAGGGCATGCAGTGCTTGAGAAAGAATTGGATGCGTTCAATCAACCAGAGTCTCGCTAGCACTGGTTTAAGGTTATAAAGAAAGGATATTAAAGATCATAAAGGCCCAAGGGGAAGAAGCTCGATACTTATGTCTTCTCTGTCGTTCAAGCTCTTGCCCTGCCTTACCCAATTTTGGTACCCTTTTAAAAGAAGATTAGCCAAAAGATTAATCAATAGCCAATAGTATTTTCGACAATCACGTTTCAAAAGGTGACTGTCATATCATAGAAGATGTATCAACGTAGGTTGAATTTTGAATGACCACGCCTAATGACCACGCCCCTTTTCGGAGAATTTACGGCTTACACCCCCCTTCCTCGACTTCCTTCGCGACGGCCCTGCCAACCAGCACGTGTCACGTATCACCCTTTGAAACATCTTCTTGTAAGCACTGGGATATAGAGCTGCTCATTATTTGGATACATGACATACAATCTACATTTGCTTGACTTTATTTACGTTTTTAATTTGTTCAAACAAATGGGGAAACAAAGCATGATACATGAAAGGGGATCTAGTTTGGAAATTTCCTGCAGGACAGCAGTAATGGAAAATTTCATGTGACCACCCGGTCGCATGGTCGGGTGGGTTTTCATACCCTGGGTTAGAATTCCCTACATTTAAAGGGAATCGAATTTACGTTCCATGTGACTGTATTTCATGGTGCTCACTATCGAAGAGAATAACGAGCAGCGCAAGACTTGGCATCTGTATTATGACATGCTATAGTTTAAGTTACTGCAAATATAGTGAAACATTTAACAGTGCAAGTTTACTCATGAAATTTATGCGTTATCGCAGAGAATCTTTAAATTTTTACCTTTTTTCCGACAGGGAGAGAAAAGCAGTCAACTTTGACAACCCTGTATATCGTAGAACGACAGAGGATTCCTTACCTATAATGGAAATGGTAAGCATTGCTAAGTCTGTTTTAACCTTTCATTTCATAGTTTCATGTTTTATATTCCACAACATAAAATTCAAATTCTCACTGTATATACTATAAAAAGGAATCATACAACAAGACCATCGCAATAAACAGAAATTTGATAAAATGAGACAGAAAAATTAAGACAATATAGAAATAGAAATACACAAAAACAAAGTAAATAATTTGATTCATTTGAAGGGAATTACTTACAGGAGGAGCTCTCTCAATAGATGAACTAATCGAAGAGAGAGCTCCCCTCCTATTCTGAGATAATAATGAACAAATTTAGATGAATAGACCTTTTAACTATTCTACAAAAGAGCCTAGATCGAGCGTCATTTTTATACACGAGGTTCGATAGAGTGGCGTTAGAGCTTATATCAATATTGTGCATATTCGAAAATTCTGCAAAGTGCACTTTGTAGAATTTTCGAATTTGCACAATAGTGATGGAAGCTCTTAACACCACTCTATCGAACCTCGTGTATAAAAATGACGCTCGATCCAGGCTCTTTTTTAGAATAGCTAAAAGGTCTATTAAGATTGGCTTTTTCATACAAGATAAAAAGGGTCCATCCAACTAATCCAATCAGAGACACACCAAGCCACACCCGAGTAATTCCCCAAAAATCCCCCCATCCTGTGAGCTGATTTTAAAACAAAGACTTACAATGCCAATTTTTGTTTTAGAGGGTGTAGTATATGCAAGAGATATGATTTAACTAAAGAATAGTTATTAATGGTGGAACGATATGACAGATTTCGACCAAGCAAATTTTCCTGTCTAAGTTAGCCTTTTTCCTCCGCAATGAATATTCAAAGAAGCAAGTTTGCCAAGTAAATACAATAAACATAGATTGGCAAATGCCCCACATTTTGTTTTACTCACACGTTATTTTTGTTTTCTTTCGCAGTCATACGATGAGAACCAATTATGATCGACCGATTTGATCATATCCCCCAATTTAGGACTTGAAAAGTCCACAAGCCACCTTCAACAAGGGGCAACCTAGCTCCTAGCAGCTCCAGTCGCATGCCAACCAAATCGAGGTTGCAGTTGCCCTGAATTACCATCCAACAGAGGCGCGAATCATACCAGCGACAGCGAGGCTAAGAGAAGGCCAGTGGACAACGAGGCTCAGTGGAGAACTTTTTGTTGAAGGCAAGTGAATGTCTTTTAATCGTCATTGCTAAGGTTACTGATAGAGTATTTTTGAAATTCCATAGGATCATCGACAGTTGATGGAACTTTGTAGCCCATGCAAGAATCTTAATGATCTATACACACAGGGTATTTGCTCCTTCGCTTCGATTAAAGTCAATTTCGAATTTCATCCGACCGAAATCTTGCTCACCTAGCCTAGTAGAATTGTTCATCCCGTCGCTTGACACTCTCCATGAGATTTCACAACACATATTACACAACTGATAGCTCTGAATCCTTCTTGCCTTCCTAGCATCAAAGTTCTCCAAGGAATAAGGCCAACCCCGTTTCAAAACAGAGTAGGGAGTAGGACACCTTGTCTTTTCGAAAGCATTAGCAGTGCTTACCTTTCAGGAGCACGGACAGGCAAAATCTAGTTTTCTCGTTTAGCAATGGAAAAAATTGAAGAAGCAACTGTACTTGCAAAGTCTTTCAGTTTAGGACACTTGGAAGTCATGTTGAAAAAGACAGTCGTTAGATTGCAATGACTTTTTATCAATTGAACTGCAAAGCTAGAGATGCAAACGCCTAGTTTCCTTTTATTCATGAGGACGTTGTGATTTAGCTTCAAGCAACATAAATACCAAATATTGATTGCTTGACTACGCCATGAATTGGGTCAATAACATCACGAATAACAACAGACGGAAATTGGGACTGCTGTGCCATTTTCCGTTGTAGGAAAATGCAAATTTTTCCCATAATGTTGAACTTTAATAATCTTTAAAAAGATTTGCGTTTGTTGTTGTTTGTACGCAATTTGATTGGCCAAATTGGTGGGGTTTTCATTGTCAGCCAATAAAGATTTGGGGCCTTTTATGCTGCTAGCTGTACAATTCAATGACCATGGGTAGAACATTATGGTGATACGCGTAGGAGATGGTTGCCATAGTATCAGATACTAGAGAGTTGGTATTCTGTTGGATTTTTCACACTGTCGCTGTTCGATTCATAATTTAAATATGTATAGAGACAATGAAATGAAAAATATTAAATGAAATGTTTATTTTGTTATTTAAGTAGGTAGAGCGTTTTGATCCATTTATATTGGATTTGCAGAAAGTTTGAAGTTTCCATGCTATTTGAAGCACGTGATTTAAGCATGAATGAAAGACCTGATCAGGATGAATGAAAGACCTGCTAGAAATCGCTTTAGAAACTGCTACATATTGATTAAATGAATGACATTTTTTAATGCTCAGTTTTGAATGTTTTGAAGAAAATTCGTCTGGTAACTGTTTTCAGTTCATTCATTGAAATGTTGATTCATTTCATTGGCTGATAACTGCTGGCTTATCCATGTGCTAAACAGTTTAAATGATCACATGTCTTAAGCTTGATGTATTCCAAACTAGTTCACCCCTGGAGGGTCGATACACCGATTGAAGAAACAGTAAAAGGCTACCAATTTTCAGGAGGTAAAATATGACATAATGCTTTTCAAAATCATTTGCCAACCAAATATATTCTTTGGCTTCGGTTGCCACTTTTAAAGGCAAGTTTGTCAGCAGACATAGCTTTCATACGCAAATTATTACAATCGAGATCGAGGGAAATAGCACTCACTGAAAATAAGCACAAAGGAGATTTCTTTGAGGGAAATAGGATTTCTGGAGGATTGCAGAAACTTCTTGGGACAAAAACATCCCTTAAAACACCACGAGATTTCTAGGGAGTGATATGCCCATCGTCTCTAATCAAGTGTACACGATATGAACACAGATGCACCATCCATTTTTTTTCCAGCAAATTTCCTGTCGATAAAGCGCGCGTGGATTAGCCCTTATCGCAAAGAAACAGGTCTTTCTCTCACAATCATAGCATGGAAATCGCGGACTTTGAGGTTGTTTAGAACCTTGCATACTGCGTCGACGTCATTTTATTGTACAGTTAATATTTCATAGCACATGATCAGACACATGTTTATATCGTCTGTTGTAGTACTAGCTTAGTGGAAGATTTTTGTGTGAAAATTTTGAACTTTAACAAGTGAACGATGCACAGAAGGGCCTTCGGAAGAGACGTTAAACTGAGGTCCCCATGCCTGGATGCGGCATGCACAGTAGGCCTAAATTAATTAAAATAGCTAGAAATCTGTCCTGCCTAAATAACTTCGATAAATGCGACAAATGAATTTACTTCATAACATGCTGCAAGTAGATTTCCCTCATAGACTTCGTCATTTCTGCATGGTCCAGTAAAATAGAGGCCTAGCTGATATTCTTCGCAAAGTTTGGAGCTGGAGTAATAACGAGTAACTTATCTTTCATTGCTAACTACCGAAAAGACAATAATCATCGATATAGTTCTTAATTCTCGGATCAATATTTGGTGATTGTAAAAGCAAACTGTTTTGGTGAATCAAGGCCGCAAAAGCCGCACACTAAAAACACTGTAATTACTGATGATCCTTATCAACCAACGTTTACGATTAAATCAACCGACAGTTTCGTTTTAGATTATTATAAGATGGTCGACAAAGTAAGCAAGCCAGTCAGTTAACCACAGGGCCTTAAAGACTCTTCCTTGAAGAGGGTCTTTGCCGGCACACAAAAATTTCACACTGTCTAGAAATCAAATTTGGCCTAAGCAGAAACCATGGATCCACACCAGACTGATTATATGTTCGTAGTTATCGCTATTGATAAACGACAACAACAACATCAATTCACTTCAATGAGATGAGCGTAAGTTGAGGGTCCTTGTGCAGTTAGGCTAGATCCAAACTGCAGTAGTTAAATTGATAGAAAAATTTGATTTTAGTTTACTCTTCTATTAGTTCAATCTGTGGAGGGTGGATCCATGGTTTCTTCTCAGGCCAAAATTGATTTTGAGATTGCAAATTGCAAGTCTGAAATTGCAGCGTACCCGCAAAGGACCCTGGGTGAAGCGTACCCGCAAAGGACCCAGGGTGACGATGGCTTTTTAGCTGTTCACATGAATATCACTTCTCCAGAGTAAGGTTGTTCGTTTTCAACAAGACCGTTTCACAAACGAGAAAGAGCTAACGAATGTAGCACAAATTTCACATACACATATAGTTGGTGTAGTTCGATTAATTGTGATCATAACGTACTATTATAGTAAATTAATAAGGATGATATTCGTAGTAAATCTTTATAGATAGGTAGGTGCATGTCTGTGCGTATGCAAACTCAGCTAAAGGCCCTTGGAACGGATGCTCACTATAGTTAACTTCAATTTGCCATTTTTGGGATATTAGATTGCTTGGTTTTCTCTTGCAAAATTTCAAATCACTTGCAGCCAGTCAGGATTTAGAGAAGTAATTTCAGTTTCTCCATTGAAATCTTCCTGTAAAATCCCTCAGCCGCCCTGGTCTTGGTTACGGTACCCAAACCTCCAAGGTTCCCGAACTCTTTCAAAGGGTGTGTTGATTGGTAATACCAAACCTACCAAATTCTGAAAGCAGTAGAATTAGCAGAGACAGAAAAATGTTTCCCAAGCAAATACAAATCTTTAAAACAGCAGGTTTTGTGTTCACGATGACGAAAAGTAGGTAGAATCTCTCGAAAGTCTGCCAAACCCAAAACCTGCTGCCTTTTGAGCCCGGGGAGGGGGGGGGGGGGGAGGGTACTTGACTGTGAACATGATTCCACCTGAATCTGGACTTTGAGAAAAAGACCCATTCGTATGACGGAATATTCAAAAATTTCGAGCCCATTTGCATGAATATCAGGAAATTTTTGAACCATGTGTATGAATTTGCAGATTTGAAACAAAGGAAAATTTCAGTTTTTTGGTGTGGATTATCATTATGGGGTCCATTGAAAAGAAAATTCTCAAAGAACTACCCATCTACCAAAATTGTGGTTAAAAACAGACCCATAGGTAGAGGATTTCATATGAAAAAACCCACCCATATGAGCGGCACGTCCGGTACAACTTAGCAATGAAGTACCCCCCCCCCCCGGGCTTTTGAGCAAATCTACAGTTGGAGATTTCTGAGTCGATCGAACACAAATTCCGAGTCTACTAACAGTATATTGTTTCAGAATTGGTTCCAATCAAACACCCAAATTGTCAGCGTGAAAACATAAACTTCTGTCTTCATTTGTGATAGCGCAAAATTACACTGCAAATCACTTTCATCGTTTTTTCGCGGATATTTTGTCGTCTGACATCTAAAGTGAAATGTATTCAAGTTCTTCGCGTCTGAATTTGCGGACACTTGTCAATTGGCAGCTGTCTGCATGGGAAAGTCGAAGGTCCATGATTGTCGCGAGCTTGCATACTTACAGTTCATCCGTTGAGTTTCTTAGTATATGTATTCAACTTAAAACTACCGTTTGTAAATACTGTATAACTTCATATTAAATTGAACATAAAATTCTGCTGTAAAATATATTATTTAGTACATGACGCGCGCAATTTTGTTCGTGTTTGTTGAAATTTTTGATGCATATAAAAGAAGTGAAAATTTTGCCCCTTCTTTTCATCCATATCTCTTTGCCTGTTAAATTGGTTTTTGATTATAGCAATTTGAATTTGGTACAGATTTTTCTCAAGAGAAGTGCACCAAAAAGAGATTTTGTCACAAAAGAAGGTTTCAGAATTGAGGAACAATTCGTCACATCATGTCCTTGAAAACTTGAAAGTGTCTTCGAAGTTTGAGTAGACTTGCCCCAAGTCTATTTCGTCAAAAAAAATCATCAAAAAAAACTGAAGGGAAAACTTTCCGGTAGACTTATTACAGTTGACAAAACAGACTTGGGGCAAGTCTAAAGTTTGAGTGAGGTGAGATACTCCTTGCAATAGAGTACTGACCAACAGTACTTGTAGCAACCAATCAGCAATTGGCCATCAGATACAAAAAATGTTTATAACATTTGGGCGTATTTACATTTCGCTGTTGCAATTGCCCTAGCACATTCTTTCATCTGAAATAGGCCACCCTATGATGAAAATTCTTTTAAACTATATATTTCATAGTTCATATCATTTGCAAGAAGACATATTGTGCTTTCAGTTGGTACAAGTAGCATAGTTCCAATATTTTCATTCTCCGGAAAAATAGCATTTAAAGTTGGTTTGCGTTTATGGACACCTCATATTATGGAAAAAAACGTGTAAGTGAAAATCAATCCAAATTTCTGCAGATGAGTTGAGAATGTATGTATCCAGAGAGATGTCTAGTGGAGCGTCAGCTTTAAAGGGGCTCAGTCGTCAAACAGTAAACAAATCCGTAAACTCACACGTGTCGGGGATTATCCATTGTTCATCCATTGTTCTCTGCAGTTTGTTAGGTTGCTTCACCCAAGCCACAAAAAAGTGACCGTTAAAAATCCACTTGTATCTGAGCAATCGTAGAAGATATGAATGTTTGGTTTGTTCCTTAGTGAAGTACAAGGATTAATGCCCAAACAGCAACTTTCATTTTGAAAAAATACGAAAATCCTGTGTGATATCGCCCATCAAAAAGCTGCAAAAATCATCGTTTTGTTTACATTTTGACGACGGAGCCCCTTTTAAGTGTGTGCATGTTTATATAATAGGGACTTTTGGAATAACTCAGGCAAAGACGTCTAGGAACCTGGGAAGCTCCCCAAGAACGCACACCAATTCAATTCAATTTTATTCGCAGAATACAACAACCTAATACAATGTAATATAAAAAATAAATGTATTCTACACGACCCAAGAAAAGCGGAGCTTATCTAGCTTGGGCCGTAAATTAAAATTCAAAAGGATATGCGAAAAAAAAATACGTCATAGTACAAAAGCTAGGAAAATTCAACAGTAAGATATATTTTTGTTAGTAAGGAATGTTATTGGTTTGTAAGTCTTATTGATCATGCAGATCTTTTATAGTTCATTTTGGTAAGCTAAGATGATGCTTTCTTTAAGTTTTTTACGGAAGTGTTTTTGTTTTGAGATTGACTTTAAGGAAGGAGGAAGGTTATACCACATGCGAGCACCAATGTTTTGTATGGTGTAGTCACGCCACTTTTTATTAGATTTCACTATTTTATAATCTGATTCTTTTCTGGTCTCGTATCTATGAGAGTTCTCGTTGGTTTTGAAGTAATTTTGAAATACTTCGGGTAATTTATCTTTGCTGAAGTGCACTTGATGCATTAATTTTAAGATTTTCATGCGGTAAAGATCATAAATTTTAACTATGTAAAGTTCTTTATGGAGGCGATTTGTAGAATATTTACGATCTTTAAAGTGAATTATTTTCAGAATTCTATTTTGTAGGACTTGGAGTTCATTTAGTTTATTGGTCGCAGCTGTCCCATATGCTTCGAGCCCATAACCTATCTTAGAAGTTACAAGGGAGTCGTACAAGGTTAACAGGCATTGTTTAGGTATAGAATGTCTAATTTTAGCAAATATAGAAGAAAATTTAATGATTTCACTTTTGACCTTATTGATATGTGAACTCCAAGATAGCTTTTCGTCTATCCTAACGCCAAGGTATTTAATCTCCTCGGCTCTACTAAGTTCATCCCCCATTGGCGCTACTCGGCTCTACTAAGTACACCCCTCGGCTCTACTAAGTACACCCCTCGGCTCTACTAAGTACACCCCTCGGCTCTCCTAAGTACACCCCTCATACAAGCAAAGCAAAGCCGAGTAAATAATGCTGTATGTGGGTTGTTCTATTTACATGCAACTCTGAAGATGTGAAAGGCAGTGGTGTAGAGCTAGATTAATAACTAGGGGGGCTCAGGTAGAGAAGTGGCACCAGGAAAGTTGTTGGGGCCACGCCTTTTACTTGGCGTAGAATGCATCTCCCAATATCATACTTGCCATTAGCAGCGAGGAAACCTTGACAGTTTTGTGACAGTTATCCTATAAATCGGAGAACGAAGAAAATTTTTAGAAGAAACATCCTTTACTTTGGCTTAGAATGCATCTCCCAATATCATGCTTGCTATTAGCAACAAGAAAACCTTGATAGTTTTGTGACAACTGACAGTTATCCTACAAATCAGAGCACGAAGAAAATTTACGAAGAAACATCCTTTTCTTTGGCTCAGAAGGCATCCCCTGACTCCATATTTACCAGTGCTAAAATGGAAGCTTTGATAACACAGTTCAATTATGTAATCTCCTTCTAGCATTTGGCATTTTACGGAAAAATTCTCATCGAACCTATACCCAGCCATTTCTCTTCCGTGTTAAAGGAATATCGAGGACCATTTTTCGAAACAAGTGGGGGGTGACACCCCATACCCCCATCGCCTTGCCACTTATGATGTCTGTTTGCACGTCCTTGTTCTATTGTCATTTGCACTTGTGCGTTTGTGAAGCCATTTTGATGTAACATCAGTGGCATCCCATAGATGTACAGGAGGCCCATTTATGCTTATAAACATCAAGGAAGATAAGAGCTTGACAGTCATTGAAGATCCCATCTTGGTGCAAACCAAAAACCAGGATCTCTTCTTTAAAAGAATATAACATTACCTTGTTCTGTCATTTTGGTCATAATAAACAAATTAAGAAAATCAAAATTTATTCAGAATAACTAAGGGGGCTACAGCCCCCCCCCAAAATTACGAAAAAAATAACTAGGGGGGCTGAGCCCCCCCCCCCAGCTCTACACCACTGGTGAAACTTTTTTTTTTTTTTTTTTATAATTCATCAATAGATATAAAGTTATACATGGTATATTGTACCAAAAACTAAATCTACGAAGCGATAAATAAGATATGAGGAAGAGGAAAATAGCAAAATCCCTGGGAGGTGTGTCTGTGGCTTGTTTCGTGTGTTCCGCATGAATGAAACCCAGCATTTCGATTGGCTAACTTTACGTCACGTGACACGAAGCCAACAACATGAAAACAAAGAAGTATGCATTGATCAGTCATTCGCAAAAATCAAAGATGGCAGCAGCTGCTGACAATAAGTGGAAGAAGGATGCCGCCGATCAGAATTTCGACTACATGTTCAAGCTTCTAATAATCGGGAATTCAAGCGTTGGAAAGACCAGTTTCCTCTTCCGATATGCAGATGACTCCTTCACGTCTGCGTTCGTTTCCACTGTTGGCATTGATTTCAAAGTGAAGACTGTTTTTAGGAACGATAAGCGAATCAAGCTGCAAATTTGGGATACAGGTAGGCCCATTTTTCGTCGCTTGGTTATGTACATGTCATAGCTATCAGATTAAACATCCAACCCCAGACTGATTAAAGCAGTTTTGATATTTCCAGTAGCATGATATTGACCAGAAGTATATGGTAATATAAAGTAATAAATATAATTTTCCCTTGCACTAATTTTGGAGCTTAGAAATTATTGACGAGAGTCCAGAGAACCATGACACGAAATTTCACAACTTTGTGTATTCTTCTCAATTGCAGGTGCTCGTATTTAGTTTGTGTGAAGGAAATGCTCAAATCGTTTGATCGTGCGGATTGTCCATTGAAACTTTACCCTCAGTGTGTGCATTGCCCTCTTTATTCCCTTCCCTTCATGAAAATTTTGCTGTACTCGCTTTGACGTGGGGTTGTTTGACATGGGAAGCATTCCATCTTCTCTTCCGCCCACATCATTTATTACTTTAGCCCACGAGTACAATTCAGTTGTTAACAATAAACATTCCAGATATGAAGCCAAGTGGTCATCGAGGTAATGCTTATGTTTTGAGGGCTACCTGAAACGCTGAAACATCTCAGCTTTTATTTAAGTTAGTGGAAATTGATAAACTTCAAACAGGAAGACTTTTTCATAACCAACCTGTGTAGTAGTTACATTAATACTATGCATGGTCTGTCTCTCTGTGGTCAATTTTGTGGGTACACAAACAAAGGGCAAATTGTGCAGAATGGTTTTGACTTTTGTACCCTTGCTTGGATCTCTACTTTTCTATTTCTTTTACACTTTCAATAACTAAAAAGGCTCTATTGGTGTACTTGTAAAAGATGAGAAACAAAGCAAAAATGATGCAATAAAGGAAAATGTAGTTTACCATAACAAAGAAAAAGCTAGATAAAGTCTTGGTAGAAGAGCAGCAATGCAATGGCCAACCAACCTGTATGGAAAGTGTGGCACTTGCACAGCCAAGAAGAGCAATAGGGATTCAAAACAGACAATAGATAAACAATAGGTGACACTTCTAGCACACCTGAGGTATCCGTGAAAATTGCCCTACTTTCCATATTGGCCAACCAATGCATAAACTCTTGAAATTTTCTTGCAGTGGAGAGTTTATTTAAATTTCAAAGTAGCTTAGAATGCTATCTTTCTTTAAACAAAAACTGGCCACAATTACTTAAAGGGAGTACAAAGACTAGGATGCTTTTCACGAAGTCAGCGACTTGCTCTGCACAGCTTCCAGAATAACTGACTGTACGAAATTCACAAAAACACTGACAAACGATGGCAAAGGCTGCTGGTCTTTGTACTCCCTTTAATGCCGTGCATCTTATAAAGTTGACCTTTTCCAGAAAATTTATTTTCAAACATGTCTTTACTATGCTTTTAATGAACACACCAAGGAAAAAAGATAAGCATTAGTAGTAAAGTCCTTTAAATAGATGTTGATTCGATTAAAACAAGTCTCGCTCTCAGGCAAGTTTGATTTTCTGAAAAGTGTTGAATAGTTAATAGAAGCAAGAAGCAAGTAATAGAAGCAAGTAAGAGCATCTTTTATTTTTGGAACTGATGTTGCTGAACGTTTTTAAATCGCTGTTAAAACTAAGACAGCAACAGGGACGCCGGAGCGATGGTAGGGCAAGGGGGCGACTATGAACGTAAGGGCAATAGAGACCGAAGGCGAGCGAAGCGAGTCTAAAAACTGGGGGGTCCGGGGGTACTCCCCCGGGAAAATTTTTGTGGCCACGCCCTTTAGATTGGCTTAAAATGCTATCAAAAATGTTTAAACGAACATTAATCATGATCTTTCACGAAATTTTTCGGCTCTTTCTCCACATGTCCTCATTCCGAAAATCGCATAAAATTGCATATTGCTCACTTGAAGTTGCAATTGCCACTCATTTTTCGGTACTGGTGTGTTTCTGATAAGGGAATGAAGCTATGGCGGCTTTTATATCAAGTTTCAAAGAAAATTATTGTTTTTCATTGAAAGGGCACTTTTGCCCCCCTTGCCCCCGTTAGGAAAAGGCAGGAGGGGCGCTTGCCCCCCCCGCGCCCCCCCTCTCCGGCGTTCCTGGACAGCAAAATACAATATTCTGTGCGGTCCATAGCAGAAATAGACAGGACAATATCTGGTTCTGGCTATAAATGGCACTTATCTTATTGAGCACTTTGTGTACCATGGCACCATTCCATTTTGACAGAACATTGCATTGCTCTTCACATATTTCGCCTTGTAGATTCTCTCCCCCGTTTGCTCTTCTTCAGTCTCGTACAGATGATATCAATCTAAAATTTAGTTGTTTTCACTGGAAGGAAAATAAAAATGAATTAGCGTGAATGAGTAGTTTGAAGGCTCGGATGAATTTGAATTCTGAACAAACACCGCGTGATTACAGTATACTATTATAAACGAACAACCAGTCTTGAAACAGTTCTTTGCATGTTCCTGTGCTAACCCCCAGTTGAGCTTGGGGTAAGTCTTGTTTACTGGCCATAGCAACAGCCTCTGACCACAGCAAGGTAGGATGCACTTGTGAAACTAATAAACAATAGAGTTAAGAGATCTTGCACACCCGTAGTATTTCTTTAGTTACTGTGATTTTTAAATTCTATCGTTTGTTAGTGTTGACAAATCAAAGATGGCCCTGTCTGGTTCTCTTTGTTCATCTTGTATAATATCATTCTACATCAACACTGGAATTTAAAACCACAAAATATTCTTATGTCATATTGACAGGACAGCTATTGCTCTGTATATTATGTCACAAAAACAGAATGCAAATAAACACAATTCATACAAGGTAGGTGCCCTTGAGTGAAAATATGCCTTTGGCTACAAAAACAAGGCCAGCTCTGTATGGATGGTAAATGAACACATTTACAGTACTGTACAGCTCCTTGTTTTAATTGACACAAAAGGCTTCACTCCCCTTTTGGTGCCATATCCTCTCAGAAAATTTACATACCTGTACAAAAATAAAAGGCTAAACTTGGTCTTGTACAGGCCAAGTTTTAGCCTTGTAGAGGGGATTATGACCTTGTTATGACCTTGTACTAACCTTGGAAGAAAATTACAAGGCTATCAGTAAGATTCCAAGCTGCAACCAGTCTAACACAAGGTTTCCACAAGGCTTCTACAAGGCTAATTAGCATTTTTCAAGCCATTCACAAGGTTACAGCAAGGCTATTCCAGGCTATAACAAGGTTACAAGGCCATAACTACAAGGCTTGTACATGGCTATTACATGGCCTTGTATTTTCGCACAGGTATGTTCCCAGCTGTCCCCCATCTGTTGATGTTTGCCTAACATATTTGTCTTCCACAAATTACACCATGATGCATTGTATTTCTTAATCAAATTCAATCCCTGTAGAATCATTAATGATTCCTAATTGGAACACATTGCATCCTGGTGAAATATTCATTACCATTAGTGTCATCATCTGGTCTTTTTATCTGGTTGGCAGTTGCTAGCCAACCAGTGCGGTTTTGAAAAATTCTAGGAGCTCTATCACAGGCAACAGATTCCGTTGTTGAATTTTTGTTGCAGCTGAAACACCCATCTTTAATTGTATTGAAGATGATGTATATTTGTATGTATGTATATTGGCAATAAAGAAACAATAAAATGAATACTATAAGTGCAAAGGCCTTTCAAGTCATTACTATCATCAGAGTGTGACTGACAAACTGAATTGAAATTCTTATAATAATACTGAGAATAATATGTTTACGTAATAACAGATGAGTGAGAATAGTGTTAAGTTAATGTGTCAATTGAGGATTGCGTGTCCTGCTTTGAATAGTTTTTCTTCATAGGTGGTCAGTAATTTTGAGGAACTTAATGACATGAACGCAAAGACTGTATGTATGTATGTATGTATGTATGTATGTATGTATGTATGTATGTATGTATGTATGTATGTATGTATGTATGTCTGTATGTCTGTATGTCTGTATGTATGTAATATTTTGCCATCGCAAAGTTGAAAATTAAATGTAGCATAAATTTAGAGCAAACAAATCTTTTTGTTGTGTGTTGTGCAATTGCACAACGATAAACAAGTAAATAGAGCACTTTGATGCGAATTGAAATGAGCATGACATTTTGAGCATAGCCTGTTTGTTATCTTTATAGATTTAGAGCTGGAATAAATCTAATTACAAAATGTACAATATAATGTAAATAAAGAAGTTAAAAAGTAATTTAAAAGCACCCCCAGTCTAAAATGGCAGATAGCATTAAAAGGTCAGTGTGGCGCCATGTTTTAATCCACTGACTTTGCAGCCAAAACAGTCTGGCAGAAGGGAAGTTGTGTTTTTAGTGCCATGCGCTGGGATCACAGAAATGGAGAAGACCTTATCGAGTTTTTAATTCCTTTGTCATGATGCTAAGTGGTGGGGCTTGTACTGGGGTGAAATGTCTGCCTGACTGTTCTTTCTGCAAAGTCAGAGGATTACGCCAGCACAGAGGTTAAAGCTTCACCAACATCTAGCGTCATGACAAGGAGTTGTGTCAATTAGTGCCAGCTACTCCTGCAATCGCAGCACTTGGTGCTGAAAACAGCACCTTTACTATCACCTTTGAAAATTCATACTGACAATTATTTGGTTTGAAAGCAAAAAGTATGAACCTGCTTTGTTCCTCATAATATGAATCACTAGTTTCCCTATTCATTGCTATCTCCAGAGAAATTCCAGAGAGACTCTTTTCATGAACAATTAATCACCTTGGTGTTTGTGCATGTTGTGTCTCTGTTGATTTGCAGATGGTGTGAAAGCTAGCAGGTCTTTCAAACACTGTTGACAGATTTCAGGGATTAACAGAACCATGTTCTGCATATATTTGGTTACCGAGACAGGAAAAACCATTTGTTACTCCTAGCCTGTTATCTTTAATTTTTCAACTAAAAGTGAGCTTGACCTCAGGCTATGTTACTCCCCACATTCAGTTCTTTTTCCATTTCTATGAACTCCACAGGGCTAGGAAAACCACAGGTACACACTATCAGGGAGTAAGCTGATTTTTTGGAATATTTTCTAACCACGCCCTTCAGACTCTCGGAAAACATGGGAGACCGAAGGGGGGTAAACTCCTATTGGGGGACTGGTATTGTACCTGCCTGGCTCATAGGTTAATTTGTGATATTTTGCCCTGGTTATGGGTCATGTTTCATGAATTGTGTCCAGGTTATGGGTCTGCTTGACAGAGATGTGCCGTGTAGTTATGAGTAAATGTTAGCAGTTTATTGCTATCATTGGCTATTATGACAAGAAACTTTCATAAACAGGAATGTAGCTCTTAAAATTTTCAATTGACTCTGTAGTGTATGTTACGATTCTTGTGGTAAATTTTGCCTGGTTTATAGGGTCATATTTCAAAATTTTGCTGTGGTTATGAGGTCATCTTTTCAAAATTTTGCCCTCTGGTTATGGGTCAAACTCTGAATTCTCAAAGGCACATATATACCAAACCCCCTTGTAGGAATTGCGGAATTGCCCCCCCCCCTCCTCGTGGGAGACACCCTTTTCATTATTTTGATCTATTTCAATATTTTTGGAAAAGCAATCATGGCAAGCAGCATTTTTCGTAATAGAGGTCAATTTTGCACAACGAGAACGGAAAAATACATCATACTGTATGTATCAATTTACAAGGAAGGAAAAGATATGATTTGAAATTGAAATTTGATTTGAAAATTGAAACTGTTTAAAAATTACAGCTTGCTTTGTGTTGTCATTTGGTATTGCTTGTGTGCTATTTTTAAATGGTCTTACAGGATATTTATAAATAAATTTATTTTTCTTCAGCTGGACAAGAGAGGTATAGAACGATCACAACAGCCTATTACAGAGGTGCAATGGGATTTATTCTAATGTATGACATCACCAATGAAGAGTCCTTTAGAGCAGTGACTGACTGGTAAGCAGATACAGAAATGTTTGCTGTTTGCATTATATTCGCTGAAATCATTTATCTATTTGTAAATTGTGTGTGGCATCCATTGAGTCAAGATAGACCTTGATTGAGTTGATTAGTCATTTTCCAACATGGGTTGGCAGTCTTAGTGTATTTCTCCATACAATACAGGCAGGGCTGTAGGCAGCAGCTTCTGATTGGGGGGGCAATTGTTCTGAAAACAATAGAGAACAATACATCTAATTAATGCTTGTGACGTAGCACTATTAATTTCAAAGTTATTGGGGGCTTGAGCCCCCCTGCCCCCGCTTCATACGGGCCTGAATACAGGCCAGGCCTGCTTTGTGTACATTAAGAAAAAAATTCTCAAGAATTTATTGAGAATCATCCAAATTATTAAACAATTTTGACAGCTATGAATCACAATGAAAGTCTTTGAATATGAATTCTTAAAGGGAATCGGCATAGTTAAAAGCTGGCCCGGGCCAAGTTGAAAATATAATCTATTGTATTCAACAACTTTGACACCTGCGGTTTCATTGTGTGGCGAAGAAAACAATGGGTTTGTAGGCGTTTGTTTATTCAACCTATTTATAGCAGCTTGTCAATATAGCTATGTCTATTCCCTTTAAACTTTCCAATACTTTCAAATAATGTAAATTTTTAGTTAGAAGTTACCCCTGTTTATTGTCTCTTTCCGAGTGATATTGTTGGGTGGAAATTGCTCCCAGGAATCTCATTCACCTTCCATAAATTGCCAAAAAATGTCAAATCTTTAAAATTATTTTATAAAGATCTTTGAAATTACTTGAATCTTTATAAAATACCTTTATGAAATATTGTAAAATGTAAGAAATCTCATGGAAATCATAAAATCTAGAAGAAAGCTAAAATCTTTCTCGTTGGCCTTAAATGTTTTGCCAAATCTTGGAATATTTGAAAACTCAGAACCTTATAAAAATATTAAATATCCCATAAAAAGTTGCAGAATCACAGGATTTTTCAAAATCTTAAAATCTCGTACACCTTTTGGGGAAGGTTTTGGCCCTTCATATTTGATTAAAAAGAGATAGGAAACCGAGCAACCATTTAGGATCTGTGTAATTCTTGGTTTCCTAATATAACATTTAGCCTTACAGTATGTGAATTTGTCCTTTCCTTAGGGCAAGCCAAGTAAAGACATACTCTTGGGACAACTCACAAGTGGTGCTGGTTGGAAATAAATGTGACATGGACGAAGAAAGAGCAGTAACATATGAACAAGGCAAAAGATTAGCTGATCAGCTTGGTTTCCCATTTTTTGAATCTAGTGCAAAGGATAACATCAATGTCAAGTCTGCATTTGACAAACTGGTGGACATTGTATGTGACAAAATGACAGAAAGCCTTGAAACAGATCCAACGATGGTGGGTGGTGCCAAGCCTGGTGTTACAAACTTGAAGGATAAGCCATCTCCTAGTAAGCAGGACAGTGGCTGTGCTTGTTAAATCAAATCTTCCTTTTTTTTTTGTTTAAAGGTGCTGGGTCACAAAACTGCTAAAAACCAATATATTACTTGGGGCACATTCCCATTGTTTTTTAAATTTAATGTAATGGATGGGATGTACCCACCATGGGAGTGTCCAGATCTGCTTTACATCCTTGCAGTCTTACAACCTAGGAATGTTTTGCTTGGTCCTATATTAAAGGCAAGAAAGTGCTCTTCAGAATTTCAAAAATGGTTCTGAAAAAAACTTTGTGAAATATGGCCTAGTATGTTTAAGCTGCAAAATCCAAACTCAATGACCCAACCCCTTTAATTTTTCAGCAAGCATTGTGAATACAATGCATTAATCCTTACCTTCTGTTTATACTCGTAGGTGTAGATAATGTAATGGCCCTCATTTGTGTTGAAGTTTTTCCAAATTATTTCACCGTTGATGGGCTGTATATTACCAGTCTTAAATAGCTAAGAATAATGGTTTTCAACTCGGCCATAAAGTATTAACTAAACAGCCTCACAAAGTTGTCATTTTGTGTCTAACTTTAGATATGTTATCTTACTGGCATTCAATCGGATAATGAAAAGGGACCTGTTGGCACAGTCATTCTGAGCATAACACAGATTTATATGAATACAGCTTGTTCATTTGGTTCATAAATTTTCATTCAACCAATCCCAAAAATGGGTTCACTATGATTGAATTGCTTTTTTTTTGCCAGATTGGTTCCACTCAACCTGGTTCTTAGGGCTAGCTTCAAGACTATGGCGGGCCTGCTCTATACAGCTTTTTCCTCAGATTGGATTTTAGCGCATTTAGTTGCATCGAATGATGTAAATAAAAGCTTCATTTCCGTACGGGTAATCACGACCGCTGCTGACTTCATTGCTAATATTTCCAAGTTCCTATAAACGTCACTGTGCCGTCACAGGTAAATGGTGTATAATTTTGCAAAACAACATCGATATTCGGAACCTGCATGAAAAACCAACCTACAACAACGGAGATTGACAAACTACCAAGTCAGTTGCACTGGATTACAGCAAAAAATGCATTGTTAAGGTTATGCAGGGTAGTCGGATGATTTTGGCCAGTAGTGTACTTTGTAAAGTTGACAGGTTTGGCAAATTTCATCAGAATCCCTTTACTGCTGATAGTGACCGAAATGATTGTTCAGCAAATATGACCGTAACACCGTTATATTGCAAAAATTACGTCAATCTTTTTCAAAAACTTTAATGAATATCGCTTTTTTGCTAATAGGATGAAGTATTTCTGTGTTCAAAATGCGAGTTACAAACTGCTCATAATTGTGTACACGTTTTCTTGTAACAAACTGGGTTACAAGAAACTAGTACAAGATGGCCAAAATTTTAAGAAACTCTAGTGCTGTGTCTGAGAAGTATTAAGAGACTTTTAAAAGGATGTAATAGCAAGGATGTAACAGCAAAGATATAAGAGCAATTACGTCGTTGAACCTTGAATGATATCAACAACTGTTTATGTTTTCAACATAATTAAACACGGCTTATTCCTATATGATGTTTAAAGATCGAGAAACATGTCAGTAGCAGTATGAGAGACCATGTTGATAAGTCATGCATTTAAAAAGTAAGAAATAAAGTAAGAAACATCTTGCTCTAAAATCCAGAAATTTTAACGTTGAATTAAGAATCTTTCAATACTGATCCAGGTTTCTTACAAAAAAACGTGTATTTAATCTGAAGCAGGGAGACGGAAGATTATTGGCATTTTCTTATGTTGTTTTGTCACAATGCTACATATGGCAGAGGATTTAATTCTAGGTATTTATAGTGTATTATTTTGGTGAATCTCATTGCAATTCTTAGTGGGAAAATATATTTTTGATGTCTTACCCTCTGTTGTTAATTTTGTTAGTTACACGTGTTAATTATAAGAAACTCATCTCTCGGATCACGAAAATTGATAAACTTGAGAGCTTGCATGGAGACTTTGCTACTGCGGAGGATAAAATCTTCACGCACGCCTGTACTCAGTATAACTTGATTTATGTCGTCAGGACAGATGCAACCCTGGTGACATTTTCTGCGATATGTCCAAGAAAGAAAGGTACATAAACGAATAAGGAATAAACTCTTAAGAAGAAACTTTGAGTTCTCAAAATCTGTTAATTTTAAGAAACATTCAGTTCAGTACATGTGCAATTTCTTTTGTTTCTTATAAAAAATACGTGTACCCACGGTAAGAGATGTTGCCAAGGTCACGATGTTACTAAGTAATTAGTTAACATTTAAAAACTTAAATAATCATTATTATTATTATTATTATTATGTAGCATAAAATTGTAACGGAGGAGGTATTGATAACATGAATTAATGAAAATAGTTTTAGTTTCTTTTCAAATTGTGTGCTCTTTGTGAAACTATCAGGTGCTTCATGAAATTCTCCGATGCCATAACTGCCCACCAAAAGGCCTGTTTACATTAGGCTGGGGATATCCCTAGGAAAATATAATGACAGGCCAAGCGAAGGGCTTTGCAACTCTGCAGATCTACCGCCCTTGTTGGTTTCATCGTTACCATAATCACAGAGGCCCCAGGAAATTGAATAACCCCCCTCCCCCAATGATAAAGCCCCCTATCCTCCTGTGCGATCGCAAATGAGGCTATGTACTTTATCATTGGGGTACGGCGGTTATTCAATTTCCTTGGGTCCCTGTGATAATGGTAACACACGCAGATGGAATGACGGGGTGCCCAAAACTTTGTTGCTGGTTTTACCTCAAATTGATTTCATTCTGTCAACACAATGTAATGTTAAAGTTTTACCTAAATTTGATTGTTTTTGTTGCTCAGCTTGGAAAATGTTTGGATTTATTCCACCCCTCTTATAATAAATACTCATGGCTTCTGTCAACAGTGGTGTTTCGCATGCGCAATGAGTGAGTTTACCACATTGGTTTCTTGACAAGCTGCTTAACTGCTTTAGCTTCGTGTTTGTGACTTGGCTAATTGGCCACAAAATCTGCAGCCATTTTTTAAATCTGCAGAGCAAGTGAATTTACCACATAGGTTTCAGGGCGTATTTTGAGTAATGATAATATAATATATAAATGATTTAAATACCAAAAATAGCTAAGATGTTTAAAACACGACGTTTCGAGCATATGCTCGTTTTCACATTTTGAGTACTTGCCATTTTTGCAGGCCTTCTGGAGTTAGCTAGTTGACTGCAAAAGCTGCAGCCGTGTCTTGTGTCAACAACAGTCGTTTTTTACATGCATGAAGGTATTTTCCTACTTACGCTTCAAGACAAATTTTGCAGGCTGCTTTAGGCTTACGTTTGCGACTTTGCTTGTCTGCTGCAAAAATCTCTTCCACAGGCGTCAGTAAATGCTTTGCTTTGCGGTAGCGTGTCAGTCATAGGCAACAAAACTGTTGCTATATCTACACGATCTGCCCATATGGGTTTTGACAAGAAGCAGTTCACGTCACTTCGTATCACCAACGTACATTTAACATTTGGAGATTGATTATGATGCAAAGCAGAACCAAAGCCATAGGCGTAGGAGACAGGAGTCTACAGCCCCCCCCCCCCAAACCCTAGAAAAATTTGCAAAAATCGGCAAGCTACACTGCCATAAATAGGCCCAAGGCTGCTGGGGCTTCTTCAGATATATTTCAACCCCGGGGGGGGGGGGTACTTGACTAGGGAAGTGACGGGGGTGTGCGGAAAACCTCTCCATTATTTATTATTATTATTATAACATTCTTTAAAGTTGGTTATTAAAAATAGCTCTACTTCAAGAACTAATAAAGACCAACTATTTACAAAAACAAAAATAAATTACAGTTCATGATAAGAAACGAAAATACCCTATTTACAAATTTTGCAACGGCAAGTCTCTCCAATCCATTTTTTTATGCATGACTTAAAAGAACATACCCTGCACCCTGTCGCATAGAAAATAGGCCAAAAGTATACCCTGTCGCATAAAAATTTTGCCTCTCAAATACTGTGTAGAACGCAATTTTTGCTTGTGATACCCTGTCGCATAAAAATTTTGCCTCTCAAATACTGTGTAGAACGCAATTTTTGCTTGTGATACCCTGTCGCATAAAAATTTTGCCTCTCAAATACTGTGTAGAACGCAATTTTTGCTTGTGATACCCTGTCGCATAATTTTTTTTACCTATTATAATACCCTGTCGCATAATTTTCGCTAGAAAATGACACCCTGTCGCATAATTTTTACCGCAAAAGGACACCCTGTTGAGCGGCACATCCCGTCAGGTCAAGTATGGGAGTGCCCCCCCCGGGATTTCAACCTTTTCATAAATATTCCTCAGAAGCATCGGACAAACACAAGGTTGTATTTTCTAATCACCAGGGCAAGTTAGGCTCTGATGGAACTAGCCCATCTCCCGAAAAAGCAAATCCCCCTCCCAAAGGTGAGGTGGGAGGAAAACCTGCATTTTTTCCCGCAAAACTAATCCCCTCGTCCATGTTGGAAAAAGTATATGGCCTCCGATTTCATTCTACACGTAGTTTTTCTTGTAAGAAACGGCTTATAAGAAACTCAACTCTCAGATCGCCAAAAATTAAGAAACTCCAGTACTGGGAAAATGTAAGCTAAGAAACTGTTTATTTTGATAAAGGCCTCGACATGTTTTTACTTTACTTTCACTTGTTTCCTGTATCATATTACTCGTAAGGTACTTGAGTAATGCCTAAACATTGGAAAGGCTTAAAAAACCTTGTTTTGAAATGTTCACGAGGGCACAGGTAGTGAACATGAAGATTGTTATGGAACCTCGTCTAAGAAACTCGTGAGAAACTCTGAGTACTCAAAATCTGATAATTTTAAGAAACTTCCAATACTGGCCCAAATTCTTAGTTTCTTATAAAAAAATACGTGTAATCGAAATCGTCATGAAATGTACCTTTTGTAAACAATATATTTCTTCTCGGCACCCCCCCCCCCCCAATTTTATTTTCCCCTACGCCCACGAGCAGAACCTGCGAGCAAACATGGAAGACATGACGTATTGATAATTTTACAGTGGGCAGCTGGCTACATAGCAACATGACGTCAAAGCATCAAAGTGCCCCTCTTCTTGGTTGTCCTCCTCCTTGAGTGCTGAATCATGCCTGCATTCTTTTGCGGCGACGTTCAGCAACACCAATCAGCGATGACGTAATCACATTGGAAAAAGTTCTTGGATGAAATGATCGCTGTCATGTCTCTGGGGACATTCCTATATGGTGCATTTCTTTGAAAAGATTTGTTATTGGAAGCTTTTAGAATGTCTATTTTAGAGATTTTTAGCAAGAAGTACAACGCAACGATTAGCTACTACCGCGTTGGCTAGTCAAAGATTACTTCGTCAGTTTTAGTTTTAATCAAACCTGGGAGACACTTTTTCAACAGATTTCGGCGTGTGGGAATGAACCCTGCTACCCTGACCCCTGACAAACCAATTTCTCAAAAATGGACAATTCAAGCTGGCTGATACTTCTCATCAAAATCACGAAAATGGATACTGATCTTTGTAGGAAGCATCCCAATGGCATGTCCCCAATACCATGGGCGAAGGGGGAGATAAAATTTGGGGGGGCTGGGTTGCCCGATAAAAAATACATTGTTTAAGAAAATTTATCCCGACTTAAGGCGGATTTCTGCCCGATTATGGCTGATTTTTGAAAAATTTTCTGACATTGGGGGGGGGGCAGCCCCAGCCCCCTGTCTCCTACTCCTATGTCCAATACCGAAGATATACAATCCCCCTCAACCTCACAAGATGAGAGTATGATCACAACTCACCAGATGACACAACGCCGATCGAACAACCTGAACGAGATGACAAATAGCGATGTAAATACCGCTTACGCGACTTTTCGAAAGGCAGGATTCAATTGCAGTTGGAGTGGTGGAGTGGAAGCTTTTTGAAGAGCAGAGCAGCTGCAAAGTAAAGACATTTACATCTTATTGAGGACATTCGTTCATTTCAAAGATGATTTTACTCCTAACTACAATCATTTTCATGTTACCTGCAGTGGAAAGTTACTGTTATTCAAAAACATTAGAAGCAACTACGACAATAAAATCCCTTTGGGAGACGAACTATGCGAATTATGAAAGCTGTACTTTCACCATCAAACCGAGCAGTTATTACACATCATACTACCTGGAGATAAAATGGCAGTTATTTGATATCAAAGGAGATATGCCGTACTGCAGCAAGGATTACGTTGAAGTCTTCCTTAAACGGTAAGGGGAGGGAAACAGCTGTTGAAAATGAAACAGGAAAATCGAAGCTGAAAGTGAGAAGGGAATGTCCCACCACGGGCGGGCACACCACCGCCAGCTGAGCTCTGTTTTTCAGGCCTGAAATGTCCGAGTTTTTTCTTCCAAGGTGTTTATTTTGCTCTTGATAAGCACAGGTATCTATATAAGCAGGCATGTACAATTTCTTCACTACAACAGATGGTTTGAGGTATTATTCAACTGGCCTTCCCTGGTCCATACCCCTTGGCCAGTACAAAGGTCACAATATTGTCAGTCAGGGTACAGCCAAGTCCAAAAGTCAAAAAGTTTGTTCAGTCAGTCACATTATTGTGCATGGATTTCTGCACGATATGGGAAACCCAAATTTTGGATCATTTCAGTTTCATAATATATTTTAAATTCCACAACATACTGTAGACTGCAATTTAATGCAAAAATAACTACACTCCCGTCACGAAAGTATCCGGACAGCCGAAACAAAATGGCGTCGAATTTGACCGTTGGTCCTTCGACCCCCAAACGGTTCAGCCGTTATGCGGCCATTTCAGGGAGTGGAAATAAACGATTTTACCGCCAAAATTGTGTTTATCAATCACGCAATCAAGGAAGAAATAAAAAATGGAAAAACAAAGCAAGATAAAAGTGTTTTGATAATAAACATGAAATTAGCTGCGAGGAGAAAATGTAATCGATAACAAAGGAGCCTCCCAACTTAGAACTGATATTTAAGATACTCTTCCAAATAATTTGTTCACTGGAATAGCATCACTTGGTGCAGAAAAGTCTGAAATTTGCAAATATGAAAGAAAATTCAAGTAAAATCCAGATATAATGAAGTTATAAATGAAAAAAGAAACAGTTGCTGCGATCGAGGTAAGGTTTTGTAACAACAGAATTATTGCAATCAAACTCAATACCAAATTGTTGCAAAGAAAATTCGTTAGGGACTGTATAATTTTGCTCAGATTGATTCCCCTATGTAAGATGTACAAAATGATACCAACTTTAGGCCAACCTTTGGCATTAATTATATTTTTGAGGCTTTGATACAAATTTAAACTTACCTTGGCAAAGATGATATCGCAACCCTACAGCCATGGGAGACTCAAATTTAATTTTGCCATTTTATAGCCAAGTGTCTTTTTGCTATCATTCACATGATTCCTAAAACGGCGATCTTTTCTGCTTCATTTGACATAAAATACAATCTTCTCCTGTCATGTAGCAGCCTCCAAGACTGGAAATTTGTTGAACATATTGTCTTGTTTTCGATTGCTTTTCCTTCTCACAGCTAAATTCATATTTTGCTATCAAAACACTTCATTTTGCTTTGTTTTTCATTTTTTCATTTCTTCCTTGCTTACGTGATCGATAAACAAAGTTTTGGCGGTCAAAATAATTGGTTTCCAGTCCCTGAAATGGCCGCATAACGGCTGAACCGTTTGGGGGTCGAAGGGCCAATGGTCAAATTCGACGCCATTTTGTTTCGGCTGTCCGGATACTTTCGTGACGGGAGTGTACATGTTTTTTTATAAGAAACTTGGATCAGCACTTAGTACTGAAAGTTTCTTAAAGTGAATAACCTGAGTTAAAAGATGAGATCTCATAGATTTATAAATAGCCTATTGTATTTGATAATCTAGCTCGTGGCGAAAGAAAGCAATGCTAAAGAAAACAATAGAGGGATTTGGAGTTTCTTTGTCCTATTTATAGACAACCAGGGTGAATCTGACGCTGACTGTGCTCCGAAGATTTTTTTCCCAAAATATTTTGTGCGCCATATGCTCACTTTTGCCTGCACCAAGACTGCGCCAAGACCGCGCCAAGGATCGCCTGAAACCAGTGGTCTTACGACCTACGACAAACCAAAAATCTGATATCATAAAAACAAGAATTTTGATTTGCACCACAGTATTTCTATTGTGGAGACCAAATTTGATGGTGTAAAATATTTGTTTAGAAAAAGTAATATTTTGATACTTGAATCTTTAGTAAAACACTTGTTTAGCCATTCAAAATTCAATGAGCCTTTAAAAAATTCACTGCCTAGAGCATCCCTCACATTAGCGTCAGATTTTAAATTTTCTCTCAAGAACTATTCACAGTCATGTACCAGAAATCGTTGCCAAAGTGTTGCGCCAACGTCGATCGGAGCATTTCTCTGCGCCAAAATATTGCGCCAAAAAATTAACTACCTGACGCTCTGCGCCGAAGATCTTCCGAAAATAGGTGGTCAGATTCACCCTGGATAGACAAGCGCTATATATCTCAGGTCATTCACTTTAATTTCGCATGAAAATTGCGGTTTTTTAGTAGTAAAAGTTCCTTAATTAGTTTCTTATTTTTCTTGGGCCTAACATTGCGATATTGTTCAATTTTGAGGCTTCTGCTTCACAAAGGGCTTCCATTTTACATTGACACTGTCATCACGAATAAGCCATGCACATGCACATTCAGGCAAAAAATTACCAAGTTTTGCAGTTAAAAGTTAAAAAAGATGAAAGTACCTTTTTTAGAGAAACATAGAATAAAAGAGGCATACAGAAATTGAATTTTAAGAGTTTCTTAACTGTTCTTGATCGTAGTACTAGAGTTTCTTAAATTTTTGGTCATCGTAGTACTAGTTTCTTATAAACCAGTTTCTTATAAAAAAACATGTATACTAACAAATAACTAGAAGAACAAGGAGTTACAGAAAGAAATAGAAATAATTGATGAATGCTGGAAATTGATACAATAAGAAATGTAAAACAAAGAAACAAGCTAAATTGTGTGTAGAAAGGAGCTCTCTCCATATGTAAACTAATTGAGGGAGCCCCCCCCCCCCCACCTTCTAAATAATCAAGAATTGCAGTATCTAGACGTATAATGGAAATATTATGCAAGCGACTCCAACTTGATTCACCTTGTTTCTTGGTAATGGGCTATTCCATTTTTGGCCATAGGGGGATGAAAGTATTGATTTTTGTCAGATTGACACCCCTTGGAAAAGAGCCTGAAATAACATATATGCGTTTGGAATAACATTCCAATTGAAATTAGAGAACTCGTCATTATCTCTCCTGACTATGGTATGGTCTTATAAACTATGTTTTACACGGAATATAGCTACCGTTTTTTCTCACGTTTTTTTCCTTGTTGTGGCACCTCTGAGGGAACCATTATGGAATTAAGGTCATCTTCACCTTTAATGCTATCCCTGCCACTGTAATTAGGGGTGTTTTTCCTTTATGTTTTTAACCTTATATATTGTATTGTATCTATTTTTATATTATAAAACTTGTAAATATTTTAAGTAACGTGGCAAATGATACATCCTGTACATACATACATTCGCATACATTCATATATAACTCCCCTTCATCTATCAATATAAAAACAATCTAAAAAAATTTTATAGAGCCTGAAAACGAAAACACGACTCCCTCGAAGAACAGCATCCAGACACATTTATCTATTTATGTATATATTCTTTAATCTATCTACTATGTATACGATTATGTATTTCTTTTGTAGTTCATATTGCTGACGCGATTACGTGTATAAAGGAATTGATATGATAAGAACTATTTTCTAATTTTCAGTGATTACAAGTCAATTGGCAAATTTTGCTCAAACAATCTTGTGGGAAGCAACTTATTCAACATGTATTCGCCAGATGGTTATGCGAAGATCAAATTTCATTCAGATGGATCACAATCTGGCAAGGGCTTCAAGCTGACTTACAGACTACGAAATATCGATTCAGATTATCTTGGATATAGATACAGTGATTGCAGCACGTATGTGTTGTGATTTCCTTCACATTTAGACCCCAATCCATGAAAGGATTTGTTCAGCCATCTTTTGCACCTTCACTAGACAGTGAATTAAAAAAAATGTCCCACTGTTTGAAAATCATTCCAGCAAAACTATTGTGCCATAAATCATAAAATTTATTTCTCTTAAAGTTTTAAAGTTGAGTGATAATTGAAATATTTTCCTTTTTTGGTAACTTTAAATATATTGGGTTCCAAAAAATTAGTGTTTGAACATCTCCTGCAGGGGAGCGTTATTTTCAACTCCTTTTGAAATTTTTTATTCAATTGTAATTTTTTATTCAATGATGTTGATGAGATCTTAACTTACAATTTGGAAATGATGTTGATGAGATCTTAACTTAAAATTTGGAACCTTGCATGTCCAAACTGGATTTGTATTTGCAGAGTTATTCAGTAGAACAGGCAGGAATATGGGGTGTCCCAAAAGTATATACAGATTTGGTTGGCTCCAGCGATGTGAATTTAGTTTTAATCAATGGCTGATTACTTTCTAAAAATGTTCTTCCATTGTTAACTTGAACATTGATACCTCGTTTGTTGGTATTGGTGCTTTGAGAGCAGAAAATATCTATCATGAAAGCTCAAATTTGCATCCACTTGCAATCAGAGCTTTGGCCTTGTGGCCTTACCAAATTCCTGAAGCACATCAAACTTAAGAACTGCAATTAATGACAAATTAATGACAAATTAAGAAACTTCCCAATGGGTTACTGAAGGGTGACTTATGGAAAACAGAATAACACAGATCTAATATTGCTCAAATTTTATCAAGGCTATTGCTAATGCTAAAACTCTGGTTTGCAGGACAAGGCAAACTTGAACTGTCAAGCTTTACATGTCTACTCCCAAAGTACCAATGTCAACAAACGAGGTATCTATGTTCAAGTTAACTATCGAGGAACATTTTTAGAGTGATTAGACATTGATAGAAGCTAAATTCACAGCACTGGAGTCAACCAAATCCGTATACATTTTTTGGGGATACCCGGTATATCTACTCTCAAAGCATCAATACCAACAAACAAGGTACCTATGTTTAAATTAACTATCGAGGAACAGCCATTGATTAAAGCTATATTCTCATCGTTGAACTCGATCAAATCTGTATACATTTTTGGGACACTGGACCCAGTACTGTATGTGAGTCAAAATATCTGCTAAGATCTTTGATTTTCAACTTTTCATATCGTTTCTTGATATGGTTCAGGGGGCAACTGCATTTGTTTGCCATGCTGCATACAGCCTTGTGTGAAAGTAAATGAGGATCCTTTTCAAACTCGTCTCTTAAATCGTACTATATTGACTTGTTCTTTTTCCAGGGAAAACATGTATTCCTCTTCCAACATTTTCTACACATCAAAATGGCCAAAAGAATATCAGGACGATGGAACTTGCAAATATCAAATCAGCAAAGAGGGAACCAAGAAACTTATTTTCATGGATCTTGATCTGCGAAGTATTTCCAGATTCTATTGCAACAGTTATAGTGATGACAGAATTGAGATAAGAGGTTTGTAAAATAGAACTGGGTGATTCAAAAAATGCCCTCAGCAAATATATCTCTAAGTTTTCCTTGTGGAAATACCGGGCGTCCCAAAATACAGTAATCCTGTTTGAAAAATTGCCAAAATTCAATCATCAGACTTGTCATGAAATTCTATATTTGGTCTCTTTTTGTGAATGATCCAAATGTATTTACAGATTATAAAATTTTAGTTGTCATTACTTAAAGAGTATGAAGTAACGCTTTGAAAAACCTCATCCTGAGCTATACTCTTTAAGCAACATCGTTAATTTTTCCTAAGATCAATTACCGGGTGAACCAGAAAAAAGTTCCCACTTTCGAAAATTCGTAGCACCACATGTACTTTTGTGGATTTAAATGATTCAAATTCTAGTTAAAAGCCAAAAGGTTTAAATATTTTTGTGATTTTTCTCGTCTTCTTACAAGCACTGCAAATGTAGGTAAATTCAACTTTACAAAAATTTCATATTTTCAAAATGACTGAAGAAGGGCCTAAAAGACTTGATCATATCATTAGGACTCTCATCAGACAGAACAATTCACACCGGCGTTTCACCTCTCTCGGGAGTAACTAGACATATTCTCAAACAGATACTAATGATTTTCAATCCCATTGCAATAAATGTACAGACGATATCTCTCACCCATGAGAAGTTGCTTTTTCTCTGAGGTTCTGAGGAAGGAGTCCTGTATGATTTGATCAAGTATTTTAGGCCTTGTTCAGTCACTTTGCAAGCACAAAGTTTTTCTAGATTTGAATTTACCAATTTTTCCAATGCTTGTAACAAGGTGAGAAAAATCAAAAAAATACTTTTTGGCTTTTGGCTGTCAAGCAAATATTGATTCATTCGAATCCATCCAATACCCTTGATGGTATGAATTTTCAAAAGTGGGAACTTTTTTCTGGCTCACCCGGTATATTGAGATTTCTTTTGAAGAAAATATAGCATTTACTTGGAACTTTTGCTTTCTCCTCATCAGAAATAATCTTTAAAAGAATTGGGGGTCTACCAATAAACAAGATCACATTGTTGTGACATGGGTACCTTGCTTTTCCAAGGTTATTGAAATTTGCTTGAAAATTGTTTCTGAAAATGCAGAAAAAATTCTGTTTTCTTTTTCATATTATACCGGGTGCCCCGAAAAAGTACTCCTGTTTTGAATAGTCACCAAAATTGATTACACAGCCAATCTTCGATTTTCTTCTTTTATGAAATGGATCAGGGGCCAAATTATTTTCCAAGATATAGCTGATCTTGCAATTCGTTTTAAAATTAGCAAATTCAGCTCTTTTTGGGGCTACCATATTGAAAACACACGAGCAGCTGTGTATTTCCTTTTTTCTATGTATTTCCGTTATACAGCACCTCTAAGGGGACCATTATGGAAATATGGTCAGCTTGACCTTTTATTGCTATCCCGGCCACTGTAATTAGGGGTTTTTATCTTTACGTTTTTAACAATTTATATTGTACGGTTTATCTATTATTTATTAGAAAACTTGTAAATATTTATTGTGGCAAATCAATACATATATACATACATGCATACCTCGTTTTGAATCATACTGCAAAAACAGTGGCGTCGTGGGAGCATGATTTTAGGGGGGGCCAAGGGTCAGAATTTTCCGACAAAGAGATATTTTTCCTACAAAAATTAAGCAGGAATATAACGTATAAAAAGTGGCAAAATGTCTCAGAACTTTTGTCATATAAAAGTTCCATAATAGCGAAGAATTTTTCAAAGGGACGCAGCAGTCCTGTTAAGAGGTGATTCTTGTTGGAGGTGAGGCTGTTGTCGAGACGTGATTGGTGTTGGAGGTGAGGCTGAAGCTAGATGCGCAAGGAGGGAGGAAAACTGGGGGTCTGGGGGCTTGCCCCCGGGAAAATTTTCTGTGACCACGCCCTTTAGATCGTTGCAAAACGCCCCTATTTTGAAGAATCTACTATTTGTTTTCGATGGGAAATTTCGAAAAAAGGACCTCAAAAGCACTGAAAAATAGATCGTTTTCAAATTTTAGATAACAACGTGATAGTTTGATATAAATCTTCATTTCTATTAGCATCCGTTTACATAAACAAAAAGTAATCCCATCTTAGTAATCATTTCCACCTTCCTAGACAATATTCACTTGTGCAAATTCTGACGAGCAACTCATCGAAAGCTTAATGCACAAACCATAAATGCATGACACTTTTAAGTATGAAACGTGCAAAATGAATTGTAAATTTATCGTTTTTAGTCACTAAAATGTTGGTAAAACGATCAAATTTTCGGGGAAAAAGTCCAAGAATGTTATGATCGAAAGCATTTGTTTGAAATTTATTCGTCCGAAACTTTTTGCGCCTATGTGTCTATTTTTCCAACAGAAAACACACTTTTCTTTCGATTGAAAAAGGAATTTTTTGCAGAAAAACGAACGAAGGACCTAGTTTTTTGCCGAAAAACCTACTTTTTCATCAAAAACTACGTTTTGCGATCGAAAAAGTGATATTTCATGTACACATTTGGATTGCCATAAAGTAGCTATGTGAGGAAAATGGATTAATTCGATTTTTTTCGATTTTTCCGACAAGAATGGAAAACTGACGAATTTTCCGACAACATTTTCACAGGGGGGGCCATGGCCCCCCCTGGCCCCCCCCCGGCCACGACGCCACTGTGCAAAAAGGCACTGATGATTGCCACATCAATTTCTTTGTGCATGTAGTAAAGCTTCTAGTTTGGTTTTAAATGACGGAAAGAAATGCGCACCATCATTATTGGAGCAACGTTGATACAAAATCTGAAAATGTTGACTCTTACGCAAAATTGAGTATTTTGCTTAAAAACTATAGCTCAAAATAAGATTTTTCAACGAATTATTTCTCTACCTTGCTGTATCAGAAAAAAACATTTTATCAGCTATGAATATGTTTGGGTCTTTGACAAAACAACTCAAAAAGAAAATTTTGTCAAAGGTTTGATAATCAATATTTGGTGATCTTTTAAACAGGAGTACTTTTTGATGGGACACCCCGCAGATTTAGAACCAATCGAGGAACTTTCAATGGAACCCGTCCCTCCTACTTTCGAAAGTTAGAATAAAACGCAAAATCTCTTGCAATCAACCTACGCGATCTGCCAAAATAGCACCTTTCGCTGAAATAGACTTTCGTGGATTAGGTTTCTTATCAGATTTTGCTTTGTCTTGTATTTTCCTCGAATCTTCAACGATATCATATTCTTATTATATTCTTATTTGTAGACATACACGTCCCTTTTTTATAAGAAACTAAGAATTTGGGCCACTACTGAAAGTTTCTTTAAATTATTAGATTTTGAGTAATCAGAGTTTCATGTGAGTTTCTTAGAGGTTCCATAATAATCTTCATGTTCACTACCTGTGCCCTAGTGAAAGTTCTTAATGTATATGTGATGCATATATTTCGTAGAATATATGTAATACGTCCAGGTTTCAACTATTTATTCAGCTTTTTCAATCTATAAGTAACTATATACTTTTGTCCACTTTGGCGGGCTATACTAGTGAACATTTCATAACAAGTTTTTTGACCTTTTCCGATGTTTAGACATTACTCAAGTACCTTCCGAGTAATATGATACAGGAAACAAATAGAAGTGAAATGAAATTTGCCCATGCTTTCCTCCCAGGGGGGTACTCATTGACTTTCAGTACGGGGGGGGTCCGTGCCAAAATTGGGGTCCGAAATTTTACATCAAATCAATATTTGGGGTCTGTGAATTACAACATGGACAACAATTGAATATTTGGGGTCTACAAATCTGAGGAAAGGAAGAATCCTGCAATTTGGCCCTGAAGTTGCGAATCACGAAATAAATGCTTTGGTATTATTCAAAAACTGAGAAAAATCAAGAGGCTCAAATTGAAATCATTCAAAAACATGTGAGGGGCCCCAGAAATAGATAACAATATTTGGGGTCTCCAAAACATTAGACTCAATATTTGGGGTCCCCAAATCATTAGGCTTAATATTTAGGGGTCAGCAAAGAAAAAGTGGCACGGACCCCCCCGTATTGAAAGTTAGGGAGTACCCCCCCTGGGGCTTTCCTTCATCAAAATGAATAGTTTCGTTACTTAAATATTCCCAGTATTTCATATATATTTGCTGCTTAGCGCATGCGCGTAGCAGAATTTAGACGGGTTGATTGGAATTCCTGTGTCGATGAGTGTGTTGTTTGTATGTTTGTATGGATGCAAAAACCAAATAAGCATCGTGCTCGCCGACTGAAATGCTGCCCACGCAACCAAACAAGCATCGTGCTCGCCGACTGAAATGCTTCCCACCCACCGCTTTGATTTTGGGTGCAAGGAGTTGACTCACGTTCATTGCGAGAAGAAGAAGGGAATTTCACGGACTCTAGTACGTATCAAATCATTTTTTACATCTCATTTCACAGTGAATAAGAGAGGATTTCTCTTTATGCTCTCTGTTGTGTTGAAAATTTGTTCTTCTGCAGCGGACAGGTTCCAGGAAGATGTCATCAACGAAGGCCTAGACCCCGGGGGGGGGGGGTACTTGACTTAAATTTGTACGGGGGTGTGCCCACGAAAAAATTTTTTTTTACCCTGCTCCAGAATTTTTCGCTCAGAAAAAATTGGTGAAAAGTATACTCAAAAACATGAAATTTGACCGAAAACAGACCCGAGCTAGCCGAATATCCTCCTCTGACATGTTTTGACAACCTGCTCTAGAAAAATTGCCTCATTTTGATACCCTGGGCTAGAAAAAATTGGTGAAAACGGCACATCCCCGTCGGACAAATATACTAAGTACCCCCCCCCCCCCCGGGGCCTAGACTAGGCCTACCTAAGCATTTCTTACACGTTCACAAATAAACAGCAATGACCTGCCCTTTGTGGCAACAAATTAAACGTATAAACCCATTGTGGTATTGCCACTTGTAGCAATAAAAGCCAATATATCAGAAATTCCCACTGAGGCACCTGACAACAGTGACTTTCCCATTGTGGAAAGAAAAAGTGAATCACCCATTTGTGGTTATAAACAGTGAATTGCCCATAGACCTTTTAGCTATTCTGAAATGAATCAGAATCGAACGATGTTTGCTGCATTTTGTAGAATTTTCGAATGTGCACGATGGTGATAGAAGCTCTAACGCCACTCTATCGAACCTCGCGTATAAAAATGTATAAAAATAACGTTCGATCCAGACTCTTTTGTAGAATAGCTAAAAGGTCTATTATGGTAATGATTCACCATTCATTCCCTTGCATACAGCACACAGCACTTAAAGATTTTCACAGATAACAACCATGCAATGCAATTTTCATATTAGATGGGTACATGGTATCTATTTTTCACAATACAAACTCAGGGTTTATGTAATCTTTTAGTAGAGTATTGATGCACTTTAGAACAGTAGTTTTCTTTTTGCTTAAAACTGCAAACATCTAGTGCATAAATGTTCCATGAATTTTTTTAGAACAGAAGAGATAATTTCCCATTGCATAGAAAATCACAAGAGAGGATTGCAAAAGAAAGATAATTGAAAGGATCTTTCAACCATGATTCTTTGCACCTGAAAGAATTTTGATTGGCTTCTTGATTAATTTTTCCCCTCCTTTAGCACAGATTTTTCTTGTCAGTATATTTCTGTTATCTACTCAGTTGGAATATATGTACTTAAATCGGCCTTTCCAGCCACCATACCTTGCATGTTCCATCTTTTTATTGGTGGTCATTTTCGTGGACTGTAAAAATGGCAAGAACGAAAAGGCCACACAATGGTGTGTTCACAAACCATGCTCCTTGCAAAGGCCCCTTTAATGTTGCCATATGACCATGCACATATACATCTCAGAAACAAAAGCTTAATATCTCATGTATTTTGTTGCAGAAGTGAAAGATAACGTTATTAATTTGTGACAGCCCATGTAAAGATTAACACAGCATTGGATCACATTCTGCATATCAGCTGTTCATATTCCTGTAACAGTTTGCACAGCATTGGATCAGTATTTGCTTCTTTAACCATTGACATTCAAAGACCAACGCAGCATAAGAAAGTTATCTTACAAATTAGTTTCTGGATGCACATTCTTACAAAAACGAAAAAGCATTGGATAAGCATTGCTTCTGTGACCATTCTTCACACCTTGTGACCTTTTAACTTTGATACAAACTGTCACCAGATGAACTTTTGAAGAATTGTTGTGGTCAACTGTTGTGCATCATATACCCTCAAGACTTGCTTTCATTTGAGGCAAAGTACAAAGCCTGTTATTTGACACAGAATTGAAAAGGGGAACACTTTGTGTGTTGAAATAGCAGTGTTGATCTATGGCCAAATGAGAAAGAAAACCATACACTATTTGAGGTACCACCTAGGAGAACGAAAACCTTGCAGTCCAAGAAAGTACAAAATGAACTGACATTGATTAACTGAGTCTTGAAATTGCAATTGAAGACTTGAAGTGAGATTAATATCACATTGAGTTTTAATGATTATTATAGTCGTTTGATGCAGTCTTGACAGTTACAAACAATTCTCATGGTTTTTTTTAATTGTTTTACCTTAAAAAGCTTAAATTTAACTTGGTTTCAACCACATGCTCCAAAATATCCACTCTGACATTTATTCTTTTGACAATCTGAGGAATGTTATTATCAATAATGCTATGAGCAGCACTTACTTAACTGCGTTAACAGCTAGTTCATATATTTACTTAGACTGATTATATGGCCGTAATTATTGCTATTGAAAGGCTGCCGGACGCTCCTAACTACGACTCATAATGAAACGCCATTATTTTGAAATAACCAGTACTGCCTCGTTTCGATAAGGGCCTAGGCAGAAAAACACAAACATTTGTGGTTCTCAATTGAAACACATTGATTTGAAAACTTCACAATAAATCAGTTAATGCTTAACGAAAGCAACAAAATAGTACCTACGTACAAAGATAGACGTTGTCACCAACTGTTCTCATGGTATTCTTGTTCGTAAGACCTTGTTCTGTCAGGCCAAGCTCCTTGAAACCCTGCTTTGAACTTTCAGTTTCCGTTGGTCGACGAATTTACAATTCGAATTTGCTCAAATCCTTATGGCGTTGTATTTTGTTCTTTACTTTGTACATGACTGTGTATAACAGCCTCGTTCCAAAGGGCGTTCAAAAGTGAAAAAAGTCAGTCCAAAAATATTGCCATAATGATATGAGTCCCAGTATGAGCGGTCTCGGTTTGGTGTAGTAGTCTCGTTTTGAATAGCGATTACTGGGACTCATTGTAATCAGTCTAAAATTTACTGGAGTTTCTTAATTTTTTGGCTATCTGAGAGTTGAGTTTCTTATGGATAGTTTCTTTCAAGCAAATACGTGTACAACATGATAGAAGTATCATTATTTGATTATGTATTTATGTTTCATTCTATATTTTCGAAAATCGTGCGAGAATAGACTTTCGCGAACTGTACACGTTAGGATGTCATATTTATCCTGGGTTGTGCTGACATTTGTGCAATTTTTCATAGGTGCAAAGAAATACGGAGAAAGCTTCAGCGACGCAACGAGCTTGAAGGGTCCTTTTTGTGGAACATCAAGTATTGTAACGTATACCTCAAATTATAGATACCTACTTGTTCAGCTGAAAAGAAATCGTGACGTGAAACTCAGCCACTCTTCAAAACGAGGATTCGTTGCTGGTTATGTGACTTACACAACAGGTTAGTTTAAAGATAGCTTCTTACCAGGTTACTTTGAACAAGTAATTTGCAGCAGCGCCATGGTAGGCCAGGTTGCCCTTCGCAAACAATGTTTGATTTTGCTTTTGAATTTTTTTTTGTCTCATTGTCCGTAGAAAAAGTTTTGTGGTCTGGAAAGCAGCAAGCACTTGAACGATAATCACCCATGTTCTTTTCTACAGGGTAACCCAAAAATTTGCCACCTTTGTGTAGCTGCTGTGGAGGAGCTGTGACTTCATTTGTCTCCTTTTTGCACCGTTGTGAAGGTCAGGCTTCAGCTTAGAGTTTCAGACTTTGTTTGAGTCAATCTGATAAATGGTTGCTGATTTATGGCAGAGAAAAGGCAGCAATAGTGGTTACTTCAAAGACAGCACTTCTGTTCTCCAGCAATGTAAAAGTTCTTGTCGAGATTGCAGGTGGCTTTTTAAGCATAGGTTCCAAATCTTTAACTTGGCGTAAAAAGGTGGGTGTAAAATTCAATGACCTATTTCTTCTGATTGAATGGCTTGAAAGGAACTTTAGATGCTTATCTATAATTCTACCGTTGGACTTTCCAGAAATTTTGAATATTTTTCAAAATTACAGCGTATTCTAAATTTCAGCTCATTTGAGGATTTGACGTCATCAAATTTCAAAATCATAAACTAGATGATTGACAGACTTTTGCTTAATACCATATTGTAGGCATTCATAAGCTATCGTTTTCTTTGAAATTACTTCATGTTGCGTCAAACGGTTTAGAAATTACGATGGTTCTAAGGTTTTTTGAAAATTTTTCTTGAATTCCTGAAAAAGAAAAAAACACTCCAACTCTGAAAATTTTGAAGATTTCAGAAAAGTCCAACGGTAGAATTATAGAGAAATAGCAAACGTTTCTTTGAAGTCATTCAGTACGAAGAAATAAGTCACTCAATTTTACACCAGCCTTTTTAAAGATTTGGAACCTATGCTGGCTTTTTACAGCATTTTTCGTAATTCAGCTGTTTTAATTTGCCTATTTGACCTATTTAGGTTCAAGCTCGCCAAACAAATTCCCAGTTGGTGCAGTTGTTGGAGTCACTGTGACTTTCCTTATCTTGATAATTGGAGGAATCATTGCGTGTATCGTATGCAGGAAAAAGGCACGTACTCCTCCGCAAAGACAACCAATTGCCACTTCTCAAGGCCAAGCCCCAGTTACATATGGTTATCCTGCATCTACTGCGTATCCAGCAACAACGGCATACCCTACAATGCATACAGCGTACCCTGGTGCTCCTGCTCAGGCTGGCTATCAGGTATTTTTAAAAAATTGATGATTTCTATCTCAATCTTGGACAAAGTAGCCTGCGTGCAGACTCGACTATCCTAAAGTGTAGGATAGTTGAGTCTGCACGCAGGCTACTTCTCATCTGACAGTCCCCTGAGGCAGTTGACACTTTAGGATAGTCGAGTCTGCACGCAGGCTAGGACAAAGCTGCAAACGTTGGACAAATATACTAAATACCCTCCCCCCCTCCCCGGGGCATAAACAGAGCGCTCATAAGCAAGATTAAATTAAATTATAAAAAGGAAATTGCTTGTTAAAATCTTTCGGAACACGTGTTTCCAGTTTAAAAACAATTCTTTCTTTTTTATAAGGTACCTTCTCCGTATGCATACTCAAAGCCCGGTAATCAAGCTGGGTACGAGGGAGCAGCACCATATCCAATGGAAGCACCTCCTCCGTATTCAGCAGCATATGATGCGCCAACAGCCAACCAAGGAGAGGCAACCGTAGGAATACCAACCGCTGGAATACCAACCACTGGAATACCAACCACTGGAATGCCAACCACTGAAATACCAACCACAGGTTTGTTTAGCAAAGCGATTCATCATTTGCAATTATTGATCTCATCCCAGCTTTATTTAACTGAAACGAGACTAACACTGAACTGAGATTGCTCATAATGGGACTCATAATTTATATACAAAAACTTGACTATTTTTCCGAACTGCAATTAATGTTTGTTACGGCAATGACAATTAAAGCACGGAGTTTCAATTGTGTATCAAATCTCTTTCCTACTTTGGCCCAAAACAGCAAGGGTGACTTTTTTGAAACGAGAGATTCAGCTCTCCAACATTTTTCAGCGCAGCGGACCATGTTTCGCTCTCTCTGTTTGATTTGAATTGTGATTAAGTGCGCCCCGAGGTGTGAAATCAATTCCTTAGGAAGGCAAATCATTTCGCCATGTCAGAGAGCTGCATCTTTTGCATGAGAACATTTGTCCTTGCTAATCAGAACTATTATCACACCAAATATGAAGAAGATCAAGTTGTGCTTCCAGAGAACTTGTGATGCAGCCTGCAGCAATAAAAAAATTGTGTTTATTTTTTCAATATGTATACCTAAAATCAGTCTTTCGTGACTTTTCAAGCCTTGCATTTAATTTTGCTTCTCCTTTTTCGTAGCTGTGACTACTACCGCACAACCTTCATACAACCCTACATACGTGCAGCCATATCCTGGAGCTGGTGATCAACATTGAATTGTGTTGACTGAAGTTTTCGATTGTTGGCATGCATCACTTTCTGATTAATATACTGGGTGAATTTTAGAAAGTTACAATGTTTCAAATCCTGTTTTTTGTCACCCAGAGCCCGACTAAATTTTGTCTCTTCCTAAAAAAATGGCAAATATTTCGTCCGAACTTCCTGTGAAAATTGTTTGATTTTACCATGGGCAATAATGCACCGTTGATGTGGCCTATATTATGATCAAAATTTTACTTTTACTCACTGTGTTGTTTCTCTTCCACAAGATTGCAAATTCAGTGATTGATAATGTTGCTACTCCTTAGTTCTTCTCTCGTCACAACAAGGAATGAAATGCCGCCAATATTCAAATACAGTTGCAACGGTTGGAGCTCCTACGCAGCGATACGTCTCATTTCAAACTTCTCTTTAAATTCGTAATTTAAAGGGAAGTTTGAAATGAGACGTATCGCTGCGTAGGAGCTCAGCGCATTACTTGCAATCTTATGGAAGAGAAACAACACAGTGAGTAAAAATACAATTTTGATCATAATATAGGCCACATCAACGGTGCATTATTGCCCATGATTTGGTAGATTTTACATCGTAGTTTGTGCAAGTTGCAGGTACACCGTAGTCCAAATTTATTTGATGCAATGGACCACCTCCATAAACCAACAACGTAGGTTTAAACTCAACATAATATAAAACAAGTACTTGTATTGCATACAAATTTGAGGATGATTGCTAGGTAGGTAGCTCAAAATAGGCACGGTAACTGTAGGTATGCAAACAAGAGGCACATGACTTCTGTCATGAAAATGGGTAACCAAAATGGACTCTGGTTGCCACTTTCTTCCTTCTTTGAAACAAAATGCACTACCTAGGCACAAAAAGCAACTGAACAACTCAATGATAGGGTTGACCTGGACGATATCTTCCACTGACAATAACTACTCTTTTTCCAAATTCTTGATACAAGCCTCTTGGTCAGGATTCTGCGTTATTAAATTTGCTACAGGCGTTCAATTTTTGTCTTCTAGATAACGATTATGACAGGTTCAGGTTCTGCTGTGTTGGAAGGCAACGCATAATTTACCTTCTTTTCCAAAAACTTCCTGCAGCTTAAAATCTTGCAAAAATTTCCTGGGAACGGCGTCTCCTGTTCCCACAGTTTGTCAGCCTCTGTCCATGTTACCTATCAATCAGATTCCATAAGCTGGTTACCATTTTGTAAGTAACATGTCAACTCAGAGAACAAAATTTAACTGGTTTAAATCAGTTTAAACCCTGACAACAAATGGCGCGAAGTCTTTACGAGCAGTCTGGGAATTAGTGATATGGTGCCTGGATCGATCATGTACAAACGCAAGATAATTTGGGATCGATCCCGTGTAAACACCTGCAAAGTTCTGGGATCGATCCCAAACTACAGGGTGTCCCAAAAAAATTGTGCCCCGTTTGTCTGAAGATTGCGACAAAATGGCAAAAGATTCTTGCCAGGCTTTTGCATGATGGTGCACTTCGGATGTTCAATTAAAGTTTGCAACCATCCCCATAAAAATCCGTTGAAAAATGATGGCGCTATGACCTTCAGAAGATCAAATTTGCCCGATCACTGAAACCAGCGTCTTTCTATTTTGCAGCGATAAATAGCTTTATGGAATGAAAATGAAACAGCAGCCTCCAATGTCCTAGCTCTCGTGAAAATTCCGATTTTCCTCGGAGAGTTCCACTATTTCTGACCTCACAGAAATTATTTCTTACCTCACGTGAAGATACTTATCACTGCAAAATAGTAAGGCAAAATGGCCGACTGCTGGCTTCAATCGTCAGGCAAATTTGGTCTTCTGAAGGTCGTAGCTCTGTTATTTTTCAACGGATTTTTACGGGGATGGTGGCAAACTTTAATTGAACAAATGAAGAGCACCATCATGCAAAAGTTTGGCGAGAATCTTTTGCCGTTTTGTCGCAACCTTCAGACAAACAGGGCACAATTTTTTTGGGACACCCTGTAGATCGATCAAATTCCAGCCAAAGCGTTGACGATCCAGTTTTCTCTCGTGTAAGCAGGGTCTTAGTTGACATGTTACTTGTGCGATCATGATCAGTTTTAAGGATCTGATGTGTATCCAGCAAACTACAGGTTTGCAAACGTTTTAAGGTTTTTTGAGTCACCTGGTATTTGTATATATGTTCATGATAATTTTACTCGGTGTGCCGCAGAAAGATTTGTTGATGTTTGCAATGATTTGCAGTCTTGAATGAACCATCGATTTCAATTAAAAGTTATTTGTCAGTGTCAACACTAAGGCAAAAGTTTGTTCATGAAAATCTGTCATACGTTTATAAGTTATTAACGATCTCTTTTGCAAACTGTGGTAGAGAAAAAGATTACTTTGAAAGATTACTAAAGAGGCACTTTGTGTCTAACCCCTCGTGGGAACGTAGTGATTTCAGTGAACTGGATTTTCTTACCGAAGACGGCAACGTTTCTACTATAAAATGTCCTAAAGTCTGCCTAAAAGAATTGCTGTCACGTGAAGATATTTCTGCGAATAAAACAATTGAAATGTGTTCGTTAAGTAATTTTGCGGTATTGCAAATCTCACGTGACATCTAATTTGAGGTAGACTGTATGTTTTGTTAAGTGATATTTGATTCACGTCTGCGAATCTAGGAAAATGTCGAACAATTTTTTTGCAACACCCTACTGCGTTTGTTCATGCCCAGTTAAAGTCACGCAAGAGCCATATAGTTTTGAAGTATATATCATAACTGCTGTAATTTTTTGCAACGAAGACGACAAAAAGCAGCGAGCTGATTTAGCTACTAGTTAAACAAAAAATTTGATTGTGTTATACATGTTTCAAGTGAATAGATAGAATACATAAATGCACGAGACACAAGATTTTGATCAAAAATTAACGTACTGTATGTGTTGTTATTGTTATCTCAATTTCTATTTGCAAGGCGAAGGTTTTATTTGTTTTAAAAAGTTGTTACGGTTCAAGAACATTTACACTGCTCCAGAACAACGTTTTTCTGTATACTGTACAGATCGAAAGAACGAATTTGAATGAGAAGGAACGATTTAAACAGGAGACTGATCCATTCACCGGTGGGATCAGACCGGTGGGATCCGTTGTCCAGTACTTTTTTGTTACGGATGCAAAGTTATACCGGTGAAGTGTAAAAGGGGTGAAAGTGCCCTTGCGTATTCTGCCATGCCATGTGATTTCCTTGGTGCAGAAGAAAACGAAGTGAAATCTGTTCCCGGACAAGATGTGAATCTCTCTGGAACAAAACGGCTCTCGTGTGAAACCTCGGTTGAATTGAATGGTGCAAACCTCTCGGAGCCTCGGAAACTTCTGAAGTTTCAGAAAATTATTTTCCCACAGAAATAGTTCACTGTTAATTAGCTATGATGTCTCGGTACAAAAATAGAGCTTCCCACCGGAACTCGGACCATATACTCGGACCAATTCATAATAATGAGTTGTGCGTAGATTGATGTAGAATCCAGCTGAGTCGCAAAATCCTGAAAATCTTTGGGTCACACCCTTTGTCAGTAGAACCCATAGGGCGAACCACTACAATAACCGAGAATTTCTATAGATTTCATTGTGACGTCATAACAAATGTTGACTCAAACGAACTCCTCCAAGAGAGTAAAACATCTCGTTACGCCAAGAAATGTTGTTGACAAGAATGTGGTCTTAAAGTTTTGGACACGACGGTAGACTGTAGCTCAATAAATGGAAAATCTTGCTTACCTCTGGAATATATGATATAAGTGGGGGGGGGTGCTTAAAGGGAATCTACATAGTTAAAAGCTGGCCCGGGCCATGTCAAAAATATAATCTATTGTACTCGACAACTTTGACGCATCCGGTTTCATTGTGTAGGTAAAGAAACAATGGGTTTGTGGGCGTTTCTTTAGCCTATTTATAGCTGCTACGATATATAGCTATATCTATTCCCTTTAACAGAGAGGGTGGCTTATTTAAAATGTTTGCTCAAAAGGGAGGAGCTTATTAGAAGGGCGCTTTAATAGAGCTTTTTCGATATATTGAAAAATTTCGTGCAGGACATCATCGATCATTTTCATGCCCTGTTGAACTGCTGAAGTCCATCTGAACACTCCCAAACATTGCGAACTCGCAACGCTCGAGATTCTGTATCCTTCAGGCAAAATAGCATGTCCTCGCTCCCGATGTCACCAATTTATTCTATAAGAAAGGAACAAGGACAGATTTGGTAAGACAATAGCACGAGTGGGTTTTGATTGACACCGCAATTCAAAGCGATTAGCGATCGCAGACAAAGGAATTTCTGTTTCTCTCAACCAGTAATTCAAACAAGCAAAGCCGCCAAAGTTTCTCTGAAACCTAGGTAGATAGCTCGCTTGTTGTGCATTCCAGAAAGTGTTTTTAAGAGCAAACATGAGCATATATCGAAAGAAGAAGGATATATCTACAGATCTACCACGGGCATTTAATTTGTTTGGTTCAAAAGCTGATTGAGAGGTAATTCAATTCCCTTATAGTTTCGGGTGTAATGAAAACACTTACTGCTCGGCTTCTGAACCAAATAAATCAAATGCCCTGGGTAGATGTGTGGATATATCCTTCATCTTTCGATAAATGCTAATGTTTGCTCTTAAAAACAATTTCTGGAATGCACAACGAGCGCGCTAGCTACCTGGGTTTCAGAGAAGTTTTTGCGGCTCTGTCTGTTGTGAACTTATGGTTGAGAACTGCAGTCGCTAATCGCAAAACGTTGTTTGTTAGTCAAACGATTGTTTCAAGTTCTTTTGAATTCGTCAGCAGGGATTCAGGAATCTCGCCTTTTGAAATAGTGTTCTAGAATTTTCAAAGGTCCTTGTCTTCTTCTTTTGTGCAATTCTTATCAGACAGATTAATGAACATAAAGGCATGTTTGGACAAGTTCTTTTGAATTCGTCAGCAGGGACTCAGCAATCTCGCCTTTTGAAATGATGTTCTAGAATTATCAATGGTCCTTGTTTTCTACTTTTGTGTGATTGTTATCAGACAGAATAGGTTTCCTTTCCTTTCGACAATAAGGCTCTTATTTTCATGTGATCAGTTTAAAACAGCCTGCCCTAAACCAATCAAATTCTCGAACAGTTACATGCATGTCAGCATCGTGTCAGCAGTTTCAACTGTTCGTGCATGCAATTTATTGATATATGGACACATTTCCCGCCGCCTGCCTTATTTGTGGCGCCCAGGCCTAAATTGTGGCGTCCAGGCCCTTTTTGGCCTAATATTGTCCTGTGTTGTCGCAAAGAAGGCAGCGAATGGCATGCTGTTCTGCAGTCATGTTAAATGGCCTCATTTCAAGTAGAATTGTGTGTATCATTAGCATATTATTTATGCTTCCTTCAGCGGATTGTCACTGCATTAGGACGTACTATGCATCTTCGCACGAGCGGAGGCGGACCATCTCTCTCAAAGGTTACTCCAATGACCAGTACTGTTCCTTCACTATTCAACCACGTTACCGGTACTCGCCCTACGCCGGAAACTTCTTGGAGATTACATGGATAGACTTTTTTGATGTCAAAGGAACTATGCCTGATTGTGAAAATGATTACGTTGAAGTTTTTTTGACCAGGTTCGTGGTATATTATCATAATGCTGAAGGCGAGTTAGCATTAGGACAGTTGACAAAATTTCACTGTTCGTAACACGTCTAATATTCCATATTTGTTGTCATAGGCGTAGGAGATAGGGGGCTAGGGGGGGCTGCAGCCCCCCTAACGTCAGAAAAATTTGCAAAAATCAGCCATAATCGGGCAGAAATCCGCCTCAAGTCGGGCAAAATTTTCTCAAACAATGGATTTTTTGTCGGGCAGCCCCCCCAAATTTTATCTTCCCCTACGCCGATGTTTGTTGTTCATCTATCTATTATATGTTCGCCAAACGAAGCACCGAAAAGGCTTTTTTTGCCAAAGGATTCTCAAGGTGTAAGCGTTACTCCTTAGTTACAGACAGTGGCCTAACGCACAGTGGTTAAGGTTAGAGAAACCTAATAAAAGGCCCCCAACAAGCTATATGTATGTCTATGAATGTAGTCTATATGTAATGTATTATAAAATATTTAGAAGAAAAAAGATAGTAGATCTAATTACATGCGTACAACACATGGATATAAAAGTTAAAATCTGATCTAAAAACACCCCCAGGTTAAAATGGCAGGGATATCATTAAAAGGTCAGTGCGACCTTGTTTCCATAATGGTCCTTTCAGAGGTGTCATTGAAAGAAAAGTTTTCTGTTTTTGCGTCAGTATAATATACATAGGGGCTGTAGGGGCCCCTTAAGATTTTTACTTCAGAAGACTGGTCCCTTAGTGGCTTCTGGTACTGATTTGCACTAAATAGTTTAGTTTCAGACACCTCCAAGCTCCAAACCCCCAAGACTGCTAGTTAAACAAATGAATGCCACTGTGAACTGAATGCAATCTTAGTAGGGTACATAAGGAATGCTGTCAATAGACGATTACGCTAAAGATGGCGGCAAGGAACTTTTTACCAAGATGCATCGCGTTCTTTAATTGAATTCCTTTTGAATCATTAAATAATCGTTATTCCAACGCAATGCATCTTGGTAAAAAGTTCTTCGCCGCCATCTTTAGCGTAATCGTCTATTGCAAACTTGTAAAAAAAACTGTTGGTATGCTTGAGCATCTTCTTAAGTGACTATATTTAGTAGGTGAGTGGACAAAAGAATCATCTCTGAATGATATTTAAGCTCATTTTTCAAAACGTTCCTAGCTAGAGAAGCCTTAAGTCAATCACAACCTTCTCACTATGAAAGGTGGAGTTGCTGTTTTTAGCGCTTTTCACAGAAATAGAGAAGAACTCATCGAGCCCACGGCCCCTGGTCATGACGCTTTAGTGGTGAGGCTCTTCCTGGGATCCAACCCTGTGTGCTTTGACTGTTCTGGCTGCAAAGTGAGAGAATTACACCACTGTGCCACAACACCTTCGATTCGATAGTGAATGTTTCGCATGAGATGTTTTTCAGACAATCTATAGAGCTTTGTTTGAAAAACTTTTCCGAGGGATGCCCTGAACCTAAAATTTTGCTCTCATCACTCGCTTTAAATTTCAGTCACCCTCTCCAATTTATTTCTGGTAACAACATGCCCTCGTATAACCTCCATAAACTCCCATTATGGAGGTTTTGATGTGCTGGGTTTGCCTTTCAACGCGATTTATATTTGGGAAATTTGGCAATATTTGGATCAATTTGCTGTGTGAAGGGGCCTCTGGGTAGCTAAATTACTAATCACTAATTGATTCTTGTTGTCATTCATCTTCTTAGGAATTCTTGTATAAGGGTGTGAAGAATATAAAGTTACAGAAAAGATGGCATCAGGGTTATTTGACCAAGATGCATCCCATTCTATAAGATTCTTCTAGAAATTCAATCATCAAACATAATACATTTTTGTCAAAGGCCCCTAACACCATCTTTTCCGAAAGTGTCTGTTCTTATTGAGAGCTCTTGGTAGGGTTTACTGGGATAAAATGGGTAAATTTTGGGATAAAAGAGTAGTGTTAAAAATTTGGATAAATTTTGCTAAAAACATTTGTGACTCACAGCTCAAACTACCCTCCTTGACATAGTGTGTGTTGATTTATCAGCTCCGGGTCTACTCTTCTCAAGCAATCAACATTGTCCATTTTGCCTCCAGCCTACCCACTTTACCTCTGCAGATGCCAATTCTTCATGCTGAGTTATGATCACAAACTATGTAATTCCCCATTTTCCCTCTCCAGGTCTCACAAATCAATTGGAAGGTTTTGCTCAAACAACTTAGTCCAACAGAATAAGATATTGTTTGATATGTATTCCTATGATGGGTATGCAAAGATAGTATTCCATTCAGATAGCTTGCATACGGGAAACGGTTTTGCAGTCAGCTATAAACTAAGAACAATTAGAGATGATTACATTGGAGTGAATGACTGTTCCACGTATGTATGCTTTTCCTTTACTAATTTTTCTGCAGGGACTGACATAAGTTTCCATTTCAAAGGCTGCATATACAAAAAAGGCATGTGATGCCATGGCCCTCCAACTTTGGAAAAGTCTATCCACCAGAAACATTAAGCAATGGACTTTTAATGGCAGCCCTCAAGATTTTATCATCATGTATCCTTATGCAAAAAGCCAAAGGACTATACAGGGTACATATTCAGTCCTTAAATTTTTGGGCCATTTTGCTACCAAAAGTTTCTTATGTATTTCTTCTATTTTTTAATGCCAGAAATGTAGAATTTTGTTTTGTCTAAAGGAATCCCAAATTACTTAGTAAGATCTCAAAACAAGTAAATGATATAATTCGCACTCAAAATAATGTCCAAACAGTTACTATAACTGCATACTGTCAAACAATTTTTGTGTGCGAAAGGAAAATTGAAATTGTAAATTACAAAAGTTTCTCAGCTTTTTCAATTCAGGTTGGGTTGTTTCTTAACTTTCGAAAAATTGGGTAGTGACTCGATAAAAATTGAGCCTACCGTTTCTTAGAAGCGGTTTCTTAAAAAAAATGAGTGTAACTGCATAGTGTCAAAACATTTTGAATGCGATAGGAAAATTAAAACTGTATATTACAACAGTTTCGTAGCTCTTTCAATTCAGGTAGGGTTGTTTCTTAACTTTTGAAAATTCGAGCCTACCGTTTCTTATAAAAAAAATACGTGTATCATGTTGTGAACTGTCATATTTCTGAATAGAATGATAGTTAACAATTTTGACTGCCATTTTTCGTGGCCCCCTCTTGTTTACTGATTTTTTATCTGCCCCCCCCTTGTAGGTAGAAAAATTATAGATGCCCCTTAATATCTTCCGCCTCACCCCACCACTAATAATGAGTGGTCCCTTTACAAGTGTTGCCGTCATGGCACTGCGTCTTTCCTGCCGTCCTCCTTCGGGCTCTAATTTACGACAAATCCCTTATCAGTTGTTATCTTCTTGTAGAAACACAATGCTTTCGTCTACCAATTTCTATTCTACAAAATGGCCTCGGGAATACAAGGACGGTCCTTCTTGCGACTGGAGAATCTCTGAAGAGGGAACAAAGAAAATAATTTTCATGGATTTGGATCTACGATACGAGTCAAAAGCTACATTTTGTAACAAATCGAGTGATGATCACATTGAAATACGAGGTATATGCACCGAGGGGGGGGGGGGGGGGTTCTTCCATAGCAAATGTACCTGGGGATGTGCCGCGACGAAGGGTATACTTTTTCGGACTTGTAGTCTGGCCAAGGATATACTTTTTGCAATTTTGGCCTACCCACGGTCTAGCCAAGGGTATCCTATTTGACAATATCGGTCTAGCGAACGGTCATGTGATCATATTTGACTTGGCCAAGGGTACCATATTCGTAAAAAGCTGGCCCAGGAAATGGTCAAAATTGGTCTAGCCAAGGGTACCATTTTCGTAAAAGTTAGTCTAGCCCACGGTACCACTTTGAATGTGCTCGTGGCAGACCCCTACCCAAAAATGTAGACAAGAGCCCCCCTCCCCCCCGGGGTTATATGATTTGGATCATTCTTGCTCCAAGCTTCATTGAACTGAATTTGCGTATTCATTCAAACTACGACTCATAACCTTATTTTCTTAGGCTCAGTCAACCATTGAATTTTACTTATACACTCTCATCAATGCCGAGAATCAAAATTCAAAACGTAACTGATAGTGAACCCATTTTTGGCCGTTTTTGACAAATTGAGAAATGTAAACAAATTATTTGTGGTACAAAATTTAAAAATAGCCTTGGATAAGGTGACCCAAAGCGAAAATTTTTATTGATGCAAAATGAACGGCACTGTCCGTAAGTATAGACTTTTCCGTAGGTGTGTTGAGGCTGTGCGCAGGCTACAATGCAATAGATTAGAAGTGATCGATTTTTAAATCCCAAATCACCACAAAAAATTTTCTTTTTGTCCATTCACGCCGGGTCTTTAGAAAAACGTTTGATCAACGTTTTTTGATCTTTTTTCAGTGTTTTCGAAAACGAAAATTTGAGAAACTCACATCAGACATGATTCTAAAAACTGAAAGGGAAAAAATTGCAAAAACTCCTATTATGATCAAATTCAGGCTTTTTGATAAAGATTAAGGCATAAATCTTCAAAATCGGTCCAGTGTACGATTTATAGTGGACTGCTAAATGTGCATACTTTATTTTGGCGCACCCGGTAGTTTCATTCTCTCTGACTCACCGGGTATCATTTCTAACTACCCACACAAAACGCACAGATCATATATAGATCCAAAACCAATCTATTCTGGATCAAACAAGGATGATAAGCTCATTAACATAATCTAAAGGATCTATATAAAATCACTCCTGACCAAGATCTAGATTTAGCGTTTGATCATCTATCTGAAACATCACAGCTAGATCTTAAATGGATCCACCTAAAATCTGTTGCAAATCTGTCGTTTTACATCAGTTTCTCTGATTTCATCCAGATCTGAAGTAGATCTAGTTTTCACATCAAATAAAGATCTGGAAGTCATCTGGATGCTAGATCTTTTCTGGATGTTTGGAAAATCTAAACTTAGATCATGAATAGATCTACATAAGATCTGTTATCCTTGTTTAGCAATCTGCCATTTTACATAATTTTCTCTGATTTCATCCAGATCTGAATTAGATCTAGTTTTCACATCAAATAAAGATCTGGAAGTGATCTGGATGCTAGATCTTTTCAGGATGTTTGGAAAATCTAAACTTAGATCATAAATAGATCTACATAAGATCTGTTATCCTTGTTTAGAAATCTGCCGCTTTACATCTTTTTCTCTGATTTCATCCAGATCTGAAGTAGATCTAGTTTTCATATCAAATAAAGATCTGGAAGTCATCTGGATGCTAGATCTTTTCAGGATGTTTGGAAAATCTAAACTTAGATCATAAATAGATCTACATAAGATCTGTTATCCTTGTTTAGAAATCTGCCATTTTACATCATTTTCTCTGATTTCATCCAGATCTGAATTAGATCTAGTTTTCATATCAAATAAAGATCTGGAAGTCATCTGGATGCTACATCTTTTCAGGATGTTTGGAAAATCTAAATTTAGATCATAAATAGATCTACATAAGATCTGTTATCCTTGTTTAGAATCTGCCGTTTTACATAATTTTCTCTGATTTCATCCAGATCTGAATTAGATCTAGTTTTCACATCAAATAAAGATCTGGAAGTGATCTGGATGCTAGATCTTTTCAGGATGTTTGGAAAATCTAAACTTAGATCATAAATAGATCTACATAAGATCTGTTATCCTTGTTTAGAAATCTGCCGCTTTACATCTTTTTCTCTGATTTCATCCAGATCTGAAGTAGATCTAGTTTTCATATCAAATAAAGATCTGGAAGTCATCTGGATGCTAGATCTTTTCAGGATGTTTGGAAAATCTAAACTTAGATCATAAATAGATCTACATAAGATCTGTTATCCTTGTTTAGCAATCTGCCATTTTACATCATTTTCTCTGATTTCATCCAGATCTGAATTAGATCTAGTTTTCACATCAAATAAAGATCTGGAAGTCATCTGGATGCTAGATCTTTTCAGGATGTTTGGAAAATCTAAACTTAGATCATGAATAGATCTACATAAGATCTGTTATCCTTGTTTAGCAATCTGCCATTTTACATCATTTTCTCTGATTTCATCCAGATCTGAATTAGATCTAGTTTTCACATCAAATAAAGATCTGGAAGTCATCTGGATGCTAGATCTTTTCAGGATGTTTGGAAAATCTAAACTTGCAGATCTAAAATAGATCTGCCTGAAATCTGTTGCAAATCTGCCGTTTTCATATTTAGATGTATGATCTCATCCAGATCTGAATTAGATCTTGTTTTCATCGTGATGAAAATCTAGTTGTCATCTGGAAACAAAATCTGTTTACAATCTTTCAAAGATCTGAACTCAGATCTTAAATAGATCTGCCTGAAATCTGGTGCAAATCTGCCGTTTTCATATTTAGATGTATGATCTCATCCAGATCTGAATTAGATCTTGTTTTCATCGTGATGAAAATCTAGTTGTCACCTGGAAACAAAATCTGTTTACAATCTTTCAAAGATCTGAACTCAGATCTTAAATAGATCTGCCTGAAATCTGGTGCAAGTGGTCACAAATCTGCAGTTTCTTTACATCTGGTGGCAGGATCGCATCCAGATCTATATTTGATCTTATTTTCATCCGACTCCTAATTAAGTCAGGCTTTGGGTTAGAGGTGTTTAAACGCTACCAAGGGACAATTGAAACAAAGCAAAGCAATTAACATTTCAGTTTTTGAATTGAAAACAGAACAAACAACAGTAAATGGAGAGGGAAATGTTTTTTAAAAGAAATAGATTTGAACTTGATTTGAAAAAGCGCGCTGGTTTCATAACGGAAATGGCAAGGAGATTTCAACGACACTGCAAGGTCGATAAAGATGGAGGCTGATGGAAGTTTCACAATCAAGCAATGGCCACTAATGATTGGATGAGGTGAATAATACTGTTCTTTTAGCTTCTAAATCAATACTACATGTGTAATGTTTATTCTTAATGCTGAAGATAACGGGAGGGGGAGGCAAACCAAACGAGTATCTTTGATAAAACCAAGGAAGCGGAGAACTTTGAACAATAATATGTTATCTTTGTGGTATAGCTAGTTTGTGTATTAAATTGCCATACCTGGATCGTTGCTTTCTTGCTTAACACTTGTTCCACTGTTGCTATTGGCATTCCTTGAATCTTTAATCATTTGTGCCATTTAGATCCATTTAGGGACAGTGCAAAGTTTATTTTATAACATGGCCGGTGCAAAACGTTACGGGGCAACTACTTTTTTTTAGCTTGTACAGAACTGGGTCAACACTTTCTACAAAGCAAATATGAACGGGGCAGTACCTTTTTATAAACTCAAGATGAAGTTTGAAATATGAAATGGCTAATTTTGAGGCCAAAGTTGTGGATCATGCAAGTTGAGAAATGCTTGGAAGGATGTGTATGAACATGATGCAAAATGTCCTTGTCAGTTACTCGCAAGAACGGTTCATTAGTCATTTCTCTTCATCTTCAAAGTCGATTTCTTCGTTGACAAAGCCTCATAAAGGCAAGAATTGATTATGTTATGGTCTTTGGCTAATTCATCGGTGGTACGATACAACATTTGTTGTTCATGAATACGGGGCAGATACATTTTTTTAAGGAAAGGGTGACGGGGCAGTTGGTTTTTTGGCAATAATTTCATACAGGGCGAGCAGATTTTTTTGCAAGAATTTTTGTTCTCCACCGGCCATGTAATATGATAAATTTTGCCCTGTCCCTTAGATCAGGCAGAATGGAGTTTAATGAATATGTTTGCCTGGTGTGTGCAGAATCTTGTGCTAAAAGCTGTTAACCGACAGTCTGTATAAAATGATACCTATGAGTTATTATAATTATTAAGAGAACCTGCTGTAATAGCTTCTCTTTTTAGGGTTCATCTTAGAACGTTCGGGTGCGACAAAATGAACTTCAAATGTTGACAGCCAACAGCATGGCAATGCAGTTGAGTTTTTTCATTTCCAAACTGCTAAAAGATCTTATATGATGCTGCTGGAAGTCCCATCCGCCTCTTCAGCTGCCTCTTAGATAGGGTGTTTGGAAGGGAGCAGCTTGCAACCTGCAATGCTTACAAGAAGGGTAGAAAAGGCAAAGACACGTTCCTTGATAGGAAAACCCTGGATGGATATGTTACTTGTTTTTGTATTGTATCGTTTATAAGTCTCTATGTCCTGAGCTGCAATTGTGTCATTGGATAGACTGGATTCAACATGGATAAGAGTCTCCAGATATCTTACTTGGAAAAAAATTGCAGTAAGATATGAAATTTGCTGAATGCTTTGGGAGATTTGTGCATTAAAATTGTGCTTATCAAGTCAACATACTTTCAACATTATTTCAACAATTTCAGGTTACACATTTGACTACGCTGCTGCTAACAACCGAAAATATGAGGCTACGAAATTGAAATTAAACAGATTGCTAGCTCAAAAGATGCAAACAGTCAGTGACACCCTGAAGAAGAAACTCGATGTTCAGTCATGAGGTTACATTTTACATAAACTGTGATCTAAGAACACTTTTTTACATCCCAAGTCAGGGCCGCATTTAAGTCTGTTGGGGCCCTGGGCCCAAAACTGGTTGGGGCCCCTTAGAACTTGGTACCCTGTTAGCATGATGGACAAGACCGCTAGATTCAGTCGTAGCCAAAGAAGTTAATATCAACTAAACAGTTTGATAGGGGAAAACTCGAAAAAATGAGTAGATTTGTACAAATATATACATTTTGGTACAATCCCAATAAAACTACCCTTGTCCAATGGTTTTTCGTGATTTTCGTCTTGCCTTCACTGCTGCAAAATTTCGGATGATTTTCTTGGTTTCTAAAACCCTCAGGACAGCGGCGTGGCCGGGGTAAATTAAGTGGGGGAATTGGGAAACTAAACGGGGGGCCTGGGGGGCGAAGCCCCCGGAAAATTTTAGAGGACACGCCCTTTACTTTGGCTTAGAATGCATCTCTGAATATCATGCTTGTGATTAGCGACAAGGAAACTTTGAGACTTTGTGACTGTTATCCTACAAATCGGAGCAAGATGACATTTCTTTGAAGAAACATCCTTTACTTTGGCTTAGAATGCATTCTCTGATTCCATATTCCATATTTGCCAGTGCTAAAATGGAAGATTTGACATTTCTCGGAAAGTTCTTTCCCAACCTATACCCAGTTAGTTCGCTTCGGTTTTAAAGGAATCTCAAAACCATATTTGGATAAAAGTGGGGGGGGGGCAATTGCTCCCCATACCCCCCTCTCCCGTGGTCACGCCTCTGCCTCAGACATCAAAATTTGCTGCCATTCATTAAGCAAAAGGCAACAACGCGCTCTGGTGACATTGTGGACCTTAGTTGACTCTTGACCCTTTCAGCATGCAGTAACTTCTTTCACTGGAGGAAACTCTGCATGGTAAAGCGCAGTCATTGCATTGGGCAACAATCTAAGTGCGGTTATTGCCTTTGGGAAGTTGCAGCTTCATCTCCTTTCACAATTTGCTCTTATAGATCATCCGAAATAGGCTTTTGTGTTTCATGGGGTTGTCGCCTCTTCAATTTCTTCCCTATTTTTATGGACTTCGGTATCAACGAGATTCCTCCTTTTATCGAGGAACTTTTCGAGAGGCTTTTTAACAAAATCATGTTATTGCCGAATTTCTACGTTGCTTGCCCATTACGTATTGTCAGTATATGAAACCATGGTGTTGTCTGAAGACGTTAGCACTCAACTCAAACACAAGAGTGAAATCAACAGCACTTCATAGGTTTTTTCAAATTTTGCTCGGGGCCCCCTAGATTTAAGAATTTCAGGGGGCCCCTGGGCCCGGGCCCAGTGGGCCCATGGGTAAATGCGTCACTGTCCCAAGTAGTATAGCTTTTTTAACAAACTTAAGCATTGCAAGGTCTGCTTTTTGTGATAAATAATTGTAATGATTTTTATATATGATATATGATATGGTTCAACTACTTTGGTTACAATCCCTTTCGTACCTTGCTGCTCTGAAAACTTTCCCCAAAACCAAGTACTATAATCTATATTAGATCTATTGCACATCTAATTGAGGATCCAGTCCTGATCTAAGATAGATTGAGAACAGATCTTAATTGGATCTTAATTAGATGGCAAACAGATTTAGGATGGATCTATATTGGATCTATTGCACATCTAATAGGGGATCCAGTCCTGATCTAAGATAGATTGAGAACAGATCTTAATTGGATCTTAATTAGATGGCAAACAGATTTAGGATGGATCTATATTGGATCTATTGCACATCTAATAGGGGATCCAGTCCTGATCTAAGATAGATTGAGAACAGATCTTAATTGGATCTTAATTAGATGGCAAACAGATTTAGGATGGATCTATATTGGATCTATGCACATCTAATAGGGGATCCAGTCCTGATCTAAGATAGATTGAGAACAGATCTTAATTAGATGGCAAACAGATTTAGGATGGATCTATATTGGATCTATTGCACATCTAATAGGGGATCCAGTCCTGATCTAAGATAGATCGAGAACAGATCTTAATTGGATCTTAATTAGATGGCAAACAGATTTAGGATGGATCTATATTGGATCTATTGCACATCTAATAGGGGATCCAGTCCTGATCTAAGATAGATTGAGAACAGATCTTAATTGGATCTTAATTAGATGGCAAACAGATTTAGGATGGATCTATATTGGATCTATTGCACATCTAATAGGGGATCCAGTCCTGATCTAAGATAGATTGAGAACAGATCTTAATTGGATCTTAATTAGATGGCAAACAGATTTAGGATGGATCTATATTGGATCTATTGCACATCTAATAGGGGATCCAGTCCTGATCTAAGATAGATTGAGAACAGATCTTAATTGGATCTTAATTAGATGGCAAACAGATTTAGGATGGATCTATATTGGATCTATTGCACATCTAATAGGGGATCCAGTCCTGATCTAAGATAGATCGAGAACAGATCTTAATTGGATCTTAATTAGATGGCAAACAGATTTAGGATGGATCTATATTGGATCTATTGCACATCTAATAGGGGATCCAGTCCTGATCTAAGATAGATCGAGAACAGATCTTAATTGGATCTTAATTAGATGGCAAACAGATTTAGGATGGATCTATATTGGATCTATTGCACATCTAATAGGGGATCCAGTCCTGATCTAAGATAGATTGAGAACAGATCTTAATTGGATCTTAATTAGATGGAAAACAGATTTAGGATGGATCTATATTGGATCTATTGCACATCTAATAGGGGATCCAGTCCTGATCTAAGATAAATTGAGAACAGATCTTAATTGGATCTTAATTAGATGGCAAACAGATTTAGGATGGATCTATATTGGATCTATTGCACATCTAATAGGGGATCCAGTCCTGATCTAAGATAGATCGAGAACAGATCTTAATTGGATCTTAATTAGATGGCAAACAGATTTAGGATGGATCTATATTGGATCTATTGCACATCTAATAGGGGATCCAGTCCTGATCTAAGATAGATTGAGAACAGATCTTAATTGGATCTTAATTAGATGGCAAACAGATTTAGGATGGATCTATATTGGATCTATTGCACATCTAATAGGAGATCCAGTCCTGATCTAAGATAGATCGAGAACAGATCTTAATTGCTATTGCACATCTAATAGGGGATCCAGTCCTGATCTAAGATAGATCGAGAACAGATCTTAATTGGATCTTAATTAGATGGCAAACAGATCTGTGACAGATTTACCATGATATTCATTTGATCTGGTCAAGATCTAACCTAGATCTTGAAAGGGTTTCATAGATTTTCACAAGATCTAGATTTACCTAATTAATATTCACACTTTCTAGATCTTTCGAGCATTTTACCTAGATTTTAAATCAATTCAATCACCCCCCGTGATTCGGATCTTATCTAGATCTAGTTTAGATCTTTACATTTTGTGTGGGTAATCACGTGTAACCTCTTCTTTTCAAATCATTACAGTACATATTATTTTAACTCCTGAATACAACTGTCACATAACAGCCCTTAAGAAGCTCTGCATGGCAGGACGAAATATTCGTAAAATATAAATTCACATTTTTCGTTGTGTTGCGGTGTTTCTACCCACAAATTTATTCACCTGATAACATAGGGCTCAAATCTTTAAAAGGTCGGTGTAAAATTTTATTGCCGTTTTCTTTGAAATAAATAGCTTGGAAGGAACTTAGGGTTTTTTGCTGTAAATCTGCCGTGGCAATTTATTGGTATCTTGATTAGTTTCAATATGGCGGCATTTATTAAATTTGAGGCTATGACGTCATCAAATTTCTAAATCCTAAACTACAAAAGCTACAGATTTCTGCTTGCCACCATCTTGTAGACCTCCATAAACTATGGTTTTCTGGAAGGTTGTGTAATGTTTCCTCTATTAGTTTAGGATTTACAATGATTTAAATTTTTTTCAAAATTTTCCATGAATTTTTCAAAAATTTTCAAATTGCCGCCATTTTGAAAAAAATAAAGATATCATAAAATTTCCACGGCAGATTTACAGCAAAGTACCATAAGTTCCTTTCAAGCAATCCAATTCAAAGAAAAATATAATAGAATTTTACACCCACCTTTTTATTGATTTGAAAGATTTGAGCCCTATGCTTCACCTGGTATGGTTGTATCAGACTGAAATTTTGTTCTGATTCATTTCTACCGATGCCATTTTGTGTGCCCTTAAAATGTTTAATCTTTTTTGTGAATGTTTCTGAACTTTTCAAACAGGTGCAAGAGCTAGAACATCGTTTGAAGAAGCCACACACTTGAAAGGTCCTATTTGCGGAACATCGAGCATTGTGATGTACACTACAAGTTACCAGTGGGTAGCTATACAGCTAACGCGTCAAACTTCACAAGCACCACAACCAAAAACAATTGGGCGATACGATTGGTCTTCCGAACGAGGTTTTATCGCTGGCTATGTCACATACACAACAGGTTAGTTGCTCATGAAATCCTTATACGGCGTGTCCCAAAAAAGAGTACTCCTGTTTCAAAAATCATCAAAACTCGGTTATCAAGCCTATCACATAATTTTCTTTTTTATCCCTTTTGTCAATGATCGAGATGTATCTAGAGAAACAAGGGCAAATTTTGTAATGCAATAGCAACGGTTTCGTTTGATTGACACCTTAATTCAAAGCGAATAGTGACTTTAGACAAAGGAAATTCTCTCAACCAATGATTCAAAACAAACAAAGCCGCAAAAGTTTGCCCCGAAACCAATAGGGCAAACTCTCGCCTTGTGCAAACGAAAGTTGGTTTTTAAGAGAAGTTATTTTAATAAAATTGTAATTAGGTTTTGCCACGGCCCCCTGAAAAGCAGCCAGTCTTGGCTGATGGGGCCACCGTGTTTAAAGAATTTAAAATGAAAAGAATTTAAAATGAAAGAATGAAATTGCATTTCTTGATGACTTTATTTCACTTGGAAGAGAATTCTAAATATTTGGACCCAAAAAGCTAATAGAGTTCACACCATAATTTATGTTGTCTATACCTTTAAAATTGGCGGATTTTGCTTATTTGATTCAGGAGCGGTTTCGTAATCGTTTCATTCAAGCCCCAAAAACGTGAGAATTACAATGCCTTCCGCTCGGATTCTGAATCAAATAAGCAAAATCCGCCAAGCAGATCTTTAGATTTACCTTTCTTCTTTCGTTATAAGCGCATAAAAAGGAATATTTACAATGTTAAAATAGAATAAATGTACAAAATAAAAGCTATTTTCTACTTAATCTACATTTAAAAGTAGACAGAGAGGGAGCTAGCTTGACCTCATGTTCTAATTCATTCCAAACCTGTGATCCACGGAACGAAAATGCTTTTGGCCAATGCTTGTTTTCATTCGTGGAGCAAGCAAGTCAGTCTCACAATTTCTCAAATTTACAATCTCCCGAGTCGAGTTTCTCGTAAATAGACTTGAGAGGTAAGTGGGCGCGAGACCATTTATTGATTTGAAAACAATGACAAAGCTACTGTTGAAAATAATGGCAAATGAAATGGCAAATGAATTGAAAACAATGGCAAAGCTACTGTCGGTAACTATTCTCGCAGCACGATTTTGTAACTTTTGTAGCATTAACAGGCGAGAGTCTCCACAGCTACCCCACACAGAGCAACAGTAGCGGAGGTGGGGCTCAACAATACGTCTATACATCTGACTAAGGGTATGTTTTGGAAGCAGTTTCTTAGCATATTTTGGCAATCAATTCAAAATGCTTACAAAGGATTGGTATTTCGAAAATCAATGCGCCTGCAACACTTAAGGTCAATATATTCCATACTCAAACACGGGAGGAGGGGTAACTTGAGTCTTGATGGGACGTGCCATCCAACTTTTAGCGGCAGACCAATGCTTTAGGATTTTTGGTGGATTTTCATTCCTATTTTTAAGGATTCGGGGGGGGGGAGCCTGTCTAACTTCACATAAATCAAGTTTCATTTCACTTTAAATGTAAAATTATGAAGATAAAGTTACCTCCAACCAAGTTTCAGAACTAAATTGACAAAGGTCCAACTTTCGAAATGACAACTTTTTGTTACAATTCAAAAAGCTACCCATTTCTGGTGGAACAGTTACATTGTGAGACCCATATTAGGGATTTTCTTGGTTCAAAACCCATCCTTATGGGCGGCATTTACCCAACCTGCGTGGAGACTCCACAGTCAGTCAGTGTGGAGGAGGGAAAAGGAGAAGGAAGCTCCTTGCTCCTTGTTCCCCTATTCCTTCTCCTTTTCCCTCCTCCGCACTTGAATTGCATGATGTTTGTTTATAATAGCCTGTGTTCCAGACCACTTGAGAAGGAAACTTTCCTTTCCAAGTGGTCTTGAACACAGGCTAGTTTATATGCAAGTGTCAATGTTTGCACTATGGCAGTGTTTTTCTTTTTCATGTCAGTGTTTACACTATTGTAAAACTAATATTGAAAAAAGTAAAAGTAAATGTATTTTATCCACAGGTGCAGAGAAGAGTTTTTCAAAAAGGACTTCTCCAGTTGTTATGTCCATTGGAGTTGGAGTAATTGTAGGAATATTGATTCTTGTAATACTAGGCTGTTGTGTAGCATGCCACATTCGCAATAAGAGAAGACGTAGGTCTCATGTGCAAAGAACATCTATGTCTGCAGCCTCACCAACAGCAACAACAACTTACCAGTTGGATGCTCCTCCACAGGCTCCTCCATGCTACGCTGATTGTGCTAGGGAAGCACTGTTGCCGAGTGACCGTCCACCTGGAGTAACAACAACAACAACAACAACAGGTTAGTTAAAAGTTGTTGCTCATTTTTGCCGTGTGAGTCAGAAAAACGTGTGGCGTTTAACAAGCCACATTTGAGGCTCTGATAGGGGTTTTTGGGAGCAAGGGAGCAGGGGCTAAAAATGGCCGGGAGCATGGGAGCATGGCTAGAAAGCACGGGAGCATGGGAGCAAATGAATGTCTGCAGAAATTTTTTTTAATTTCATAATTTTTGTTTTATGTCCCTTGACAAATTATTCTCTATTTTGAACAATCAATCCAAATTAAAATGCATTATTTGGGGTGTGGGGAGGGGGAGCCACCGTAGCCGCTGTTGGTTGTCACATTTCGGTGAAAAACAAATTAAATTTGGCGTGTTAAAGTTTTATATTGCAGAAGAAAGATTTGGTTAGTTTTCAGAAATTCAATTTGCTAAATTTCTTTCTAAAATTGGACATCTCTCTCGATGAATATTTGCTATCTATTTATGCTATAGCTATTTTTGTGACAAGTCATGGTTTTTAATGAGAACTTTCTGCTCCTAAACAATGACAATTAAATGAATAGTCCCCTAGGGATACAAAATCAAAGAAATGGTTTTGCTATCTTTCTATATAACATAATGCATGCCGTCTGTCAGTTTGTTAGCAGAGAAACAGTGTGTTTGTCATCATGGTTTAGAAGTGCAAACGTACATCCATATGAAACCAATTGAAGTTGCGAAACACCATTTTACTATAAAGTCGCTCGTAATTATTTAACAGAAAGACCGATTTCGGCCCGAGGAGGGGGGGGGGTTGCTTTATTTTTATGTGATACTGGACGTGCCACCATAGATGCCACTCATATGGGTAGGGTTTTCCGTCTGAAATTCATGTGGGTCTGTTATTACCATTGATTCTGGTAGATGGGTAGTTTCTACATAATTTTCTTATTAATGGGTCTCATAGTGATTATCCCAACGAAAGAGCTGAACATCTCCTTGTATTTTACTTGAGAAACGATAGAGTCAAGAAAGGACGACCTTTTGTGTAGCAACAACGACAATGACGAAGCCAAGCCAGTCAAAGCTGTAGAAATTTGAGGAGACCTTGCGTCTTCATATTGGTAAAATTCATACACATTGGTTAGAAACTTCATGATATTCATGCAAATGGGTTCGGAAGTCTTCAATATTCTGTCGTACAAATAGGTCTTTTTGGCAAAGTCCAGATCCCCAGATGCAGGTCGAATCACGGTCACAATGAAGTACCTCCCCCGGTGATTTCGGCCAAATTGCAATGAATTTTGAAGAAACGAATTTGTAAGGTAAAATGTAGCTGGCATGTCAGCTGAGATATAAATATTTTTATCTATGAAAATCACTTGTATCTGTCTCAAATTGCAAGATATCTGACTGAAATTTTTAGGACATCTTATCTCCGACATAAAAACTCAGGGTATACTAACATTACTTAAACCCTTCTTTTAGCGTATTTTATACATGAATCTTCATGTATAAAACACATGCTCTTGTGATTGGATCATCTCCAAATATTCGCAAGGTCGAAAACCATCCTGATGTTCAGCCATCTTTTGCGATAGATAATCTACCTATTGAGATTGTAAAGGATATCAAATATCTTGGGGTTCAATAATCGTCTTAATTGGGACAAACATATACAGAAAACTAGGACCAAAGCTACTTAAGCTCTTGGACTTATCAAGTACTCCAAAAGTTTCTGAAACCTGCCATACTTAATGATATGTACAGAGGCCTTGTTGAGCCACATTTAAGTTATTTTTGCTCTGTGTGGGGCTGCTGCAGTGATACTAACATTAACATGCTGCAAAAGGTACAAAATAGGGCAGCCAGAATTGTAACGAATAGCAAATATGATACATCCGCAATTCCTCTGATCAACGGTCTTGGATGGGCAACAGTCAAGCAACTTATTTTCAAAGAATCAGCTTCGCTTATGTACCGGGTGTCCCAAAATGATGTATTATCGTTTGATTGCTTATATGTCCATAACCGATGAACCGATTTTTAAAAACTGGTAAAACCACAGCCAACATCTTAACATCCAATTTAGACTTTAGGCAATCAAATAAAACAAAGTTTTTGAAAATCCGTTCATTGGTTATGGAAATACAAGCAATCAAACAATAATACATCATTTTGGGACACCCGGTATAAGTCCTTAAATTCGCTGGTGCCAGATTATTTGTCCGCGTTGTGCAGGAGATGCTCCGACCGTTATGAACGAAATCTGCGATCGACGGATCTGAATCTGAAAATACCATTACTTAAAGCAAAAACAGGTCAGAAATCTTTCCGCTACAGAGGAACCACCCTTTGGAACAGCCTGGATAAAGCTAGTAAATCAGCTCCCTCTCTTGGTGCTTTCAAAGATATGCTCTAGTAAGTCGGATTTCGTAGCTTTCCTTTGTATTTTAATTTATTCACCGTATTTTACTGTATTATACTGTAAATTATTGGCTTTTGTAAATATATAATATTATTGTAACTAGCTTTCTTTTTGTAGCTTATATTTTTTACAGGTCAGTTTGAAAACCAGATATCATTCTGAAACTTTTTAACCTGTATAAATTTTTTGGATGAATGAATGAATGAATGAATGAATGAATGAATGAATGAATGAATCTTAACAGCATTAGGAGTTGTTTTAATCTCCTCTAATCTTTTTTCGTAGCTGCGAGTGATGATCTACCACCCCCTTACGACTCTCTGCCACCGCCCTACAACGATGTACTTTAAAGCCCTTTAAAGGAAGAAACTTTGGTGAGAAGAAACTTTTGCGAGTTGGAAAAACGCAAAAATTGTAGAATTAACTTTCACGAATCGGTCAAAATGGGAAATTTTGCGGGAATATGCTATCGCAAATTAGGTTTCTCATCAAATTTTGTAACGCCTCAAATGTTCCTCAACTCTTCCTTGACTCTTCCAGATTGTCCATACAATATGTTTGTTATGCTAGAAGCATAGTTCGAAAAAAATTCATATTGAATTTTCTTGCATATGTTATCATATGAATATTTGACTCTATATTTCAGGACGTTTCGCGGGAATAAAGTTTCGCAAATTTCGGTCAAAAGTGCGAAAAAGCGCGAAAGTGTCTTCCGGCGAAAGCTTCTTCCCTTAAAGTACACAGCACACTTATTGGGCCATATCCGCAGCATACATCAAGCGAGTTACAAACACTGCAGCACCGAAGGTCTTCAAGAACGACTCGTTGTTGGTTTGCTGAACATCGAGCCTACTGGGTGAGTCAATAAAAACAATTCCCGTTTAAAAGTTTACTGCCCTCTGGATATTAAAGGCATTGAGTCCATATAAATAGTTGAGCGTTAACGCTATCCTGAATTTTGCTGACAAACTGCTGACGGCCCTTTGTTATCGCACAATAGGGCAAAAGTCATTAGCAGTGGAGACCAAAGGCTTCTTAATCCTTGTATTATCCTCGGGAATTTCTTTGGTTTAATTCCAATAGCGATTAAATCACAACTTTTGTTTGATGATTGAAAAGAGGTTGATATTGGTCATCAGCGCGCTATTTATGCGGACTCAGATGTTAGCAAACATACCATTTAACAATGAACATGTTCAAATGTATCTCATAATTTACCTGGTTGAAGTCGGTCTCTCCATTCAGATTTTACAAGAGACTGTCCTTTCAAGAAACCTTAAAATCGTGCTAAAACCACGAGCAAATTTCCCCATTATGCCTACCTGACAGCAATGACTTGAGCACACTGTAGCACTTGTTATCCTTTTGGGAGGATGCAAAAGATTTCTACCCTAGTATAAAAAACATATTCAGGAGGATTCCGTTCTCTCAAGAGGACAAAATTATGATGACTGTCTGAAAACCACCGCTAAGATCAGCATCAAAAACGTCATTGCCAAATACAAGTAGGGAAAGTCGAAAACTAAGAAAAAAACTTTGAGAATAGTAGGCCTAGTCCAGGGCCGTAGGAAGAAGCTTCGGATTGGGGGGCAATTGTTCTTAAAACAATAGAGAACAATACATCTAATTAATTCGTGTGACGTAGCACCATTGTTTTCAAAATTATTGAGGGGGCTTGAGCCCCCTGCCTCCCCCCCCCGCTTCCTACGGGCCTGGCCTAGTCCTAACTTGGAATTGCAAAATTCTCACAGAGGGCTCTTTGGAAATGGAGGGGCACTTCGAAACCTTAAAATGGCTGAGGAAACGGCACTTTTTACGTTTACGTATGACACTTTCAAGAGACATACAGAGGCATGATTTCCATTGTTCTCTGTGGTTCCCTATTATCTGTATGATGGCGAGGGAAGGGGCTGGTCCCCCTTTTATCATGTATATATTGACTCATGCACTCTACATCAGAATTTTATATTTGAATTTTTAAATGTTCGTCAAGCTAGAATTTATTGTATTGCTAATGATCATTCAGTCTTATTAATTTGTATACATTATTTAGTTGTTGACGCAGGACAGGGAAGTTCAGCTAAGAGCTGATGATACAACCTCGTCCCCAGGGCATTTTGTCATACATCCCAATGTGACAAAATTCGCTTGGGACGAGGTTGCTGATGATATGGACCTGCAAATTGTGTTAATGAATTAGTAGATTAGGGAATTAGTAGATTGTAGAAAATCATAGTACCAGTTTCAATGTATGGACATTTTCAGGAAATGTAATTAAAAATGGTTGAAAGTTAGAAAATCCAAATAAAATGCAAATGAACGGAGTTAAAAATTGAATATGCCACTGGCCTTGCATGAGTTAAAGTGGAGGAATTTTTCTCCATCAAGATTGATAGGTCTTTAAATAATGTATGGCTTTATCATCTCCGTTCATTTGCTTGAAAGTACATACACCGGCGAGTCAAAAAAATTTTTACAGCTTTGGTGGACTGTGGAAGAGAAAGTATGCGGCTGATATTCAAAAATTAGATGTTAATCTATCAATCAAAGGCTAAATTAGATTTGAAAATATTTTATGGTAAAATAACTCATCATCTAGACCCAAAAATAAAGAAAATGTTGGACAAGAGTTAGTATAGGAACAAGAATTGCCATTGCCAGTTCTCAACATGGGTCTTGCAAGGTTTTTTGAATCGTAATTGGTCGTATAACTGTAGGACAGGTGTTTCCATTGATCGCAGAGTGTCGCAGAGTGTCGCAGAGTGTCTCGGCATTTTAGTACAGTAGTTTCCATTTGCCGCAATGTGTTGCAGAACAGAACACAATTCTTGCAACACATGCGACACTCTGAGATAGGCTGTTACATATCATTTGACATATGCAGGTAAAGCATTTCTTAAGATGTTGTAATACTTTTAAAGAATTTTTGAAATTTTATTTAAAAATTAAGTGAAAACATTTGTACTTTAGCAGATATTTTGAATGTGGATGTATCCCTTTGTTAATTCATCTCTCAGTCAAAGTATCTCAAAAGGTCTCGAATGCAGTAAAAGCCGGAGTATAATGACGTATAATTTTGCAAGACAGCCTGGGTTCTTAAACAATGCATGCAATGGATTGGTTCTTATAAAATAATTGAAAATTTGAGAATTTCAGCCTGCAGGTGGTTTTAATACGCAGGTTTTCACTGCAATGGTATATCTCGGTATACACTCTTTTTTATAAGAAAACTATGAATTTTGTCCAGGCTCCATATTCTTAAGAAATTTGCGTTTTGATATGAACATCGCAAAATAGGCAACTGCTGAAAAGTGAGACAAAAATATGCGAGCTGAGGCTGAGCGATATTCTTATGATATTCTTAAAAATTGGAGTGTAGAATTTGTTATGCAACGTCACATGTGCAGAAGGATGCATGTATTTTTTATAAGAAACCGCTTATAAGAAACTCAACTCTCAGATCGCCAACAATTAATAAATTCCAGTGCTTGGAAATTAGAACTTACGAAAATATTTATTTTAATTTGCTAGTTACTTGTGCAGTCTAATCGTTTATGGTGAAGAGCATCTTCTTGCAAAAGTTTGCTTGAAGGTCGCCTAGTAGGCGTGAATTAGCTTTTAGTATAGCTATTCGTATGTTTGCCTACTGTAAATAAATCGATAATGATAATAAGAAGGATAATAATGATAATGATAACAACAGTAATATTAATAATAATGCTTCATGTTAGATAATTATTGGGCTGTTCTTCGAGAATGAAGAAATGAGAAATTTTGTGATGGCATAGGCTCCAAATATTTAAAAAGTATTGTCTTGTGTAAATTTCAAGAACCTATATCTTTGAACTGAATGAATTCAAAGAAACTTCAGCTATTTTGCTATAATTCTACCATTGGACTCTTGTGAATCTTCAATATTTCAGAACCAAGAAATTGTCAAAAGACTTGAACTCATCGCAATTTCTAAAGTGCTTGACGCAACATGAAGCAATTTCCAAGAAAACCACAGTTTATGGATGTCTACAACATGGCATCAAGCAAAAGTCTGACAGTCCAACGGCAGAATGATAGATGAGTAGCTGAAGTTTCTTTTGAACCTTTCAATTTGAAGAAACACGTCATAGACTTTTACACCCACCTTTTTGCGCCCATTTGAAGATTTGGAACCATCTGTTTCGAGCCTGAGCTTTTTTTGATGCAGCAAAGGAGTAGCTACTAGCTAGCCTCCCAGGGACGTAGAAGCATCTCAAACTTGGAGGGGCACGACACTTCAAAGGCACTTTTTTCATTGAGCTAAAGGGGCACTTTCTGAAAAATAAAAGGGCACTTCTTTGTTTATTGCAAAATCTTGGGGGGCACGTGCCTCCAGTGCCCCCCCCCCAGTTCCTACGTCTCCGTAGCCTCCGTTCAGACTCTACGGATTTCCTGAAGAAAAGTGAGGTAACCTCACGGAATCAGTAGAGTCTGCACGTACTCTCCGCCGCCGCCGGTTTCTAGTTCCGAACTCCTTGGTCCATTGTTCCGTGGCCCGTAAAACCAGCGGGAAAGACTAATAAAGACTTAAAGATTGCACGAAGGCTACGAAGGAGCCGTTGATCCTTGCATTGATCCTTGCATTGATCTCGCATTCATTTCCGAAGGAGCAGTGATTTCGTAAATTATTTTTGTCAAAAGACTGAAAAATGGCTGGAGTGATCGAAAATTCAACAAGAAGATTAAGGATAGGTATGGTAGCTTGTGAAGATCTGGCAAAATGGGGTGGAAGAGATGTTGCAAAAGTTGCTATAAAACTCTTTACAGAAAGGGGGTTAGGCCAACAACAACAGGACGGACACTCAAATTCCGATGGGCCTAACTCCGACACTCAAATTGACTTCGTTCCGCTCAATGCAGTATTTGAAAATCTTCCAGACCAAAACGAATTGAAACAATTTGATGGATTCGTGTTGACTGGCTCGCATTATTCAGTAAACGATAAAGAAGAGTGGATTGCGAAGTATGAGGAGTGGGTGCGAAAGTTAAAATATTATCAAGACAACAACAGCAACCCTCCCAGAGTTGTTGCAGTTTGCTTTTCACATCAGCTTGTAAATAAAGCACTTGGTGGCAAAGTAGGGAAAAACCCAAATGGGAATTTTGTATGGAATGCTGAATCTGTCAAGCTGACAGAAGATGCCGCAAATCATCCATTTTTTAAGCATCTCAAAGATGATGCAAATGGAAAATCCTTCAAGCTTTATGAAAGTCATGGTGATGGTGTTCTTGAACTCCCTCCTGGAGCAAAAAATTTGGGTTCATCAGAATCTTGTGAGCATGAAATTGTTTCAATTGGGGATGACATGATCACTATTCAAAGTCATCCTGAATTTGGTGAAGAAGAAATGGTTGATAAAATTCTGCCAGCCATCAGGAAATCAAATCTGATAACAGAAGAATATTCGGAACAATCCATTGAATCTTTTAAAAGTGGGCTTGATGGAGAGGCATTCATGAAAATCATAAAGAACTATTTTTCAAAAATTTAGATAAGTGGGATCTGTATAGTGACCAAAGAGTCTCAACTTTCAGATTGTTTTATTTCACAATGCATAGAATCTTTTTGAATTATGTAGGGTATTTGTTACAGTTCATTTGCTATACAGTCCAAGATTGGAACATTTGCATTTTGCACATGCAAGTTGAGATGGGGTAAACACAATTTGCAACTTCCATGTAGTTTCCGCATTTGAGAATAACAGGTTAAAGCAATAGATAGTTTGTTAATCTGTGATTGTGGGGCCCAGATATTTGTTCTGAAGCTTACTCACTGCTTAAGAAGACTCAGTAAGGAGTTTTAACTTACTTGGAGTTACACTCCGTATTGGGGATGAGAGCTTGAAAGGCCGAGGGGTACTTATGCCAAAATCAGAGGGTAAGATTTCCAGTCAATAAAAACCTGCACATTTTTTCAAGGTCAAGGGAAAGGCCAGGAAACTATGCTTTTCATGCAGTAATGAGAATCGAACCCTATCTTCAAATTCAGTATGCAGCATTCCTGCTACAGTGTGTTGTGAGTAAGACTTTTGACTAACAGTGGAAAAATCTCAACTTTTCTTGAAGTCAAGGTAAAGTGTGCTTTTCATGCAGTAAACAGAACAGCGTTTATACATTTAGTGTACACCATCCTTTTAAGGCTTTCAGCCAAGAATTGAAAATTTTCAGTTTTTTCTATGTCAAGGGAAGATAAGGCTCAAATCCTTACTGGTTGCCAGAGCATGCGGAAATCATCCAATTTCATGCTTGTCAGCCAATGAGATCACCGCTTTCTAGCCCCTGGAGACAAAATCGGTCGTTTGAGGTAAATTTTCTAGTACCCTCACTAAAACTGAAATGGATGCTAGAATACTTCAGTTATTCGCAATGTTTTTTGATAAATCAGTTGTGGGGATGTCCGTCCAGAGTTGTTTACATGTTTAGGCACATAGCTTGTTTGGGGCCGGAGCTGCGTTCATTTTCCGGTCGAAGAATATTGACCTTCGTTGAAATATCTATAGAAATTGCTACAAATGAGATATACAGATAAGAACTTCAGCAATTATGCATACTGACCTCAGCAATAACCCAAACTCCTTTACTGCTATCATATCTCAAAATTGGAGGCAATTTCTAATGATTTCTGGTAGAGATATCATTTGGGCCTAAGCTTGTCCTCGCTTAAAACTCATTCCATTGCACTTAAAAAGTAATGGTAAAATTCTAGAGCTGAATAATGCACTTACCCATGACTCAGGTACCAGTTTGACTTCGTTTGCCTTTTTTACATTAGCAAATTTTTATAAGAAACGACCAGTTGTGGGTGAATTGCAAAAACTTTCCTCGGTCCATATTTTTATCTGCACAGTCTATCCGCTTCAAACAACAAACAGTGAACTTTGTATCATAAAAGTCTTGCATCACAAAACATCCCTATAGAACGATTCCATACGCCTTGGCGAGGCACTCGTGAATTGTTTTCACGCATTTGGTTCAATCAGTCAATGCAAACAAACAAAAGTGCAAAACCGGGTATCTTTTTTAGCGAACCCAGAACAATGTTTTGTTCTTTTTATGTTTTGCATTGATTGAAATAAGAACGAAAAGAACGAAATGCGTGAATACAATTCACGAGTGCCTCGCTAAAGCGCATGGAATCGTTCAAAAGGAATGTTCTGTGATGCAAGACTTTTATGATACAATGTCAAAGTTCACTGTTTGTTGTTTGAAGCGGAGAATCTGTGTAGAGAAAAATATGGACCGAGGAAAGTTTTTGCAATTCGCCCACAACTGGTTGTTTCTTACAAAAATTTGGCAAATTAAAGAAGGCAAACGAAGTCAAACTGGTGTCTGAGTCAAGGGTAAGCGCATTATCTAGCTCAAGAACTTTACCATTACTTTTTAAGTGCAATGGAATGAGTTTTAAGCGAGGACAAGCTTAGGCCCAAATGATGTCTCTACCAGAAATCGTTAGAAATTGCCTCCAATTTTGAGATATGATAGCAGTGAAAGAGTTTCGGTTATTGCTCAGGTCAGTATGCGTAATCGCTGAAATTCTTATCTGTATATCTCATTTGTAGCGATTTCTATAGATATTTCAACGAAGGTCAATATTCTTCGACCGGAAAATGAACGCAGCTCCGGCCCCAAACAAGCTGTGTGCCTAAACATGTAAACAACTCTGGACGGACATCCCCACAACTGATTTATTAAAAAAAATTGCAAATAACTGAAGTATTTTAGCATCCATTTCAGTTTTAGTGAGGGTACTAGAAAATTTACCTCAAACGACCGATTTTGTCTCCAGGGGCTAGAAAGCGGTGATCTCATTGGCTGACAAGCATGAAATTGGATGATTTCCGCATGCTCTGACAACCAGTAAGGATTTGAGCCTTATCTTTGTCAAGGGAAAATGTGCTTCTAATGCCGTAATGGAAATGGTGTATACACAGCATTTAGTTTACACAATTCCCATTAAAGTGTGAGTGAGCCTTTCAGCCACTAATGGATTGAATTCTATACATTTTGGATGTCCAGGGAAAATGTGCTTTTTTCATACCGTGAAGGGAACGGTGTGTACATATTTAGTATTCACTGTTCCTGTTAACAGTGTGAATAAGACTTTCAGCCAATACTGGAAATTGTGCAGCTTTTTTCGATAGGATGTTCAACCAATTCCCGGGGGAGGGTAATTACTATATTTGTCCGATGGGAGATCGTTTTTCAGGGTATTGTTTTCACCAATTTTTTCTAGCACATGGTATCAAAATAAGGCAATTTTCTGGACCAGGTTGTCAAAACATGTCAAAAGGGGATAGTTGTTACATTGGGTGGGATTGGGGTCCGTTTTTCAGTCAAATTTTCATGTTTTGGAGTATATTTTTTTCACAAATTTTAGTTAATTCACTTGCATTCAAAGGCACTCTCCCTTGGAACACTCTACCAGATACCATAAAAGATGCAAACTCAACAGCGATATTTAAAAGAATGATTAAATAATGGAATGGATAAAATTGTACATGCAAGATCTGCAATTAAATAAGAAACTTAGGTGATAGTGAGGATCCCATATTTTTATTTTTATTAATTCGTAGTATTGTAAATAGTTGGTTTGAATTAGTTTTTCTACTATGACTTAGTTTTACTACTGTAAATAATTTGATAATAATAATGATAATAATTAAAATCGATAGGCCGTGGATAGGTAGTGTCCAAGAATAAGGGTTGAAGCGCGGCTTGGAGGACATCTTTTTTATGACGTTTGGAATTCGGTTTCTCAAACATAGGATTTCATAGAACCCCAAAAAATCTCCGTTTAGCGTTGAAAGTTCAAACTTTGTGAAACAAAAGATTTCCGTTTCCGAGAAGACAAATCGCACAAGTCAAAATGGAAACAGAGAGAAGAGCTGAGCATTATCGGTGGCTGCGCAGAAGGTGTGGGAAATGTATTCTTGTGAAATGACTTTGCCTTGCTTGTAAAAATGTGAAATCTATTCCTCAGGGCTGTGAATCTCTTTGTAAAGCAAAAATTAGGTTTCCGAAAGCGATTTGGGTTTCTGAAGAAATGATTTCAGTTTCACACCTCTGAGTGCACTCAATAAAATCAAAATAAACATGGAAGCAAAACATTATGGTCGCCTGAGTTGAAGGTGTGCAATCCTTCTTTGAGAGAATTAGATATTAGCTTTCGAAATTCCAGCAAAATGCTCTTGAAAAAATGGAAAATACAATTTACGAGGAAAGCAAAGGGCCTGGAGCGAGTGTTGCTCTTTTTCGCGCCATTTTCGAGTCATCAACCTGAGGAGCTGACGCCATATTTTGTCTATCTAGCTTTCACACTTCTTCCTCAATTTGTTGTTATGATGAAACTGGTCTTGATATTGCTTCAGGGAAACTGCAGAAACACCAAAAGAAGTTCAAGACAAATTGATGCTGGATAAGAAGTTGCAGAGAGAAGATGATGCACTACAGACACCTGGATAGGAAAGTCTGAAAGGCCGGCTGTGTGATGGCCTTTTAGGCCCGATTCTTCTTTTCATTTCTCAAGACCCTATGGGAATCAATAAGAATACAGTTTGAAACTCTACCTATGTTTCACAAATAACTGAAATTCAAAATGCCACGGTTCCTAGAGACGAATTATCTTCGTCAGGTAATAGAATTCTACCGAGTCAACTTCTAAACAAATATGTAGTAGCAGAGGGGGCCCGTTTGAAAGACAAAGCATTGGCTAGTTTGCATTTCTTTAGCTGACACACTTTAACATTTCCCTATGTTTGCATTTGTACCAGTGGATTAAAAATGTATCAGCACTTGGATTTCAATATACTGACCTGACTGAACCTCAAAAATGTTCAACACGATCAAATTTTGCATGATCCAATCAGATGATAAGGTTTATCTTGTTATTGTTCAGAAGACCAATCAGCAATCAGTTCTATAAAACAATTCCATTCAACATCTGTTTTTCCTTGGAAGCTGTGTCCGCTTAAAGTGCAATTTGACACCAAAGCAGGAATGGTCAATGAAGCATTTTCAGATTTCAAATAGTTAAAACCCATACTGGAAAGTTTGTTTTCTGCATGCTGAGGATTTTACACCAGATTTAAATGCAAATATCCCACAGCATAAAAACACTAAAGATTACGGTTTGATAAATAAAAGAAATTCTTGTATGTTTATGCTCTCCACATAACAGTGTATGAAACAATGACTTTCCGACTTATATGAAATCACTCTTTTCTTTTCAGTTCCAAGAGGAGAGAAGAAATCTGCTTGATAGCTGTCTGCTAAGTGTTCCCCACCATCTTGACCATCTATCAACCAAAACGATGGAGAAACAGATAAAAGAAATTGTGAAGTCAAGCTCAAAAATTGATTGTAAGTAAACCTAGGCAAAGGAATTTTAATTTCTTCTTTGTAAGTCAAAGATAAATTATGCATTTGGGAATCAATGGGTTAGAGGTCTAGGTTTTATTTTGTTTTATCCAATTGAAATCAAGACTTGGTACAGGTCAAAAGGAGCAGAGCAAAAATTGCTTACAAAGAGGCTATTGTTTCACACGTTTTTGTAGCAAAAGGCATTGTTTTCTAACATTGTGCTTGAGTGTAATTGCCTGTAATTGTACCTTTTCCAAAGTTCAGACACGCTGTTCATGGCCAGAAAAGTGACTGGCAAAAAGTCCCAAAATACGACTTGTGCATGTTCATGTTTACTATAATTTATGTTGCATGATTACAGCTTTATTTAGGTCAATACAGGCCTTGGGCACAATGGCAAAAATTCTCAACAATACTTAAAGGACAAGTCCAGGGTTGGTATGATTGATGACGAGATAATACTGCTATGAATGATGTATGATACTTTCTTCGACCTTTTTTCGCCTTCTCCTTGTGAATTTCGTACTCAAATAAGCAATTTGCACTAAGTGATGTCATATCGCGCAAACGAAAACCAGGCTTTGCGATTGTTTTTGCCTCTTAATCGCTGTTGGCCTCTTTATCGTGTACTCATGCATTGAAAACGGCACGAGAACACGATAAAGAAGCTTGCTACAATAAAAAGGCGAAAAAACAATCACACTGTCACGTTTTGGTTTGCGTGATATAACGTCACTTTGCTCAAATTGCTTATTTGAATACGTACAGTATTATCTTGTATTTTATCATCAATCATACCAACCCCAGACTTGTTAATATCTTTCCATCAGTGCAACTCTTCAATGAGGCAGCTGTTTTCCCTAAAGAACTAGAGACTGATCTGTATCAACTTGTGCATCTTTTGAATGGACAGAACCCAATCTCCATACCAGAATCAATTGGGAAAGAAACGTCAAGGAAGAAGCTCTACTCTTTTGAAATAGTTCCAAGTTCAAATCCAGACTCTCCTCTTCCTGACAGCTTGGATGATTTCTCTTTTGATGAATTAGAGAAAGAAGTAGAGACATATGTTGTTAAATCTCTGAAGGAATGTGATGATGATTTGCAGCTGAGGTTGCAAGCTGAAGATGAGGGTTAGTAGCAAATAAGACATCTCATTGCCATAATTATAAAATTAATCGAAACAATGCATGCGTGTGTGCAAGGAAGGCATTTTCTCTTATCCATCAACAGCTTAACCTTCGTTTTTTCTCCAGATTTAAACTTTAAAGCCTAATTTTACATCAGGTGGAATTTCCACACAAAGTCCAGGTTTCCTAGCAATGTTAGTATGATTTCTCCATGGATATTTTTATTAAATTTTGTTGACATCACCCTTCTTCGATTTGACTGCTAGAAAAAATCAGCCTTCTTTGATTTGAAGATGTTGTGGCACAATGGTGTAAGCATCTGACGTTGCACTCCAGGTAGTCGGGAGGACATGGGTCAATCTTTGGTAGAGCCCCACCACTTCAGCGTCATGACAAGGGGTCGCAGACTCAGTTAGGTCTTCTCTCCTTCTGCAATCCCAGCGCTGGGTGGTAAAAACTGTATCTTCACCTTTACTAACATGAAGCAGAATTTTCCACCATGGAAAGTTGTACTTTTCTGCCACCAAAATATTCCACTGAAAAGGCATCTTCAAAATTTTTCTGTGCACATGTTTGAATTAAATATTCCACTTCTGCCAAGAAATTCCACCTAGTGTTCGATTTGCCCCAAGTCTATATAAGCTTCTAGAATGTAGGGTGTTTATAACCTGGGAGAAGCATGCTTCTTAGGCGAGCACTTATTATTATGGAAGACTCTAGAACACAAATTTTTATGCAGGGGCAAGCACAATTAAAGAAGCTTTAAAATTTCAAATAACGAAAGGCTCAAAATTTGTGCTCCGTTTTTCAATCATAACTCTTGTATCAGTTGTGCTATTGTTTCATTTCATTTCTGAAACAGTTTAATTGCTTCCTTAGATGTTCAAAGACTTCTTGAAGATGCAGAAACAAACTGGAGTATGTCAGATCTTCAACAGATGCCTATTTCTCCCGGTAGATTGTCTCAAAAACTCAAACCAATAAGGGTATCAGATCCATTTCTTGAGAGTTACGAAGATGAAAAAAGTCTTATTGAACAGTGAGTAAACTGCTATTGTTGATAGGGTATTTCCTTATTTCTGTGAATGTATATTTACTGCATGAAGCTTACTTCATTGTAAAGTGCTCATTTCATTTTGTATCAAAATAACTTAGTAGCAACACAAAGTCTGATAATCTAAAGTAAAGTTTTCAATACTTAATGTTCAAAACTGTCAGTAAATAATTCTAATTCTTCCAGCAGCGAAAATGTATTACTATGACTCACCTGAAACGCAAAACTTGTATAACAATCGATAATTAAATTAAAGTGTGACGCCTTAACTGGATATGCCTTGACTGGTGAGTTACAGTATACGTCCTTTGGAGGGCAACTCTGTGGTGATCAACCTAAAATCAAGGCTTTAGCGAAATAAGATAATAAACTAGTTTGTTTAATATTAGTGGGGCAGGTATTGGAAAGGTCATCTTTTCTTGCATATTAAAATCTGCTGCAGAATAATGCCAGGCTCTTACTGACATTTACTTTTAGTGACAGAAAACTCCAACTTGATGAAGAAGATGCTTCCTTCGAAAACAGAAGTCATGATTTGTTATCCATGGAAAAGCTGCAAAAGGTTGAAATGCATGAGGTATGCATTGAGGTTCATTTAGCTTGGTTCACATTTGAGTTAAAAAAGCGATGCATTTGGCAAAGACATTTATCCAAATGCTTCAGGATATCTCCAAATCTGCCGAAACTATTCTCAAATTGAAGCAAAAATCACGACGATGCTTTATCCTTCGCATTTGTAATGGTTTGCTAAACTCGTTTTGACTTCAGTGTGAGCCAAGCTCTACAGGTTACCTTCAAGGGAATAATTGTTTGCATAAATATTTTCTTTAATCATATTACTAGAATCTTGGTAAAATCATTTTCATTTGAAAGAGTTTTGTATTGATTGTGCGTGGCATTTGGCTGTCATCTCAGTTATTTCAACGACATTAGAGAATTTTGAAATTAAGACTGCGTTCACAAGATGCCGGCACATTTTGAAAACGGTGAAAAATATGACGGATAGGCAGATTTTGCCGACATTTTTTGCCGGCAGATTTTGAAAACGGCAAATTTTGAACACGGAACTCTTTGAAAACGGTATCGTGTGAACGCTAGCTCAAATTTTGCTACCATCACATTTTTCACCGTTTCAAAATGTACCGGCATCGTGTGAACGAAGTCTAAGATTCTAAAACTAGAATATCTATAACGCAGCACGTCTCATGCAGACTTAGACCACGTTTAATATACCCCATTTATACTGACACAGTTAAACCAGCTTTGTCTAAACCATGTTAAATCCCAACCAATCAAACGCATTAGATGTGTTGCATTGGCCAATTAGAACCCATTTGGTTTAGTTTAGGCTGGTTTAACTTGTCGGTGTGAATGGGGTATAAGGAGTTTATGCAAGGTTATAAGCTTGCATTTGCAAAGAGTAAACAATTCTAAAAATAGCCTTTTCAAATCGATATCCCACACATGCTTTGAACAGCTCGTAGCCAAAGAAACAATGCTGTGCCAAAGTGCTTTCTTTGTTCTATTTATAGATGAGCCTACCTACCTACCGTTGCGCACTCCCTTCAAGAAGCACTATGACAACATTGTAATTATTATTATTATTATTAATTTCTTTGTAGCAGGCGTTAAAAATATGTAGCTAAGTTACAGCTAATTAATGCCTGCTGAAACAAAAATAAAATTATCACTAAGGTACAAAACAAAATAGTTCTAATCAATATATTAAGTTCTAATTAATTTATCAATACACGATATCTACATATTTATACATGATACAATGTGATACAATATCAATGCAATACAATACAATATCAAGGCGAGTTTGAATTTAGATAGAACAAGATCATTCCAAGGACCCAACCTGTGCTACGAAAGTTTTGCATGATCGGCAGTTGCATTCATCTCCCTTGCAATCCTTTATGCGTCTTTTAAAGATGGACATATTTAGTGACTGTTTGGTGTCATTTGAGATTCCATGCCATAGTTTGCATCCCGAGAAAGCAATGCTCTCTATGTAATTTTAATAAATACTCTACTGGTACAGTATAAACGTGGTCTGAGTTTAGCCAAAAACTAACTTTACAGGAAAATTAAATTTCTGACGATTGGTGTATATTCAAAATATTTTTTCCAGTTTTGTTAAATTATGGATTTAAATTTTCGTAGGATCATCTTGAACTTGAAGAGGTGCTGCGTGATTCTGTTTCAATTGCAAAGAAAGAAATGGAAAAGCTGCCAATATTCGAACAACATAGTTCTTTGGAAAAACTTGAAATTGACCTCAAAGAAGAAATCTCTTTGACAGGTAAAGGATTGTTTTTCTTAATTCTATTCTTAAAATATTTTGTTGAACAGCATCTCTTGACTATTGCTTTTCTACCATCACAACAGAAATACTTTGACCTTTTGTCTGGTCATATTGGCTCCTTATAGGATCTAGATAGACTCACGAAATAGTCCCAGTTATCACAACAACAACAACAACAATGACAACAACAACAACAAAATATTTTTTTGCAGTAATTACGAGCTTGTAATCAGTGTAGGATCCAGATGCTTTCATTCTCTCTTCTTCTGTCAGTGTGAAAAGATATAAAGATATAAGTGTCTTTGAACATACATACTTGTTTCTTGCCCCCCTATAAGAACTCGAATGCATGTCTATATTTTTTCATCTCCAGATTTTTATTAGAATAAGGAGACTGACTAATTTTTAAAACAGATAAAAATGCATTTTCACTTTTCGGCAGCCAAGTAGTTCAGTTCGGCCTGGTAATTTTATTTCTGTAAACCCTCTAGTGCTGGTAGATGAATGTTAATGATTATGCTTCTACTCATAGATTTTTTTCCAGAATCCTACAAACACACATACCGTCCCGTTGATATTGCATTACTGTTTGACATGCATATAGGATGAAATTATCCATCTTCGGTACCCTAACCCAAATCCTTAAGAGTATTACGATATATACCATTTTTACAGGATTGATTGTGTCAGCACCAGCTAAAGAAAACGCTGTCGAAAAACTATCCCAGGCGGATGAGAAGAAAACAAGCGACTTAGAACATGAATGCAGACTACTTTCAGGTCAGCAATCCTTTCCAAATCATCTGTCCTTCTGCTCTTACTAAGTCATGTTCATTGCGGAGAGAGAAATTTTTGGATCATTTGAATTTTTTGTTGCAGAAAGAGTTGACTGCAGAAAGAGACAGCAGCTGGGAAAGATCCTCTGTTAAAACAGTCAGAGATGGTGTATAGATTTTGTCCAACTTCTTTTTTCAGCTGTCTTCAAATACGGATAACACGCATGTGTATTTTATCAGACTGAGATTTAGCTTCATTCATATTCAGAGGTGAGAAAAACATTGAGAGGGGTTCCGTTACAGCAGTAGATAGAATATCTAAACTAACTAGCTGAAGTAGATAGACCAAGTAGATAAGATATTCATTTGAGGCTCTGTAGAAACAAAAGTATCTAACTTCTAAGCAATGTTTTTGCTTTCAGGCGATGTGAAGGAAGAACAAGATCGAGTCTTGGATCGCCTGGAGTCACCCTTATCTAGTGACGATCCTACCAATGTTTTGAACAGATCAGAAAACTGTGTAACAGCAGGAATGGAAGTGAAATCATACGAAATCTCTCCATTGACTGAAAGGTGCGAGCTTTAATTTTGAAAACAAACACTTCATACATTCACCATACAGAACACACCTTCTTTCATTGAGATGAAGTTCTGAGTGTTACAAAACGTTCCAACAACATATTCGTATGTTATAAAACTTTCCAACATCATATTCGTATGTGTTTATCGCGGATATCTTTATGTTGCATAGATTGCACTACGGTCGTATCTGATAGTATAATGATTTTAGTGACAGCCCTGCGTTGAATTTTATTAACTGCACTGATTACTCTCGTGATTTGGTTTTCCAAAATTGTATTCTTGCAGCACCAGTCTCTTGTTTTTCCTTGCCTTACTTCATTTTAGCAATCCATTCACTTTATCATTCTCTCGAACTGCTCTTTTTCTCTTCAGGAACTTCATTTCTCCTGACACGAAGAAACGTTATAATATGCTGCTTATAGAGAGAGACAAGTACTTAGATGATACTTTGTCCATGACATTGAAAGGTATTTATGAAATGCTAAATGGCTGTGAAATATGTAAAAACTCAACGTTTTGGTATTGAAATTAAGATTATTTTTTAAACAGTCACATTCATACCCGGGGGGGGAGTAACTCCAGTACTCAGTGGTACGGGGATGTGCCATATTTTAGGGTACCTTTTTCATCAGAAGTTCCGGATTTATGGGTATGCTTTTGAGGAATCTCCGGATTTATGGGTATACTTTTGAGAAACTCTCAGATTTTGTTGCTTTTATAATGTCATTACTTTCTTTTATTTGTAAAATCACACTTAATAGTGACCATTTCCTTCTCTAGTTAGATTTATGGGTGTACTTTTCTTGAGCTTTCCGGATTTATGGGTACCAGTTTTTGAAATTTTCCGGATTTATGGGTACCAGTTTTTGAAATTTTCCGGATTTATGGGTATCATTTTTTGAAATTTTCCGGATTTATGGGGGTAGTACTATACACTGAATGGCACAACCCCGTACCACTGAGTACTGGAGTTACCCCCCCTGGGCATTCATATTATATCAATGTCCAATTGATCTTTTTTATATTCCATGTGAAAAATTTGCAATAGTGAATTACCACTATTTAAGAACTATAACACAACACCACAAGGATGATACCAAGGGCAACAAAGGATCATGACTACCCCGTGGCCTTTACAGAAAGAACGTACAACTATAATACAACTGTATATATAATTACGAAATGCTACATATAAACGATTTTATGGATAAATACTTGAGCCGGTTTCACATTGTACGTCAGGCTAACATAGGCGATAATAATGACGAAAAATCAGATCCCCAGCCGAGAAGACAACAATGAAAACGACTGTCTTCGTCACTGCTCCCCACCCAGGGTCCCCATCGCTAAAGATACCGCCAACGGGTCAAGGTTTCTTTCCACCATATTGTTGATTGCAAAGATTCATATGTAGTAGTTAAAGGGGCTGTACAACCCGTCCTCTCTGCGTGGCTCTGCGTGGCTCTGCGTGTCTAATCATCGAATGTGTTTAGGCTTAAACACAACGTAGCTAATGGCGATTTTACACAGAGAATAGTCATCCAAAGTATCTGCGATAATCTTGGCGATCGAAGCTTCGGTGGAGGATTTGTCCTTTTCTCTAACTCCGAAAACTTGAAAGTGTTAAAGGTGGTGTGAAGCGAAAATTTTTATTGATGCAAATGAATAGCGCAGTTGAAAGATAAAGAATGTCGTTTAAATTTTTTTGATACCTCATTTCGTTTTCAAGTTATCCACTGATATTAAGTTGCAGCTGATGACGTCATTTTGTTTGCAAATTACTAGGATAACATATGGAAATATAACTGTATCTGATTTTTGAAAGGTTACAGTGGTAAGAAATATTTCAGCTGAGCTAAATAGATGTTATATAAATTGTCTCATGACTTAATCTGATGTTTAGAAAGGCAAGTTTATTGTACAAAGTTTTTTAATTAGATTTCTCTTTGGAAACATGGCCAACCTTGCATACTTTCTTTACATTTTGCATTTTACATTTTGCAAAAGTTCCATCACATTTCATGACATAGACAAGGAAACGCTGCAGGGAAACTTATGTAGTAGCTGCGATGAAATTGGCCGCCATTAAAAATCCAAGGCTTCAGTCACGTGCGCGGATTGTCCCGTACTTTCCGATTATTTACAAAGATCTTGTACAGCCCCTTTAATCTCTCGGGATTGAGATTAAACTGAGATTCTGGTGAAAATTGAAGGGTGGTGATTCATAATATTTTGGTGTGCTACATGTATTTTTTGATTCTCACATGCAAATTGTACATGCTGATTACCGGGTGAGCCAGAAAAAAGTTCCCACTTTTGAAAATTCATAGCATCGAGAGTAGTAAATGCATTGAAATGAATCAATATTTGCTTGACAGCCAAAAGATCGAAGTATTTTTGTGATTTTTCTCACTCCCTTAAGAGCACTGGAAAAATTGATAAATTCAAGTTTACAAAAACTTAATGGTTGCAAAATGACTGAAAAAGGCCTAAAATGCTTGATCAAATCATGACGGACTCCTCGCTCAGAACAACAGAGAAAATGCAATTTCTCATGGGTGAGAGATATCGCCTGCACATCTATTGCCATGGGATAAAAATTCTTTAGTATCTGTTTGGAAATATATGTCTTGAGAGAGGTGAAACGCCTGCGTGTATTTTTCTGTGTGAGGAGCGTCCTAATGATTTGATCAAGTGTTTTAGAGTACTTGTGGTGCTACGAATTTTCGAAAGTGGGAACTTTTTTCTGGCTCACCCTGTAATCACATTTTTTCTTTCAGTTCCACTTATAAAAGATACGATAGCCTCCTGCTTTGTGTCATTGGTCGTGCGAACATTTAATCCAGCCAATCAGATTACAAACTGCAACTTGGAAGTAACTCTACCATGGGATCCTTTCATTAATCTCACTGATTTAATCACTCAATCAAGAAGATTTCTGGCTGCAGAGATAAAGAATTGTGGATATGATATTGTAGTTCAAAAAGCACAAATGGATTGGGATTTAAAGAAGATTGAGGTCCTACAATGTACAGGTGAATTAATTGATTTTCATGTTCACCATGGCTACTTTCTTGCTCCACATGGTCTCATAATTATTGTGTTTTGTCCAGCTCATTCTTTAGGAAATTTGATCAATGTTTTTCGGGCAATTTGGGTTTTTTCCAAGCCAACTCAGTTTGTCCAGCTCATTCTTTAGGAAATTTGATCAATGTTTTTCGGGCAATTTGGGTTTTTTCCAAGCCAACTCAGGAAGTAGGTTGTCGAAAAATTAGCAACCAAAAAGTGCCAAGTATTATTTAGGATTTTGTCTAAAGACGGAATCGACAGTCTTCAAAATCGGTCTGGTGGTGCACGTTTATCGTGGCTTGTCAAAAATGTATGGTTTTGTCATCGCACCGTGTACCACCCAACTCTGCAACATACCAAGTGTCTTTAAGGCAGTCAAGGGAATCGTCGACAGTTTTCTGCACTGCGCATAGCTTTGATTTCATGGATAGATCCATTACGAGGGTAAGCAAAGGGAGCGGGAAAATGCCTTTATCACATGACCAATCCGTGTGCACTTTTAATCACATTGGATAGAACTGTCCCATTGTAAAGAGGAGTTAACTTTCCTTTTTTAGAAATTTTTAGAGCATACATTGAGAGCAAGAATCTTGCCAACCTCCTTATTATTTGATAGTATATCCTTTCTCGACTTTCAGACAATTTCGAAAAGGAGTGCCTTATCGAGGAGGATGAACGCCGTGCAACTTCGTGTGATTTGTCTAAAGAGAGAGCTGAAGAGACCAAAACGAACTTCTTAGCCAAGCTGAACGCGTTGAACCAGGGAGCGATGCAAGTAAGACCACAAGGTAACATCTGTTAAGCATCACCTGCTGCCAGATCTTTAAGTGTCAAATCATACCGTTTGATAGCAGTCTTCGTGATTTGTAATAAAATTGGAAAGATATCACATTTTTGGTGACTGTAGTTAAAAAGTCCTGAAAAAAGATCATCTTCAAACAACAGTTGCTCTTTTTCTGCCAGATTTAACTCTCAAATCAAAGAAATGTCTTTCTCGCACCAGGAAGATTTCAGCTTTGCTGCCCTTTAATTTGGTTTTCTGCATAATGACCTAATTATCACCCCCCCCCTAACCTGATAGCAAAGGAATGATGCTTCCACATTGCATGAATATGGCTGTACATTGAATTTTCTTTGTGCTGTTTGTTGATTATTTCTAAGAGATCTAAGTTTAAGCATTCTTCTTCTAGCTTCGAGTCACGAGGGCAAGAGAACGCACCGTTCAACTGTCAACACAAGCAAGAATAACTTATCGTGGAACCGAGAACCAAGCTTGGAGTCTCCATTGGACAGCTTTATGCTCTTAAGGACTGGCGAAAAAGCAGCTAAAGATAATTTTACCAGCAAACCTCCTGTAGCAATGGTGCCTCCTCGTAAGTTTTTTTTCAAATTCTCAACAACAACAAATAATTGATCTCTCCTATGTCCCTCCCACAAGTCATTTCCAGACCAAATTGAAATGATCCTCAAATTTCGCCGAATTTCTAAGATTCTTTTGATCGGCAGGATCGCTGCTTAAGATTTGTGGACATATTTTGCTGTGGGATTGAGCAAGGTATATTTTACAACCGATATAACCTCTGCGTAGCCATCATATCTAACCAATCACGTGTCATTTCCCCTTATCAAATCGCTGTACATATTTAAATTTTTCTTATAACTGTTACATTACAGCCCTGAAGAAGTCCTGCATGGCAGGACGAAATATTGGCATAAAATTTATTCAACCATTTGCTGTTGTTTTTGTTGTATTGCGGTGTTTCTGCGTTTAAACTTATATTTTACAAGTCTAGTTGAGGACAAACGTGATTTGAAACTGAGCTGTTGATAATAACGTTCAAAATGTTTGATGAGAAAAAGCTGTCAATGAATAATTAAATTGTTACTTAATGAATGTTTTTCCAGCACAAAGTTCCTTGATGTTGAAATGCTAGTCTCCTACTGAGCAGTAGGGTTGTCCAAAATATGACGAGGTATGGGCAGAAATTCGAAACATTAGGGAACCTCGCTAAATTGTTCTCAAGAGGTGGTGAGAGCCTCTGTCCTGTCAGTGTCTTGCAATTTCTCGTTTGATGATAATATATTTTGATTACTTTTAATTAATTTCCGGCCAATACTCCGAATACTACCGAGTGAGTAAAAAAAAGTTTACACGTTTGTCGGGCTGTGGAATAAAAAATATGTGGCTGATATTCAAAACTAAGATGTTAATCTGTCAGACAACGGTTAACTTAGATGAGAACAGGTTGCTTGGTAAAATCATTCATCCTTAAGACCCAAAAATTAGAAAAATGCCTATAACGTGTTTTATGGGAATCGAAAATTCCACATTCCTTTCTGGCCCATGATTTATTTGGCATTGACATTGAAATTCAATTCAATAGTCAGTTTCAGAAATGAAATTTTGATTTCTATAGCACGTCATGAACCAGAATGGAATGTGGAATTCTCGATTCCCACATACCTCCTTACAGGTATCTTTCCATTTTTTGGGTTTGAAAGATTAAGGTCTTAGTTTTAATATCGGCCACAGACTTTCTGTTTCACAGCCCGCCAAACGTGTAAACTTTTTGCTCACCGGTACTGCTTTGTGTCTATCAGGAAGCATTGTGAAAGCTGCAAAAATTAAGCCATCAGTTTTCAAACAAGAGTCACCAAAAGGAGATGAGCAACAATGTTTTACAGACGAATCATGTAGAGTCAAGAGAACAGAAGTACTTTCAAATTCTGCAACTACCAAGTCAGAACTCAAGATACCTAAAAGTGACAAAAACGCTCCAGTCAGTCCACCAATACAACCTTTTCAAGAGAAGAAACGCGAGATCATTCATGTAGAATTGACGTCAGAGTATATCAACATTTTACGGAGATTGGAAAAAGATTCTCGTCCTTTGCTTGGTTTCTTGAAAGACAGGAAAGTGCTCTCGCAGGATTACCAGTTTTCGTCATTAAAGCCTGATATTACGAGGTTTCTACTCCGGCAACAAGAGAAGAAACATGAGAATTGTACTGTAACTGCTAATGGTGAGATTCAATTCACTTCCATTTTCTTTGCAGAACACGAATTCCTAATATAGTGCATAACACAATAAAGCTGTATTCTACACGACCCAAGAAAAATAGGGCTTATCGAGCTTGCGCCGTTAACAAACTGATAATAAGAATGACAAAGAAAAATATATATTTAATTCAAACATACAAAGTTGGAGTATGATAGCTAAGTTTACAAGAATACAATACAAATGAGGCAATAAGCAATTTTCTGGTCAAAGTTTGGTTGCATTTTATATTATGCTTGGTTGTTAATAAGTAGCAAATATTGTTTCTTTAAGTTTGATACTGAAGGATTTTTGAATCTGGCATTAATTTCAAACCAGCGGGGAGATTGTTCTAGAGGCGAGCTCCAACATTTCTCAGCATGTTGTCTCCCCACTTTTTATTTTTGACTTGTGAATCTATTGTCAAATTTATGTCTAGTCTCGTATTTGTGAGATCATGTTAATTAGTATTCAGCACTTAAAAATACAAGATAGGCAATCTATCAAAAAAGCCATATTCCACATATATTAATTGTTGGTTATCAAGGGTGATGGATCAGGCATATGTTGTAGATTCTACTTTGGCTAGCCAAACAACTTCTGCTCTTGAAAAAATATGACGTTGTTGCTTATTATGCTTTCCAACCAATTTCTTTATCAATCAAAAAATAACCTTACAATGGAAAGGCTGACGTGGAAATGAAACTTATTTGTGGTGACAATCAGTCTTAGTTCTAAAGTCGTTGCTGATTGAAAGTTACTCTATTGTTAATAAGGAAAACCTTTTGTGTACTCTACACGATGTTGTGATGTCTTCTGCCTTGAAACATCTCATCACAACCAGATAGACAAAGATCTACTCAGTATCTATCTATCAATTCTCTTGCAGATTCAGACATCATGAAAGGGATTATATGTTTACACGCCCTCATCCTCTCTGCTGATGCACTTGTCAATTACGGAATTCAAGCTGCAATAGGTAAGGTTATCAGCTATGTCAGTTATTATGCTATACATACAGTCACTTGTTAAAAGTTCCAGATAATACTGTGGTACTGTACCCATTTTTCTGTTATCAGAAGCATAGGTTCAAAATCTTTAAATCGGCGTAAAAACTTGGGTGTAAAATTCTATGAACTATTTCTCTGGCTGAATGGCGTCAAATAAACTTCAGCTACTTACCTATAATTCTACCGTTGGACTTTTCAGAAATTTTGTTTATTTTTTTAAATTACAGCGTATTTTATATTCTAACTCATTTGAGGATATGACGTTATCAAATTTTCAAATCATAAACCAGAAGAGTGATAGACTTTCGCTTTATACCATATTGTAGACATCTATAAACTATGGTTTTCTTCGAAATTATTTCATGTTGCGTCAAACAGTTTAGAAATTACGATGGTTTTAAGTTTTTTGAAAATTTTTCTTGAATCCTTGAAAAGAAGAAAAACACTCTTAATCTGAAAATATCGAAGATTTCTGAAAATTCCAATGATAGAATTATAGGAAAACAGCTGATGTTCCTTTGAAGCCATTCGGCTCAATTAAATAGGTCAATGAATTTTAAGTCTTTTTTCAATTTATGTGTGAACGGTACCTGAAACAACTTCTTGTAGTCAGAAATATTCTAATATCATGCTTCTGGTATGGTTTTCCGAATGGTTGAAGATAATTTATTGAACGGTAAGCACGACAGACATGACGGAAGGAAGACTTGCCGTGCTTTTATCGATTTGAAGAACGAAGAAAGAGGTACTGAAAAGAACACATGATACGAAATCCTCCATTTGTAGGTATTTTGAAGAACATTCGAGAAAAACACGAAGAATTCATCCAAGACATTCTAGAACCAGTGAGACGACAGCTTGCACAGGAGCAATACAAGCTTGATACTACTTCGCAGCTACATCCAAAGCTCAACCGCCTCGTTCGGATGGTGCAGAACTTTCTCTCGCAACCCGAGAGGAAAATCATGATACTAGTGAGAAGATATTTTGAATGTTGCTACGCTACATTAGAATCAAGCCTCCATCTGGTGAAGAACGTGGTAATTAATCGTTATCCAAAAGAGATTGCTGAAGAGAGGCGCATACATGAGGTCATATCACAGTCGAATGTTATCGTAGCTGAGCTATCGAGTGAACTACAGTTTTGCCCTTGGAGTCGATTCAGCTTTGTATTGGAGTTTGAGTGCAGAGAAGAGTCTCAATGGTTTGAGTTATGCTTTGAAGGGAATCCAAAGCTTCAAGGTTTCTTCGCGTTTGATTGTTCAACAACTTCGGGCTTCTTCGAAGGAGGTAAGTTGCTTTACAAAATTTTGAAACAGGTTTTGCATGAGTAGTGAGATATTCTCAGTGGGGAAACACGATTAGGGTTCTTCTGCCAGTTGTTCATTCAAGGAAAACCGTACAACTGAGTTGTAAACTTCAAAGAATGCAGGTTAATGGTCTTGCAAATTCTGTTCCCTTCTGGTCCAAAATCATCGCGATTTCATACCTCCCTTGTGTCTAATGTATCTCTAATTGTAATGTTTGATGTTTGTTATATTTAACGTCTCTTTTAATTCCATAGGGAAATCCAACAATGTACAGATCTCAACTTCTCCAGAAACGCAGAAGCCAATGTAATGTTTGTTATATTTAACATCTCTTTTAATTCCATAGGGAAATCCAACAATGTACAGATCTCAACTTCTCCAGAAACGCAGAAGCCAATGCAATGTTTGTTATATTTAACATCTCTTTTAATTCCATAGGGAAATCCAGCAATGTACAGATCTCAACTTCTCCAGAAACGCAGAAGCCAATGCAATGTTTCAGCGAACATATCCTCATTGGATCAACCAAAGTCACTGGCAATAAAGACTTACTATCTGAACTGGAAAACAGATTCAATATAACATTGATAGAAAGAGATTACACACCATTGTACAGCTGCTTCAGTCAGGCAGAGTATTATCTGCAGCCAGATATCATAGTGGATGAGAGGACTTGTGTTATTTTGTATGATCACAAAGGGAACATAACAGATGAATGTCTCAGAGAGCTGAAATGTGTCTTGTCTTCTGTAAAGCTTAAGTGCATTGAGTGCTATTTGGTGGCCATGTTTTTGGAAGCACAGGAGAGTAGGTAAGAGGGTCATTTACCACAGACAGAATATCTTGATTTGGGTGCATAAAGGCATGTCGTTAGAGTTTTACGCTTTGAATGTTTGGTTAGAACCATGCATTAGGCTCTGTAAGAAATTAACCTAAAATCTGTCTCATATTCTCCGATCACGGCGCAATTTTGCAGCTTTAATTTGAATGAAATGTTTTTAAATTTATGCTTTGGACATCATTACTCTCCTCCGCCGGTTTCTAGTTCCTTAGTCCATAGTTCTTGGCTCCGTAGTTCTGTAGTCCATGGTTCCGTTTCAAAAGAAACCGGCGGAGGAGAGTAGGACATCATTGACATGCAACTGTTGATTAAGATAGTAAAGATAAACCTCAAGTTCATAACTCTACCTTAATTTTTGTTGTTGTTTCAGGGCCTTTCCTTTCAATACTATTGAATCGCTATCAAAGCTTTTGTCGAAGACATCGCAATCAAAGATCAATGCTCAGACGAGGTTCCATCTGATCTATGCTTTCTCGATTGAAGAAACTGCTAAGTGGATCCTGGATATTTGTAATCATGCTCGGGATTCATCTCAGGTTTGGAAAGCAGAAGAATGGGGCAAGAGATTTTGGTTAACTGAAGAAATGAGCTTGGTAAGTGGGAATTATGTTGTCTAACGTCCTTTAATTGATTTGCAGAACGCTGTACAAATTTGAGTTGATCAGTTTCAGGGCGGAATTTGATTTTTCATTTAATTTCCTTTTATTTCATTTCTTCCTTTTAACATTGGTTTTTTTACAGTAGTAAGAAATAAGCAATACGCACTAATGAAGACCAATTTACTTCACGAAAAACTTCACGAACTAGATCGCACACAGTTTCCTGAAAGCAAATGCTATGAACACAAATAAGGTATCAGCATGGAGCTGTAAGGCTCGGCTATCTTTTGAGATGTTGCTTGGTGCGTTTAGTTAGGCATACTGTCCGAATAATGGTGTAAAAATATGGTAATTCATTCACTTGTCTGACTATTCTCCTCCATTTCCAGTGCATGCATTGGAAGATGTGAAAAATGCTGAATTCCAAATTTGCTTGGGAACATGAAATTTGAATAAGGAACAGGGGTCAATCATTTTGCAAACAAAAAATTTCCCCGGACGACTTCAAATCCATCACTACATTGAGTTTTCGCAAAATGTTGACAGGAAAATGATGGCAATTATTTCACTCAAAAACGAGGAATCCGGGATTCGAAATTTTCTTTGAATCAGTTTTTAAGATAGTAATCGTTGCTTAAAATGACCATGCAGCATCTCAAAAGATAGCTAATCCTTTCAGCTAAACTGTGATGCAAAGCATTCTTCAATAACGTGTGATTTCAGAGAGCTAGTCATGATCTAGTTCGTGAAGATTTTTTTGGGTCACCCGGTACATCTATACAAAGGCATAAAATCTAAGTAAAAACTAATAAAATATCCAGTTTACAGGTGCAACGTTGTCCAGCCCTACTTTTATTTTGTTTTTTTAAAACCTGTGAATGTCGGTTCTTCTTTCACATTATCATCATGGGTATCTAATGAAAACTGCCCCTGAAAGATCAAAGATTTGTTTACTGTAATGGTACTTGAAAATATGTGCCTGGATTTGATTTAAGATGTTGATTGTAAATGCTGTTCTCCAAATCAAAATGGGAGGATAGCAACCTCGTTCCCAGGGTGTTCTGACGTCATACGCTGGTCACGAAGCCGAAAGAACACCCTGGTACACTTGGCATCAATCTTGCCAATATATGGCAAGATGCGCCCCATTATGGATTTGCAGTTTGCTAGGCAACGATAATCGACGAAAAATGGTCGTTGCTCTAGCGCTAATTCTGAAGTATATAAATTGAGAAATTAAAAACAAGCACTTTGAGGACCCTATTTTAGCCCTTTTTAAGGTATTTAATCATTAATCCGGGGTTAGCAAGTGCATTTAGTAGGAAAACGAGCACGATCCATTTGGGTGGAAAAAGGGCCTAAGTTGAAATTTTCCAGAATTTCCCCCACAGCTTTGAAAAAAGAATGGCTCGTTATTCAGCGAATTTTAGAGATAAATTTGAGATTAAAAGTGTTTTAGTGAAAGAATAATGTTTTCCGTCGATTTTTGACATGCCGCGGCCGTTTACTCCTCGCAAAACGGAGTTACGGCGTAAAATGGGGTAGGCCGAAATTATTCCCCATTTTTGGGGGGCGCGCGCTCCGCTTCTGGGGGCAATATTCAACCCCAAATTACGTTATTAGACTTGCAGACGAATGGTCTCTTGAAAACTTTTTTCCGTTTTGAAATCGGGCTTGTAACCATGGAGCATCGACTCCAAACGTAACCTCGGGTCGGAAAATCGCAACATTTATTTTTCAACCCCCTGTTATGACGTCATAATGACCCCAACATTTCCTGAAACTCCGAAATTCGGATGCGCCGTGGTCCATTACCCCTCTTAAACTCCTCACTTGCCCCATACACCCCATTGATTTTGTGAAATTACCGATTCAATAAAGGCCATTTTTGAATGGGAGCCAGTTATAATCTGATTTTGCTATTGTTTCCGAATAGCCAATCAAATTGTCGAACGGCCTCCTGTATCCCAGAGTAGAGGTAGAGCAACGAACTCACTCTGGGGACGAGATTGGGAGGATAGGGTTCTTCATCATTCTAAGCGAGTTAAAGGAATCTTCTCTCTTTCAAAATGGACTGAGAACTCTAGTTAAATTATTAAACTCTAGTTTTATGGCAACCACCAGCCTAATACTGTTGGTCTTTGTTTCCTTCATAAAGATAAACGTCATGATAAAACAAATCAAAACAAAATCTTTTTGGACAGGTCTGTTCATCTAGTGGAGTTACTTGATTCTAGATTTTCAGATTTTAATTTTTCCATCAATAGCCTAGTACAAGAGAACTGCACACCTAAGCAGCTACTGAGGAACTAACTAAAACTAAATGACAACAATAACGAATGAACAGTAACGTGGGTCTAAAAGAACGTGACTATAAACTACAAATAAGGCGAAACAAGTCATAAAGGTTGTACATTTGGGGCTGTGTTCAGCGAACGTTTCAGATCATATGAAGCTGTTACGCAATTCACGATAAAGCTTTGTATCAGTGGACATAGATTATGGTCACCATTCTGCATTGAATAAATGAAACGATCTTTCACATTCATGTGTCTAAAGAAAGAATGCTGTTGCTCTATTTGTCCAAATAGTTGTTCTCGGATTTCCCTATTTATAATGTAGCACTTGTAGCATGTTCTTGTAGCATGTTCTTAGCATTACTATCTGAATTTTTTATTCGTAGCATGAAAGATTCCTCTTGTCATTCCCATTTTTCACCTCATTCTCGTAAGTCTCTGTCGACTATTTTTCTACCATATTCATGATAAACTTACAACGAACATTGACTATCTCTGCCAGTTTGAATGGCGAGATGTTCCTGATAAATGTTAGATGTAAGAAGCTTGGAAATGTGAAAGTAAATCAACCGAGTTAAAAGTAGCGTTACTAGGGGGACTGGGCCAATCTAAATATAACATATTGTATTTGATGTTCGCGATTGATGAAAACAATAGGAACATAAGTGGCGTGTATCATTCTGTTGTGCTGTGTTTAGAATAGATCGCCATGTCTCCTTTCATTTACTTTAGAGGTTCTGCTACGACCAGCATGCTTTGGGCATGCCATCTCTTCGTTGGCCTTCGTTGTCTCCATTTTCATGGGCCATGAAATTGGCGACAACGAAGATGTGGTGCGTGCAAAGCATGTTGGTTGAAACAGACCCTTTAAGTCGATCGAGATTATTTGCCAGCCATTGGGACCAGATGACCAAATGTCCTTCCCCGCTGTAGCTGCTACATAGGTAGTAATGTATCTATTCTGTAATCTTTAACTTTTTAGATCAATAAATTAAAAAAAGGACGAGGCTGCATTTTTCTAAATATCTATAGCAGGTCTAAGACTGCGTTCACACGATGCCGGCACATTTTGAAAACGGTGAAAAATGTGACGGATAGGCCTACCGTTCACACGAAAACGGCACATTTTGAAAACGGCAGATTTGAAAACGGTAGATTTTGAAAACGGAACTCTAACCGGCACATTTTGAAAACGGCATCGTGTGAACACTCGAAAATGACGAAAATGGAACATTTTTCAACGCTTTCGAAACGAGGCTGATTGGCTTTGGCTTGAAATTCGAGTCTCGTTCCCATGGAGCTTGCAAAGAGTTTATTGCTATCACAATTTCTGGCGTTTTCAAAATGTTGACGGTATCGTGTGAACGCTAGCTCAAATTTTGCTACCGTCACATTTGTCACCGTTCTCAAAATGTGCCGGCATCGTGTGAACGCAGTCTAAGCATATAAAGAATGATCTCATAGTAATCATTCGTTGGTTTCCATCTGGATTTTCCTTTAGATCTTCAGATCTATTTTCTTATTCTCAAGTCTTTACCTTCTTCCAGCATAGGTTTCAAATCTTTAAAAAGGCTGGTGTAAAATTGAGTGACCTATTTCTTTGAACTGAATGACTTCAAAGAACCTTTAGCTAATTCTCTATAATTCTACCGTTGGAATTTTCTGAAATCTTCGATATTTTCAGAATTAGAGTTTTTTTTCTTCTTTTTCAAGAATTCAAGAAAAATTTTCAAAAAAACTTAAAACCATCGTAACTTCTAAACTGTTTGACGTAACATGAAATAATTTCGAAGAAAACCATAGTTTATGAATGCCTACAATATGGTATCAAGCAAAAGTCTGTCACTCATCTGGTTTATGATTTAGAAATTTGATGACGTCACATCCTCAAATGAGTTGAAATGTAAGATACACCGTAATTTCCAACAATATTCAGAATTTTTGAAAAGTCCAACGGTAGAATTATAGATAAGTATCTAAAATTTCTTTCAAGCCATTCAATCAGAAGAAATAGGTCATTGAATTTTACACCCACCTTTTTTCGCCGAGTTAAAGATTTGGAACCTATGCTCCTTCTACCAATTTGTTAGCGGCCTATGCCATGCTAGTGGTCAGTTCAGTATAGTAATATCATCAACAACTCGAATTAACAATGTCTTAAATTGTTCTCTTTACTAGTGCTCAGATAGCTCTCACTGCTACTTCATTGAAAAGTCTTCTAGCATTTACATTACCAGATATGAAGAGAGCACTTAGATGGCTTCCTGAGAAAACTATTGAAGTAAGTTACACTCTTTTTTTGTAAGAATACTATAAATTTTGTCCAGCCTCAATATTCTTAAGAAATTTTCGCTTTGAGCCTTAACATATTCTTGAAATATTCTAATTCTTTTCAAATCTGATATGGTTTCAGGGGAACAGAGTCAAAAGAAATGTCATGTCACTACGAGAAAATAGTCGAACGAAATAAAAATTTAAGCAATTATAACAATAAGAATGTTCTTAACAATCAAAAAGTTTTAAACATGCTTTTTGAAAGAATTAGAAACGTCAGTCATGCAATTCTCTGTTATGAACATCGCAAAACAGGCAACTGCTGAAAAATGAGACACAAATATGGCGAGCTGAACCTGAGCAATATTCTTATGATATTCTTAAAATTTGCATGATTCTGAGCCTGAATATTCTTATAAACAATATTCTTATAAAAAAAGAGTGTAATCTATTTCATATCAACGAATTTCATTGAGTACAATTTGTTGCAGAGCTTCATATCCAAAGTGCAAAAGAGTTTCTGAGTCTTTTCTCGGATCACAATTTAGGATACTTCGCAAAACTATGGCTAAAAATCGTTCTGCGGCGGTACGGGCTCCATATCCGTTTCTTGCTCGGTTTCATCCCCAGGAGTCCCAATTGTTTAATTAGCAATCCTCATCGTTCTTAGATGATGGAAAAGCTCTAATAGTGCAAAATTGTTCCTAAAATTGCATCTCTCATATCAATTTATGGACAGCATAAGTTCCTTCCAAGATTGTTTTATAGCTTCTGTTTCAGGTTTTTTCTATTCAATATGAAAGTTTACAACAACTACCTACAATCTACCGTACTATATCACACTACAGGGACGGTACCAGGAGGAGCAAATATCATGTCTACCTCCTAGGATTAAACATAAGCTAATTTAAAGCTCTTTTATGCAATTACAAAATGCTAAATATGAAACCATTTCACGAATAGATACTTGAGCCGAATAAATACTTAATAAATACTGGTACTTTTCTTACTTCAGGCGTTTCATACAGCAATCAACAGTGATATCTTTGAAGAAAGTGATGAGTACCTTCCCCCACCAGCTCCTGACCCCCAGAATAGCAAACCAGTTTGTAACGAATATCAAATCAAGGAAGACCGTTCTGAAGCAAGTTTACAATACCCAGCTAAGGATCAATACACTTTCCAGGAACATTATCATCAAGAGATTGAGGAGAAGGAAAATTATAGATACACAAACCAAAAGACTGACCCAAATGTTGGAAGTGGCATTGCTGATGGTAGATATCACAACAGAATCCAACCAAATTCTGCATACAGATTTGCTGACGATGAATTTGAATATTCGGAAAGGCCATCAGTATCAGTCAGGATACTCTCTTCGGACCAGACGAACAGTCAATTAAAAGCAAGATCCCGAGCACCAGAATATACTGACCAAGGAACTGATGCAATACCAGGTCATATCAAAAAGCTCAGAAACACACTACTGCAAAAGATTCCTCAACAAAATGCAAAAATTCCTCTACACAGGGAAAGTGATTATGGTGTGATGAGACATAATGAGCAGCATCGAAATTCGTATTTGGATACTTGCGATTTTGACGATGATCAAAGTACTATGTCGTACTCCAATTGCTACGACAGAATGGTAGACGAAAGCAGATCACTTCACAGGTATCTTTTCAATTTTAAATTGCTAACCATTTGCAACTGAAAAGGAGTATTGGTTTAGGATTTACTATTTAAATTTTTTCAAACTTTTCCATGAATTTTTTCAAGAAGAACAGAACTGCCGCCATTTTGAAAAGGATCAAGATATAAAAAATGTCCAAGGCAGATTCACAGGAAAGTACCATAAGTTCCTGTCCAAAGATTTGAGCCCTATGTTATCAAAACCTAGGTTTTTCGAATGTAGTGTGCCCCTTCTCCTCAATTGAATATTGTTGGGAAGGACTGACGGTGTAATAGGTTCAAAAACCATTTGTTTATAAAGAAATACAACATTGACGTCGGGGAGGGGTTTCGATGCTAAGAGAGTCATAGAACTCTAAATATGTAACATTTAGACCCGGCGGCTGTCCAGTGATTGTAGGTGATCGTTAGATGTGGCCTGATGCAGAATTGAAACTGAGATTCCTTCCTCTACCGTCTAAATAACTCGTTTTTTACTGCAAAACAGTCAATATTTGAACCGGCACTGGGGCACATTTTAAGTGTGAATTCAGCTGTAGTCGCTCTTTTTTTGTATGTTTCTAGCTAGTATCCGAAGGAAGCTTAGGACACTGAAAAGCTAAGCTCGTTCAAGCAGTGTCCTGGTCCATCCTCTCGATTTGACCACACCTCATGATTCCGTTAGCCTCGAATTACAAAGGGTTGGCGACTCTCTTCATTCTACACAGTAGGCTGGACAGGGTGGGGACTCAAACCAGCGTTCTGCCACTGAGCCATCCCGCTTGGTTACTCTTAACGGTTTTAGTTTATGACAGGACTTTCACCGGCTTATGTATAATATTTCACAGTGTTGCTCTGAAGATGCCTTACTAGTGGGCGAAACTAGTTAGCAGATAACTGAAAAATAGTGCAAAAGATCGACTCGATGCCTGCTCTCTGTGGATGTTGTCTCTCTTCTTCATTGTTCACTATATAATATTTCACTATTTTCTTATTCACAGATCCACCCAACAAGATAATGCTGCAGTAAATCAGCGTCAGAAAGAGGCACCGAAATGGACAGTTATGGCAGGAAAAGATGCCCAAGGAGCCCCCGGTATCAAGACAGGCAACAAAACCTGGACTAGAAATAACAGAAACCAAAGAGAGAAGATCGTTTTTCGGCCAATCCCTAAGCGCACTTCTCAGGTAATTTTTAGTTATGTGTATGTGTATAAGTCTACAAACTTAGAGAAAATATTTTTCTGGAGCATGCATGCACCCCCTGCTGTCTTGGTTGAATTGAATTATTTCAGTTGTTTGTACTCCTACTTGAATCAGAAACAATTCAATTCAGTGTTGAAATCCCAAATTCAACTGAATGGAAACAATGGCAAACATGGAAGCTATTTTCCATCAACTACATTTATATAATGGTTCCCATATTTAAGGTACTTAAAGCATGGGTATTGTGGACACAATTTGTGTCGATCGTGTCCACAATACCTGGCCTAAATGTTACTAAATGAATGAATGTAGTTCGTTACCTTGCTCGTCTTCATTTCATGAGTATCTCTGCTCTTTTGCCTCGGCAGCCTTTCTTGCTTACTCAAGTTCATAACGTCCATAACGGCCTAAGGTTTTTGAACAGTGCCGCGCTCTAAACTAGTTCCCAGATCGCCGCTGCCCTGGAACGACTCATCCTGAAATTGAAAAAAAATTTTCAATTTCAGGATGAGTCGTTCCAGGGCAGCGGCGATCTGGGAACTAGTTTAGAGCGCGGCACTGTTCAAAAACCTTAGGCCGTTATGAACTTGAGTAAGCAAGAAAGGCTGCCGAGGCAAAAGAGCAGAGATACTCATGAAATGAAGACGAGCAAGGTAACGAACTACATTCATTCATTTAGTAACATCTAGGCCAGGTATTGTGGACACAATCGACACAAATTGTGTCCACAATACCTTAATTGGCCAAAAATCCGCCCAGGGGCTCTTAATCCACAATTTCCTTCTTGTTAGTTTTTATTTTGAAAAAGGAAAGGCCACGATACCAGCGTCGATTGTCGGATCCGAAGATGCTTGCGGTGACGAATAAATTAATAAGTTTGAAGGCAGAAACACCGCAGTACAACAAAGACAACAGCAAATGGTTGAATAAATTTTATGCCAATAAGGCATAAAATTTATTCAACCATTTGCTGCTGTTTTTGTTGTATTGCGGTGTTTCTGCCTTTAGTTTTTATTGTTATGGACCAAAATGGAGAAACATTTCGCTTTTGACATTATCTGACGAGAGAGCTTTGTCTGGTGTAATTTTGACAACTTAGTATAGTTTTCCAAGACCAACAACCTTTTCATGCATAAGTTTTGATCATGTGTCTACATACCCTGGGTACCAGAGCTTTATTGGTAGTGTCTACATTGCTAGGCTTCTACTTGTCATCTTTTATTTTCTATTTTTGAATTCTTATCAGTGAAAAAGTTAGTAACAAGGAACCTGACACTGTTTTCAGCAGTTTTGAGATATATTGCGCTGATTCATTCAAACTATCACGTCATAAAGATAAATGACGTCATGAATATTAAAATTTCTTGATGTCAGCAAATATAAGCAAACTATATATTAAATGAAAGTACTCTACAAGACCAATCGAATGGTGTATAGAACTTTTGCGTTAGTTGCAAGAATTTAGTGAGGATTTTAAGATTTTTTGTGTGACCTGTCTCCAAATAAGGACATCTGGTGTTCACGTGGTACAACAATGGACGGTGAAATTTCAGAAGATGATGGCCAATTAAATTTTGCAAAAATTCAAGGAGTTGCAGCTCCATATCAACAGAAGCGGCGGAGATATTGAGAAAGTTTGGCAGGGGGCGAACCCCCCCCCCCCAGGTCCAATTAGGGTTAATCTTGTACAAGTCCACATTAACAGCATTACTACATGTCCAAATTATCTCCTGTGCCATTGCCATTAACAGCAATAAGCAGAGTCAAGCAGTTCAATGTAACAGCAACAATTGCGACTCATGTAGTAATCCTGCCTTTTCTTTTTATGTCTATGAAGTACATATGATATTTTCTTGTTTACATGCATCTCTTCGAAGAAGCAACACTTCAATCAGCCTCCTAAAATTTCAAGAAATGCCCCCTGCGCTTTAAGCTAGAAATACGGTCTGCAAATCATGGTTTAAAGACCAGCTGCTAAGGACACGATCCTTTGTGGCGCCGAAGTGGACGCACCATTTCGGCAACATTGGAAGACACGTTGCGTATTTTTTGTTTTGTTCTATGTCTAAATGTTGGCTGTAAGGGGGAGATGTGCTAGTTCACACCCCAAGCAGTTTCGTTTCGTGTGATTTTGTAGTTTTCTTGTGTAAGTAGTTACGTGTAGTTGTTATGTATTCTTGTAGTTTTGTAGGTTTGGTGATTTAATATAAAAAAGAAGGAGTTGACTTTCGTATTATCTGATATCTGAAAGTCATTTTTGGCCTAGGTTCTCTTTGTTTTCCTTTTTATTTGGCCCGCAAAGGATCATGAAGAACAATGTGTCTTTTAAGTGCTTTTAAGTTTGTTGTTTTAGTACCCTGCAATCAGCTCATATAATAAGCTAGCCTGCTCGCAGAGCCATGCACAAGATCACGTCATTAATATTGTTCCAAATAAATGTCAATATTCAAGATAAATATGTCGTAACAGGCTTGGGCACAACACTTTCTGATAATAGCAGGACCCTCCTGGTTCCACCATCTCAGATGCGGAAGATTAATTTCTAGTATTTTTGGAAAGTTAATATTTGGAATCTGCGATTAATACAGAGGTCGCATGACAATTAGTTTTTTAATAGAAACTTGTGTTTATTTTCCAGAAATGTTGTTTGTTTGTTTGTCAGGTCTTGCTCAACAAGGTACATAGAGGCTTTAAGAGACTCTTCACAATGGTTTCCTATCTTGTTAATACACAAGCAGCACCATTGTTTTATCGAAATGCACCACATAGACGTTGGTGCCTAAAAAGCCCTTCAATATCCATAATATTCGCTGGCAGAAAAAATTCGTGGAATCAAGGTCAATAGACAATTACGTTAAAGATGGTGGCAAGAAACTTTTTACCAAGATGCATTGCATTCTTTCATCGAATTCCTATAGAATTGTTAATGATCGGTAATGCGAACGCAATGCATCCTGGTAGAAAGTTCCCAGCCGCCATCTTTAGCGTTATCATCTATTGTCAAATCATTCGCAGTGGTGGGGGACCGGATCAAAAGTCCTCTGAAGCACGATGTAGCTCTTTTTTTAAGTTTTGAAATTTAAAGTTTTAAAAGCTGTCCCTTGGGAAGTCGAGCAACTTTTTTTTCAAATATTTCAAGCTATAGCATGGGTAGTTAGACACTGCTGGTGTGCTTCTATGGAGGAGCGCTGGATAATATGTATCTGCGAGGAAATATTGTTTAGTACTGCGGAGGAGATATCGCAAGAACGAAAATCTCCTCCGCAGTACTAAACAATATTTCCTCCGCAGATACATATTATCCAGTGCTCCCCATAGAAGCGCACCAGCAGTGTCTAACTACCCATGGCTATAGGATAAAGTTAGATTGATGTCAACTGGCAGCCAAATTCTATTTTGTTAGTAATACAAACTTATGTTGATTTGATTTGATTTGATTCGATTTGATTTGATTGATTGATTGATTGATTGATTGATTGATTTGATTGATTTGATTTGATTTGATTTTATCATTTTTACCCATGGTGCACCATATAGACGTGATAACAATAGATGTTGATAACAAAATATTCCACGAATACACGAACATGAAACCTTTCAAATTATGATCGTACGTATTGCCCCTTGGCTCAAGAGAGATTGCCTGTGATTCTTAATAAAGTGACCCTTGCCTTTGAAAGTACCAATCCGCAAGAAACTGGACTCCATCTTTAGAATCAGTTGAAATTGAGCTTTCAGATGACAGTAAGTCGAGTTGGAGAAAATGGAAGAAATTGGGAGAAATTCAGCCTTGATTTCTTCTTTCCTTTTGTTGAACTTAAAGGGGTCTCCTCGGCTGTTTTTTTTAAGAATCTTAAACGCAGAGATTCGTGCTGTTCTTGCAAGTCAAAGACTGAAATAGCCTGTTTATTCAAAGCAGAGAACCTTTTTCCTCTGCGTGTTGATTGCAAAATGACAACAGCTTATCAACAACTTGGAAGATCAGCCTTTATACTGACGCAATACAAGGAAGTTCAAAGTCGAAGCTGGTTGATTACTGGAGCAAAATGAATGGCTTTCTTGTCGAAACCTGTTTCTGACAAGAAAACAGACGAACGAAAGTCTTGCAATATGTCGACACTGCTTGGCAATTCATTTCTGTGAAGTAGCCAAATAAATGAATGAATTTTTCCAACTTTGTTTACCGAGCAACTTTTGATGGCTCCAGAGCTGAGAGCTTCAGATAAAAACATTTTCTCGTCATCGTGCTAAATGTGTAAAGGAGTTCTTACTTCAATCATTGTAAACTGGGTTCTGAAATGCCCCTCCTCCTACAGGATCAAAACAAAGTTATTTAGAGAAGCACACACATCTTTGCGCTCTTGTTTGCACAAGGAGAAGTCCATTAGCAAATAGAACAGCATTTAGGATTTTGAGATGGACGGAAGACACTTCAAACGAATTTAAGATCGATGGAATTACTATCTCATTGATGATTTTCTGATAATATGAACGCAAGAAGCTGTATATAAGACGAATTGAAAACCAGCGCAAAAACCTGCATTGTTAAGAACAAAAGCTGGGGAAAATGTTGTTGCTTACTTAGAGTAAAACTGCATTGCAAAATTATTATACGTTCACTGCAAAATTTGAGACCAGGGTGCCACATTGCGTTTATTTTAACATTCAATTTGATAGTTTTTGAACAATTCAAGTGACATAATATCTATATATCCAATGGGATGATAGGTCCGAAAAGGATCCTTTGTTGGCCGCGTATAATCGCCAAGGTTTATTTGTTAATAGTCAGCAAAAATGACCTCACCTGCAAGTGACGAAATGAAAGCTCTATGGAAATAGGACCATATATCGCGACAGGGTGTGGCATCTATCGAAGGCGAGCTAAAGAAGTCACAGTCACCCCTATCTTTCTATCTGCAAGCGAACTTTTCAAGGACCACTCAAGTTGGGCAGGCTTATCTTCTTTGTTTGGCAATGTTGCTTGTTTTCTTAGCCAAGTAACCTATGTTTGCTGTAACAGGCTGACAAATACGCCCCTTTAAGCATAGGCAAGGCTTAGCGTGTTGGCATTAGTGGGCGTTAAAAAATGTCCATCCAAGGAAAATGAAAAACAAGATCATGGATCCTCTCAAGCTAGGCCAGGTATTGTCAATGTTTCAGGAAAAATGTGCTTATTTTGGGGCATACTTTGCAAATTTTCTAATTAGCTGATGCTTAGACGTATCTTTGTTAGGGGCCAGTCATTATTTCTTGCGGGGGAGGAGGTGGAAGACATCTGAGAGGGGTATCAAAATGTTACCTACTTAAAGAGAGGAGAGACGAAAAATAACGCACAGAGAGGGCATGAAAATAGTTCGAGATAAATCCTGTAAATTTCAATAAAGCTAATTCTTCAAGAAGCAAGCTCACTTCTAACACTAGTTCTCATCACATTGGAAATTGTATTTCTCTTTCATGTGTTTGCAGCTGTGACTATGTAAATCTTCATGCAACTGATATAACGACAGTATAGTGACACTGTATAATCACTAAGTCAGTTTCTCTTTCATGTATTTGCAGCTGTGACTATGTAAATCTTCATGCAACTGAAATAATGACAGAATAGTGACACTGAAACTGACATTGATACATGCAGCTGAGAGGGGGGGGGGGGCTGAAAAAATCTACTGCAATGTTGGAGGGGGCACCAATATTTTCAGGAAAATCAGAGAGGGGTTACGAAAATTCCATCAAATATTTATAAAATGTCTTCCACCCCTTCCCCATCAAGAATTAATTACTCGTCCCTAAGAAACTAAGAAATTGACCCATTATTAAAGGTTTCTTAAAATTGTCCAATTCATGGTGCTAGATGTTTCTTAAATGTTTCTTGGCAGGTTCCACAAAATCTCGTTGTTTTCAACGTTGGGATATCCTTTGCCGTGGTGGTGAACATTTCATAGCAATTTTTATGAAACCATGTCTCGATAAATGATAATGTTTCCAAGTAATGTTTTTCTAGAACTATAGTTTCTTCACTTTTTGTGTTCTGAGAGTTGAGCTTTCATAAAGAGTTTCTTATTGAAAATACGTGCATGGACTTGAGAGTTATTTTGTCTGTTGTTCGTTCTCTTAAAGAACCATTGTTACCCAGGGTCCTTTGTGGGTATGCTGTAATTTCAGATTGTCTGAAAATCAAATCTGGCCTCAATGGAATGTTTGAATCCAATCTAGACTGGTAATATTCGTCTAACTTTTGCTCTATTGAATTGAATTATTATTTACTGTTATAGTCATTCTGCTAAATAGGTATTGCGGGGGTATCGTTGGGGGAATGGAGCGAAAACAAGGACTCATTTAATAAGTCTAGATCCAATCCACAATGTAGTAGTTAAACGGATAGAAAAGTCGATTAAATTCATATTTTTCTATCAATTCAACTGCTACAGTGTCGATCTGTTTTTTCCGCTTAGGCCAAATTTGATTTTCAGATAGTCTGAAATTGCAGAATGCCTGCAGAGGACCCTGGGTGACAATGGTTCTTTAAATCCTTCTCTTTCATTTTTGTGGCCTCACCTTTATGCCCTTTTCTAATCTTAGGACTGGACTCCAGAACATAATTTGCAAGACTGCAGGACACAAGGACAGTTCTTAGGTGAGAATGATGTTTCAGTTTAAATTGGCAAATTCCTTTACTCGTTATACAAACAAGGGCGCCTACCTTGTAGGAACTGTGTTTATTCCCAGTATTGTTTTTGTGACATAGTACACAGAGTAATTGCTGTCCTGCCAAGGTCAAGATGACGTAACAATAATTTTGTGGTTTCAAATTCCGGTGTTGATGTAATACGAGATCAACTGTTATACCAGATGACCACAGGGAGCCAGACAGCGTGATTTTTGATTGGTCATAACTAACAGATGTTAGAATTTGGAAATCACACGGATTAACAGGACAGCAATTACTCTGTGTGCTAAGTCACGAAAACAGTACTGGGAATAAACACCGTTCCTTCAAGGTATTCGCCCTTGATCCAAACAATGCTGAAAATCTACGAGTTTGTGACTGAAGACAACATGTGGTAAATTGCAGCTTCAGGGTGCGTTTGATTGGCACCAATTGTGAAAACGGCATACTTAGTAGACTCGGAACTTGTTCTTGATTGACTCCGAAATTCTCAAAACGGTAGGTTTGGAGGGCCTTCCGAACCTGTTACTCGAAAAGGCAGAAGGTTTGGCAGACTTTGAAGAGATTCTCGTTTTCATCGGCGAATTTTCATTTTCGCCGTGCGTGGTGAATCCGAAACATGCTATTTGCAGGATTTTCATGTTTCATTGAGAAATATATGATTTCGTCTCTGCGCAGTCTACTGTTTTCAGAATTTGGTAAGTTTGGTATTACCAATCAGCCACATCCATAGTTGAGGCGAAGGTGTTGTGGCGCAGTGGTGTAATCGACTGACTTTGCAGCCAGAACAGTCAGGCGGAGTCTGCTCAATGCCCGGTAGAACCCCACCACTTGAGCGTCATGACAAGGGGTCGCGGACTCGATTAGGTCTGCTCTATTTCTGCGATCCCAGCGCTTGGCGCTGAAAAACGCAACTTCACCTTCACAGGCGACTTTCTAATATCGGCATGGAAGACTACACAGCAGAAAGACATGGGTGGCCAAATTTATGCAAGGGGCAGCATTTCTACAAAACAGTACCTTTGCGTTGTTAGGCCAAGTGTTGTTTTGTTTACTGCTCTGCAGTATATACGTTCAAAGCATTCATACTTCTTAGTTAACTGATGGAATATTAGGTGAAACGAATAAACGACGTTGAGTTCTTTAAAGGCACACTGTCGTGGCAATGATTGGATGAACAGGACAATATGAAAGAATAGAATTAGGCAGGCTTCAGTAATTTCGCTGTACACTGAAATTCACGAAGATGATAACGATCAGACTCCCTTTATTCTCGAAACAAAGTATGATCTAAGAGCACAAAGGCTAGGTCTTTTGTCAGGGATTTCAACATCACAACCAGCCAATTACAGCCACGACAGTGTGCCTTTAATATTCTCGAGAAAAACTGCTCAGTTTAATTTATGTGTTTCTCCTTTGCAGATACACCATCCACGGTTCGACTTCAACCATCAAAAAAGAGACGTTTGACATTTGAAAAGGACCCAAGCTCTAGAGATGGACAGACCAGATTGTTGTTTCGCTAGGAAACCATGCAGAAAGGTACTTACAATTTATTGGAAAATGCTACACCACTGCTGTGAACTGCCGCCATTATGGACATCTTTCCAAATTTCATCGTATAACACTTTTGGCTCTTAATTCGCAAAAACCAAATAATCTATTCACAAGGCTACATGTCCCCAATCTCCATTTATTGACTTCGAATCATTCGGCATCATTCAGCTGATGCCGAATGATTCTATATACGTATGCATGGCTCTGGTGAAGGCTTAATGCGTGCAGAAACACAAAAAACATATACTGGCTTCTGTCGTGGTGTAAGACCAGGGATCTGAATGACTTCAGATTTCTCCGACATTTCATTGCGCTTTAGTGGCGCAGTGAAGTGTTGGAGAAACTTTTGACACCCCGGGCTCGATCCCAGGCAGAGGGGCACCTTTTAATTCTCCAATTGTGGTAGCCCACTCATGATAAATATATTGATTTTTAAATATAAATATATTGATTTACAGTGATATACAGTTTTCAATTTTATAGGGATTTGGCCCCAGCATTATTTTAGGGTAAACTTTTGTACCCCTGTATCTTCTTTTTGGGTTTAAGTCGCTTATTGAATCTAGAGCTTTATAGCACTGTAAAGTCTTTATGAAAATGATAAAAGATATGAAACCTTGCGGGTAGCATCAGTTTCCAAATGTTGAGCTATTGTAAAAAATGACTTTTGATTTCTGTGACCCTCCTTCCCTCCTTTGTAATGTTGAGACCGGTCTAAAAAGTTGTAACTCAAGACCATGACCCTTCCATGGAAAACCCACGTTTTTTTCCGAACCAACATTGTAAGTTTTCTCTTTGTCCATTCATGGGGGGGGGGGGGGGTGGCGAAAATCCATATTTTATGCAAATGATGGTTGACTACATTTTCAATGCTATATAACCGAATCCGTAGTTGAAATTTTCATATGATGGAAATTGGAAAGGGATTCTATAATGGCGGCCGTTCGACGAAATGGGATTCTATTTTCCAATAAATGTACAATTGAATACTTTCAGTTATAACTGTTGTTGAAGGTTGTTGTTCAGGAAGAGATCTCTGTTCGGTTCACATGAGGCCGCCATTTTGTTTGTCGCAAACCTTGTTTCTCCCACGAGCTTTTATAGTTCTAGCCAGCTTAAAAAAACAACAATGACAGTGCTTAATTACAGGCGGATATGCAACTAGCAGTCTTCTACCCATGAAAACAAGGATATATTCACAAAACAGGTAGCGCTCCAGATTTCTATTGTCTGGCACAGTACAATACGTTAGCTTAATGAGTATTGAACAGTCTGCCAAATCATGAGTGTACATCATGTTTTCGTAGGCCGTATATATCACTGTTATATTATCAAACGTGGAATTTGTATTTGAAATTCACCGTAATCGAATTGTGATCCGTGGAAAGAGAGTAATGGATGTTGTGGCAAAATTAAAGCATCAACGTTCGCAGTCTGAGATCGTTATTGGTGATATCTTGAAATTCAGGAAGTTAAATCGTCCGCTCAGCTCAAACCAGTTGAAGACAACCAATGTGAATCGCCTGTACAGAGTTAGTGGTTGCGAAGATTTGCCCTCTTCGCCAAAAGGGCGACCGAGATCGTGGACATGGAATGGCAGTGGTTCGAGTCAAGAAGATAAAGGGGAATTTTTAGTTGAGGATGATACGAGCAGTGAAAATTGTGCATCATTAAAAACATACAGCCATGAAAGTCTTCTCGACGACATTGAGTACGATGACGCAAAAGCTGCTTCGTCTGATGTGAAGTTTGAAAAGGCTGCTGTCAAGGACATCATTTCAGATGTTTTGGTCACAGAGTTTTTAAACGGACACTATGACGCGGCAGTAGCCATGGAACAATGCGCACTTGTGAGCCAACGAATCCAGTCAGCTGTGACTAATATGCTGGACTTGGGTGTCAAAGTAATCGCCACCGTGCATATGGGTGAACAGAAGGGTCAAGCTGTTGAGATATCGTGTCAGTGTTTATGGGATGCTGAACAGGACAATCTCGTCACTGTCAGTTTTCAGGACCAAGCATTGTTTGCAATATGCACTGTATTCGTTGTGCATACGTAATGTATTATTGACCGTTAATTATTATGATTATGTCTAAAAAGTTAAGTTTTACCAAATGACGTAACATTTTTTGCATGTTGTATATACATCGGTATCATATCGATTCCGCATGAAATCTTTGTCGTGATATTTTCAGAAGTCTTGACATTTCTGTCATCAAAGCTGATGGAAATATGATGTAGCTATATAGTCTGTCTCAAATTTAATATCACGTGAGATTTGCGATAACGCAAAATTAGTCTTGCAAAACCCCTCAAGTATGATTATTTGTAGGCATTTTCACGTGAAATCTAATTTGAGGCAGACTATAACCCTGCATTTTTTTATATGCTCATAATATCTAAACTACAAATACAACCTACATACAACAATAATACACAATACAACCTACAATACAACCTACATACGATTACACAACGATGCCACAGGGAGCATGGAATTTCACAACAACCCTGCAGCCATTTAAAATTAACTCAAAGTTTGTCCCAAGATAGATGCCAGGTTAGACATTCGGAAACCCTGCATTGAAAGTAGCAGATCAGATTCCATGGCAAGTCAATCAATCCAAACAGGCAACAGCCAACCTTTTGGTTACACACACGAAATTAATCATTGTAAGGGGTCCCTAGTTATTGTCTTAGCATATTTTTTTAAAAGTTGTGTTGCCTTTATTCAGGCATATTTGGCAAAGAACTTGAGAAAATTGCCAAACTTTGTTTTTTGCTGTTAAGATTTAAGTCTATCTCAAGTAAGATATCACGTGAGATTTGCAATTGCGCAAAATCAGCAATGGAAAATATCTGGTGGCCCCCTTCGGCTTGATTTTAGAAATTTATGAAGCAATAGATCCTCCCTGGCCTGCCATCTTACTGCCCCCCTCACAGTTTAAAGGCAGTCTGTCACACATTTGATTGGGTGATAGCGACAATACAAACAATAGGAAATTTGAATGGCTGCTAATCCTACTGATCTTCTACTGCCGTAGAAAATGAGAACTATGAGCCCTCGTTTGTATCAAATTCACAGATTCACAAAGAAATCTGTTATGTCAAGCTCTGACTTTGTCGGGGCCAATCAGATACATGATAGACTGCCTTTAATCCTCCCCTGAGCATCCTTGCTCCTGGAGAATAATGAGGTACCCAAGAAAGGTACTTGCAATGGGAACTTTGCACGGTTTTCATTTGCACCAGACCTTTTCACAGGCCAAAGAAACAGTGAAACCAACAGTGAAACCAACAAAACAAAACTTTAATTCCTTTGTGGATACAGGAAAAGCAGTCAAGAAGAGCAAACACTCTTTGAGGTTACCAAGTGAAACTTCTAAAAACTGTAAAGAGTAGTGCAAAAGAGTGTGTATGTAACATCCATATAAATGCCATTCTTAGTGCATCTTGGACTTTGCCACATCTTTCCATCCAAGCTTTTTTTGTTTAATTTTATCCAGAAGGTTAGCCTGAAATTCTTTGAAACTGTGGTTCTTAAATGCGAGTTTTTACCGTACAACAATTTACTTTGAGAAAACTCCCAAAAACTTTTGATGCCTGTGAAATTTCATTTTGAACCCGCCCTCCATGGAAAGGTGATAGGCCGTAAGTCAAATTTCATTGAAAATAACATTGTGCGCTTTACGTACGGCATACGTTTGCATTTCCATTCAGAATATAATTGTCTCTTTGTGAAACAATGGTTTTTGCAGCATGACGTCAAGTAACGTAGTAAATATTCTTTACTGACGATATCATGCACCTCATGTACATTCCCCACAGTGAAACATCTATTAACGGACATCCCCCAGCAGCGGGCCTTTCCCTACAACGGACATTGTCATGATCCATACCACTAACTTTCTTTCAACTGAACTCGTAAGAACTTGTTTCATTTGTAAGTTTCCCTGCAATAGACTTTTTAGCTGTTCTACAGAAAAGTCTGGATCGAGCGATATTTTTATACATTTTGCAGCAATATGACAATTGTTCGAATCGGTAGCGCCACTCAAACAACAATATCGCTAAATCCAGACTCTTTTGAAGAACAGCGATGTAAAAGATATTTTAAAGGGGTGCTTCTTGGGTCTCGTTCAGCCATGCACCGTTTCATTAAGAGCCGTTACAAAATTATCCCGTTCAACTGAGTTGTTTAAGATTTTAACCATTTAGTCTATTTAGTATTAAAGTGGCTGAAATGTTTTACAGAATGAAGCTGATGTTGCACGATGATGCAAGGATCGAAAGGATTGGTCCCGGAGGGGAATAGATTGGGTGCAATGTGTTGTCGAGTTGCAGGATAACTGTGAGAGAAGTCCCCAGAGGGGAGCCAACTTTTATGTCTAGAAGTGCATCGACCCACTAGCGCATTTTGCTCATCTGCCATTCATCGTTGATGGTTGCACTGAAAAGCTAAGCAGCGAGACTTTAACTAATAAACGCAGTGAGATGGAAGCAAAACTGATTTGTCATCTGAGGTTCAGGCTCTGTCTTAAATCATCTACTTTATGTGTATATTGCAAAGCTTGCAAGGCCCAAAATGCATGCAGCTGTTTTGCTCCAGAACCGTACTCCAAAATCTGACTGACATTATTTGCCAACTATGCAACTATATTTAGCAAGTCATGTTACAAGTGTACCTTATTTGTTCTCAATCTGGAACATTCTAATTAGCATTTCTTCTAGACGCCAAACAACGTAGGAAAAAAATTCCATATGTTTTCTTGCGCCAAACCTAATTCATTAGCAAAGAGGAGAAATTAATTTGTAGACGCGATGACAAGGTCCTGCTTGTTTTTGTCATTTCTTCTTGCACAAGCATCGCGTTTGAATGATTTTTTTTCTTGCCCACTGTCTTTTGTACAACGAGGTGTAGACATTTCCTTGCTTTTTTGTTTCCATACATTCAGTTCCTCGACTTGTTTTTTTCGAATGTCGAGTTCTATATTCCTGGGGGTAAAATCTTATAGGAATGCTATGAAAACCAAATTGTTGCAGGCAGCTTTGAAATATAGCGTTGCTTTGGAATTTCCTCAAAGCTGCAAGAGCTCGTACCTGCATGCAAAGATGTTTCCATAGTGCAAACACGATTACGCACATTCCACATAGCTACAATACAGCAACTGTGTTGTGGAGAGCTGTTTCCTCTTTTCTGCTCAAAGTCCCAGGAACCCTACAAAAGAACGTTCCACAGGAAGTCTCTCAACTGTTTTTTTTTTATTTTCGACCAAAAATCAACAGCCAAAAATCCACTTATATCTTAACAATCGTAAGAGATGTAAAGGTTTGGTTTGTAAAAAACAAAACAAAAAAGTACCGGGTGACCCAAAAGCCCAAAACAAACTTTACGAGCTAGATCATAAACTATGATCATAACTAGCACTCTGAAATTAAACGTTATTGAAAAATGCTTTGCGTCACCGTGTAGTTGAAAGCCTTAGCTATCTTTTGAGATGCTGCATGGTCATTTTAAGCTTTGATTACCATCTGAAAATTGGATTCAAAGACAATTTCGAATCCCGGATTCCTCATTTTGAGTGAAATAATCGCCATCATTTTCCAGTCAAAATTTCGTGAAAACTCAACGTAGTGATGGATTTAAGTCGTCTGGGGAAATTTTTTGTTTGCGAAATGATTGACCTCCGGTCCTCATTCAAATTTCATGCTCCAAAACAAATTTGGAATTCAGCTTTTTTCACATCTTCCAAAACATGGACTGGAAAAGGAGAGAATAGTAAGAGAAGTGAATGAATTACCATATTTTTTACACCGTTTTCTCGGACAGTAGGCATAAGTTAAACTGACCAAGCAACATATCGAAAGATAGCCGATCCTTTCAGCTACATGCTGATACCTTGTTTGTGTTCATAGCATTTGCTTTTAGGAAGCTGTGTGCGATCTAGCTCTCGAAGTTTTTTTTGGGTTACACGATACGAAGATTTATCTTTGTATTACATTAATACAAGTGAATTTTTGACGGTTACTTTTTGATGGCTTGGATGAAGCCATCAAACAAACTGCAGAAAACAATAGAGACGTGCCTAAAGCAATGACGTTCACGGAGTTGTTTGCACTTTTGTGACGGAGCCACTATAATCCACCTTTCTTGGCACGCTTCATCGCACCACCAAATCACCCTAAGTATGAAATGAGCTTTAATTCAACTTTGTTGCGCATGCCACATCGCACCTCAAATTTTCTTCAAGTTTGAATTCAGCGTTACCCCCTGTACCATCTACTTGCTGCTTCTGGCTGTCACGTTTCCAGCAATGTATGGATTACCCACATGATGTTCTAAAAATACCTCCTACTTTTGTCCCAGCTAAGCATTGTTTTCAAAACCCTATAAATATTGTTGGATAAGCATTTGGAACACTTCAATTGAAGCAAAGGCCAGAAGTCGATATGAAGTTCTTGGTCCTCATAAGCTGCATTGCGATAGCTGGTGAGTCGGGATCTCTTTCTACATTTTTTATTATTATGAATTTCTAAAAGTTGTCTTCTTCTTTTTAACGGTAAAGAATGAACAGAGTATGAAACATGCAAAACGAGTTTCTGGATCGTTGCAGCATGTTAAATAAAACAGTTTCCACATCGTTTTAACCTTCTCAAACTTGTTTTTCGTAGCGTAGTCAAATTAAGTTCATTTTGTATGTTGCTACATGTACCTGATTCCTTACAACAAAATTACGGAATGCTTTTGCAAGTGGTGCCTAGGTTTATTTTCTGCTTGTCAAACACGTTTGGTTCTCCAAGATGATACGCTTTTCGAGATAATTTGCTGTAAGCACAGCCTTTCCAGTGCTACAGCAGTACTTCATCTATTTCTTGAAGGTGTTGTGGTGCAGTGGTATCATCCTCTGACTTTGCAACCAAAACAGTCAGTCGGACAGGTTTCGATCCCAGTTAGAGCCCTGCCACTTGAGCGCTATGACTAGGAGGGGTCACGGACTTGATTAGGTCTTCTCTACTTCTGTGATTCCAGCACTTTGTGCTAAAACCGCAACTTCACCTTTACCTTTTCAAACCTTCTAAATATTGATTTAAACTGTATTAAACCTCTATTAAAATGAAATTTTTCCTTACCTTCGTTTCTTCAAACATGGCATTAAGCAACGGCAGTTAATAGGGATGGCCATTTTTGCAAAACTGCCGTTATATCATTCGAACTTCAAAGTGCGTTAGTTCCATTTTTCAGATGCTCTTATCCTTTCATTTCAGCCGCCGAGCGGAGCTACAACATTTTCGGTAAGTCACTTGAAAAAGTTTCTAATGCGATAGCAATTAACGATTCGCTTTATCTTTGCCAGAGTCCGCAATGTAGACATCCTCTTGTAGTCATTCTGGTCATTCTAACCATTCCAATCTACACTGTTTGCCTATAGGTTGGGAACACCTTAGCTAATTTTGCCTCGTGCTGCAATTTCCCCCTCCCTTAGGACAATGTTGTTCTGTGACGATAAAATGAGGAGGACGGGGCGGGGTTTTTGAGATAGTAATCATAGCTTAAAATGACCATGTAGCATTTGAAAGCATTCTTCAATAACGTTCGATTTTGCGAAGCTTTTTTGTGGCATGTTTCTAATGTACTTTTAACGCTTTTTTTTTACTCATGTGTAAACCATCTTTAAAGGGGCCTTTGTAACCAGCTCACCTCTTGCACGTGTCATCTCTTTGTTGGCGGCCATTTTTGTGGAGCATAAAAATGGTGACAAAAAAGAGTCCACAAAATAATTTATTCACAAAGCATGCCGGTCGCAAAGGTCCCCTTTAAATGAATAGTCGTCTTTATCCTGTGTCGGCCTATGTTTTCCCTCACTAATTTTCATCTCTCTTTTCGGTCAAAGGTGGTTACAAGGAGCAAGGGAAGTATGTCTACCATTACGAGGCATTTCTAACTCCAGCCCAAGTACCCAACTATGAAAGCCACATCGCCAAACTCCATTTCAATGGAACAATTGAGCTGCATTTCCTCAAGAATGATAAAGCTGTGTTGTGGGTAAGTCATCTCTACTATTGTCTGTTTTTGTCTCCCAAAAAAGTTGCGCCTCGTTCGTGTGGGTGCTGAGGAGGAACTGTTCCTTCCATTGTCCCGTTTTTAGGGAGCAGTTATTTTCAATCTTGGGTACAGGGGCGGAGGACTTCTGACAGGAGTATGAAACGTTTTTCCGCTATTTTGTGGGGTACAAAATATCAAGAGAAATTTTTATGGAGTATTAAACTATTTTGCTTGAAAAAATGTCAAATGAAGAAATGATGAATCACTTTAACGAGTATGAAAATCACCTAGGACAACTTGGTATATGTCCATATATATATGAATATTGTATACTCAACGGGTCCTGGATGGAGCACCAATACTATTTGGCTGAAATATGGTGGGGCACGAAAACCTTTTCTGTATTAAAGGTGGATGAAATTTTTTCTAATTGTGTTACCCAGGATCAGGACCGCCGAGAGGTTTTGGAGGCCCGGGATAAAACTGTAGAATGAGGCCCCCTGCGAGCGAAGTGGGCAGAAAATAGAGGAGTATCTTATTTTATGAGGCCCCTTAGACCCTGAGGCAAATCCCCCTCCCCTGCCCCCGCCTCTCGGTGGGCCTGCCCAGGATTAGAAATGATAGCTCCTTTAGCATATAGGCTAGAAATTACTTTCATATCATACGAAAGACTTATGTTGGCGCCACAAAGGATCATGGTTAGCTGTTATGGGTCTTCAACGAACAATTATAGACTGTTTGATTAGCAGTATATAAACCGAACAGATTGTCTTGAAGGTGACGAAGATTTCTAAAAACTGAAATTTCCTTCAGACTCGAAAAGGTGTAGCAGGTTTTATTCCAAAACAATAAAAACATTTTGGTATGCTTTCTTGATTGATTTGTTTGTTGATGATGCCTGTCTGAAATATAAAGTCTCGTCATCTCAAGGATTTAGAGTAGATCTGGTTAGTTTGCTGTAAAATTCTGAATTGAAATGCTGTCTTATTGAAATGCTGAGAAGGACACTACGCACTACCGACAAACAGCTGCAAATCGATAGCTTTTCAACCAACATTTTCCAAACAAATTTCAGGTGTAAGCCAGGATATTTATGAAACTCATTAAACTCTGCACTTTATTTGAATTCAGCAACTGAAAATCCAATTGCTTTTTAGTATTACAAGGGCACAATTCATGTCTTATCTTTTATCCTTCGGGCTTGATCTCTCAATTTCCCACTTTATGCATTTTCAAGTTCTGTTCTCTCAATGCAACATAAACTTTTCTTTGTCAAAAGGCAGAAAGGGAAGCAACCATTGCGCCTTCCTTTAGTCCTACTCCTCCTGTTTAGGAACAGAGGAGTTCATTTGCTAAACCTATTTCCTAGGGTCATAGTGGTATATACTTCTCCAAAGATCAGGATCTTTTGATGTTAGATTTGTTGATAGTTTAAAGGATTTTTATTTCAAATAGACAAAAGTTTTGTCAAGTGCATCCATATCCCCCTCCTGACAAACTACGAAGAAAGATGTTCTTCTGCTTGCTTCTGCTTTGGGAATAAACTAATATATCTATGGGGGTCCTTAATCCCATTTCCCAGTTGTATTTTGCAAGCAATGCCAGTCTCTTTTTTGTAGATATACAGTCGATGAGCAAATCACATAGACCTTTTAGCTATTCTACAAAGAGTCTGGATCGAGCGATATTTGTATACATTTTTATACGAAGGTTCGATTGAGTGACGTTACAGCTTTTATCGCTGTTGTTCACATTCGAAAGTTCAACCAGCTGTGTAAAAATATCGTTCGATTAAGAGTCTTTTGTGGAGCAGCTAAAATGTATATTCCCAGCCTATCATATTTTGCTATCCGTACTCCCAATCTCCGTTGATAAAATTTCATTTCCAGCACAAAAATCCCATTCACAGAATGTCATTTCAGGCAAATCCCAGGCCCCATTTTACCCGTTTTGAACCCTCGTCTATGTTTGAAACTTGTCGTTTGATTTTCTTACAGATCAAAGAACATAACATCTACGAATGTCTCTCTGACCCCAAGAACATGAGTGGAGTAGATGAACGATATTCCGAGTTCAGCAACAAGATCAGTCGCCCACATTTGAGGAAACCAGTTAAATTTGTGTACACAAATGGTATGGTGCAACGAGTCTTTGCTCTTCCTGATGATCCTGATTGGTCCGTGAATATGAAGAAAGGTATTCTCAACATGTTCCAGGTTGATATTACTGGCAAAGACACTGAAACTGGACTCAAGGATTTGTACACCAAGGAAGAGGTCAGTTATATTTTTATCATTATACAGCCAGGGTGAATTTTGTAAAACAAAAGATACGGTTCTGTTCTGTTTAAGACAAAGCGATTTGACAGCCTCAAGAATAGATTTCACACCTTCTATGCAGCCAACCATAATGTTTTGCTTTCTCTGTTTATTCTGATTTGATTGAGTGCACTCAGAAGTGGGAAATCTATTCTCCAGGATGAGAAATCGCTTTGTATTTTCATAACCTGAGTCTTTTGTTTCACAACGTTCCCCCTTGCTCATCATTATGCATTATTATAGTTAGTCAGAAACATTATTTCTCACCATCTGAGAATAGATTGCCTCACTAGATCCTCGTTTTGCAATCATAAAGTTTGTTGCTCTCCCAACGTCTTGTTGATTTTTACTCGAATGCCTTCATTCGTAGAACTGCTACCCTTTTCAAGAACCTCCCTAGCTTTTTCTTCCACCCTCTTCCCCCAACATACAATATGCAGGCATTCAAACGCTCAATAAACCCCTTTGACTTGACCTCTCAAAGCCAAGTAGATCGGCGTGAACTAATGAGCAGCAATTCTTTAGAAAAGCTAGTGCAATGGCTAGTACACTTTTCTTTAGGCTGAATGACTTGAAAGCAACTTTCGGTATTTTACTGTAATTTTTACTTGCATTTTCTTGATATCTTCAAAAATTGAAAAGTTAAAGGCCTAGCTAGAGTTTCGTTTCTCCAAGTTTAAATAAAAAAATGAAGAATCGTGTTGTGAATATATCTTTATGTTACTGTTCAATGTCAGTCATGTGAGACTTGAGATATTCAATTTCAAGAAAACATAACAATGAAAGCTATGATAGATAAAAAAACTGTATTTATAGAGGATAAACCAGGTTAGCCTAACAACTAATCTTCCCCTGGGTCCTCTCTACTAACTACGAAATAAGAATATAATACAAAAAAAAGTGCCCTTTAAGTTTGAAGAAGCTTGGTAACATTTTTCATTTAAAACAAAGTTTAAGCATGAATGGTAGGAGACTGCTGTGTTAGCCTAAAAAAATCACTTCATAAAGAAACATATTTATTCAAACTTACTATACTTTGGTTGTCTCTTTCTTGTCATGTCCTAATATTCGCGACAAGCTGCACACGAAGCACAAACGACTTCGTCCTGGGCGCCGCCATATTGCATTGATTGTGTGCCTTTACTGTGTGACTGTGTGATTGTGTGCCTATCCGAGCACTAAATGCGCATATGTACCTCTAATTAGATTCGAAAATATAGCCCATTTCTACCGGCCCTTGTCTTTTCCTTCCCCCCTTCACATCTTCAAGCACGTGCTATGATAAAGCATAAATTTACACTTCATCTTTCAGGCGACAATCTTTGGAATCTGCCAAACATCATACAGTCACAAATTCTTTGAAATTGTTGATGCACGCCAGATTAGAAGGAGAATTGGGATGAATTACACCAAAGCAATTGATTATGAAAAATGCACTGGTTTGAATTATGATGTTTATAACAAAGTTGTTCAAGGAAAGAACGAAGACCAAGACACCGTAAGTTTCTATAAATATTACCATGTGAGTGAGGAAAAATCTGCAGTTTTTGAAAATAATCAAATTGGAATTTACTACGTACATAGGAATTTTTTCTGGCAGTTCAACCTTGGGTAGTTAGACACTGGAGTTTTGCTTCAACTTGTATGCTGCTGCGGAGGAAATTTTAGATCTTTCTGCGGAGGAGGTTTCTTCGATCTCTACCTCCTCCGTAGCAGATATACAATTTTCCTCCGCAGAAGCATAAAGCTGCGGCAACCAAGCACACCCATGGTTCAACTCAGCCAGATTGATTTTTGAAATTTTCTATTTCCAGTAGCAGGAGAGCAGAAAATTAGTTGATTTCTTGAGCATCGTATGAATATGCATCTGAAAGAAGATTGGCATATCTAGTAGTCATGATTTATGAACTAGAAACATTTTTAGATTCTCCTTCAGAGTATCATCATTGTTGTGCAGAAAGAAACTCAAATAGTCTTCATTCGGTATAGAGCTTGAAACCCGCCTTAAAAAGTATTTACTTAATATTTTCGCTTGACACGCGTCACAGGAAATCATTGGATGATATCTGAATGAGAAGACGGAAGAAACAAGTGAAAATGCACTTTGAAAATGCACTTTGGTGTGCCTTTCAAGAAGCACGCTCTTGTTTAAATCGCATAATTCCTCATCACTTTATTTTGTCTTTTTTGTTCCTTGTTTTATTTTACTGTCTTGTCTTGAAGTTGGATTTTTGAAATTGTATGGACCGTTCTTAGTGGAGACTAGATGACCTTCTGTCTTCTTACGCCAAGAACGGTACAGTATCTATGTTTTTATGTTCGTTAGTTTTAATATTAGTTTTAATTTGTCATGAATAGAAAAACCACTCGATTTCTTTTAAATCATTGCATTTTCTTGTTTCAGAATCCCTTGAAAACAACAGCCACAATAAAATTTAACATCACTGGTACAGAAAACAAGTTCAAGATCGAAGGCGTTACTGCAAAGGGTGTCTACGTCTTATATCCATTTTCAAAGCAAACTGAAGGCATTCCAACCATATCTAAGCAAAGACTGAGATTATTGAGCGAAGGAGCAAGCCAATTTGAGAAGGAGCAACCAGGCGTTCTGTGTAAGTAACGGCATTAGTTTCCATGTTTCATGTAAGCTTGTGTATACCGGCGTTCTGCACAAGCTCGTTGCCTGTTGGGTAGCACTCAGAAAGAAATTTGGCTACCCCCAGAAGAAATTTGTTCATTTCCTTATTTATGATCCAATGATTTCGAAAGTCAGTCGCTTACATTAAAAGGAGCGCTATTAGCTCTTTCCATGTGTTTAAAATTTATTAATGTTGGTATCGTTGGTAAACAAAGTATCTGCTATTTTGAAGCAACCTTTCTTTGTATTTCTTGTGCCATCAATCAGCAACCACTTGTGAGATTGACTAAAACAAAGTCTCAAGTTCTAAGTTGAAGTCTATCCTATGCAAGTATATAAAAAGCGATACAATTCATTTTAAAGCTCCTCCACAGTAGCTGCCCAAACCTGGTACAATTTTTCGGGGACACGCTGTAGTAAGCTGACTTAAGGAATGTCATAGCTAAAGTACAACTAGAAACCAAAAACTAGGGTATCATTTAAAAATGGATTCGACTGCGGAACTTGAATCTTGAATCTTTCAAGCGTTATGAAATTTTGTGGACATAAATAAAAATAGTCGCGAAACAATGACTTTCCACTCCGAACTTCTTTGTTGTACTAACCAACTGCTGACGCGACATATGCTAACGCAACATATTTGAAGTTTTTTGTTTATCAAGATTGCAAAATAAATTTGGTATCTTATGAAGCTGTGATGCCTTCTGGTCACGAATCTGCACGCAGAATACTGTAAGAGTCATTCCTTGAGAAAAAGTGATCTCCGAAAAAGCTCCTGGTCGAGGTTATTTCTGTCAAATTGTATTTAGAAGGTATAGTAGCAAAATACTAACCACAGTAAATTCTTCGACAGGCGACGGTCAAAGCAGTCTTTCTATGCAAAATCTAACTTCATATTACTGTTTGTGAAGACCTGCATTTTTGAAGGTTTAAAGGAGGTTGGAAAAATTTGTGAACCAAAAAACATCCTAACATTTCCATGGTACTACAGGCCCCTTAAGTAACCAAAATTTAACAACGCTCACAAGAATCAAATTCCGCTAACTAAACTCTTTCGAATGATTTTTCTAGTTTGCATTATTTTGGCTAATAATCGTAGTTCCATGGCGAAAAACAGGTTTACTCGGTATAGTTTTTGGTTGTAGTTGTGTCCTAATCTAAGTAACATTATCTCTTAACAGCAAAAGTCGCTCCACGTGGAAGGCTGATCATGAAGATGCCCTCCTTCCACAAACCAGAAATTGTCCCACCAATGTCTGCAGGAGACCGCGAGAAAAAGGCAACTTATCTCTGCGATGCTATCAAGAAATTCGAATCATTGATTCCACGTGGAGCACCTGTGCAAAGTGTAATGCTGGTTCCAGAAATCTCTACTATTTTCATGCAAATTGTCAACAATCTGAGAGTATGCGATTTGGAAACATTGGAAAAGGTGTGGCAGAAATGTAAAGATCCACAATCAAGGTATGTAAACTTTCCCTGCATTTCTTGAAAAACAAATTGCGTACTTTCTTAGGTGTCTGCAGTCTCGAAAATAGTCTTCTGCATTCCTGTACAGTTATCGTGTTTGTTTGGCTAAATATTTTCTCTCTCAACGGCGAAACGTCCAATCATATCTATTGGCCAAAAAACTTAACATAAATGGGTTAGAATGGGCAAAATGATTCGCTTGATTTCTTTGCTCATGAAATTCAGCCAAAGTGCCCTTAGCTGCAAATTTGCAACTTTTCACATGAATACAGTTGCCTTTGGTCATGAAAAAACTGATTTTCTTGAACTAAAGCACTATAACATAGAGATTCTTCAATTTGCCACTCTCTGGCCCATTTTCCCACATTCCACCATACAATGTTAGATGTGAGATATTCATAATTCACGTGTAATTTCACTCTTCCCTAATTGTTATACACTTTGCTTCTTTATTACCAGGAGATGGCTGATAGTGTGCGATTAGCCAATGGGATTGGCGGGATTCTTGTATTGCCTCGTTTTTGAAACGTCAGTCAGGTAATAATAATTGTTATACACTTTGCTTCTTTATTACCAGGAGATGGCTGATATATTCAGTGAGCTTGTGCCACACAGAGACATGCATGGAATCAGCGCGCACGAAAATCGAATCACTCCCAGACGAGGATGTTTTGGTTTTCTTACAAGGAATGACATTTGCTGGAAAGCCAACCCGTCTTATGGTGAACAGAATGCAGAAAATCTGCAGCATACAAAAAATTGCAAAGAAACAACAATTAGTCCAAGCGTGCTGGATCACTTCAAGCAACATCGTCAAAGGATTCTGCAAAACCAGCCCTGTCTGTACATCATGGGTCGAAACATCAATCCTACAAGGTCTCCAGAAGATTGTTACACCTGAGTGCTACAATGATATCGAAAGCTGCCAGCCAATTAAAGACTTAAGTGTCCATGATGTCTTGGCAATTGCTGAGAATCTTGGCCGACCAGCCTTCTTGACACCATTGGAACACATTATCTTCCATCCAAGAATGCCTACAAATGTCATTATGACTGCCGTAAGCGGCTGCCGACCGATCATCCGAATAGCCCCGAAGAGATGCCAGATCATTTTGCTCAGATTGTTCAGAGACTTCAAGTATGACAGCCAAACGCGTACTCTTGCATTCTCTGTAATGATGGAGAACCCACATCCACATCTTGTGCAACTCTGTGCCAGACAGATCTATGTTGAACCAAGCCTGAATATCAGAAAGTATGCTCATGAGGTCTTTACACAGTGCAGTGAATCTGTTTTGATGTATAACAGAACCATGTACGTACTGTTTTGTTTTATCCATTATGCAAATGGTGCAGTGAACGGGTCTGTTTCGACCAGCATGCCTTGCACGTGACACGTGACATCTCTTGGTTGGCCTTTTTTGTCGCCAATATCATGGCTCATGTCTTTGTCCAGCATAGGTTCCAAATATTTAAAAAGATTGGTGTAAAATTGAGTGACCTATTTCTTTGAACTGAATGACTTCAAAGAAACTTTAGCTCTTTCTCTATAATTCTACCGTTGGAATTTTCTGAAATCTTCAATAGTTTCAGAAGTAGGGTGTTTTTCTTCTTTTTCAAGAATTCAAGAAAAATGTTCAAAAAACTTGAAACCATCGTAATTTCTAAAATGCTTGACGTAACATGAAATAATTTCAAAGAAAACTATAGTTTATGAATGCCTACAATATGGTATCAAGCAAAAGTCTGTCACTCATCTGGTTTATGATTTAGAAATTTGATGACGTCACATCCTCAAATGAGTTGAAATGTAAGATACGCTGTAATTTCGAAAAATATTCAAAATTTCTGAAAAGTCCAACGGTAGAATTATAGATAAGTATCTTAAGTTTCTTTCAAGCCATTCAATCAGAAGAAATAGGTCATTGAATTTTACACCCACCTTTTTACGCCGAGATAAAGATTTGGAGCCTAATGCTTCTTTGTCCGATTCGCTGAAACAAGGTCTCAAATTCTACGTTGAAGCATTTCCTTTGCAACTGTATCAAGAACGGAACAATAGAACGTGCAGCTCCTCTGCAGGAACCGCTCAAATGGGGCACAATGTTTTGGAAAAACCCTGCAGTAGTTTCTTATAAGCTGGTTTCTTATTGACGGGTTTTATGGTACTGCTTTCCTTGAGCTCATGTTGAGATGCATCACTGCAATAAGAACCTGCAAAATAGAAACCATTTAATAAGAAACCTCGGGCTGATTTTTTGAGAAATGGTGCCCTAGCCTGATTTTAGGAAGTATTCTTATAGGAGGCTCCCAAATTAATTCGTATTTGATCATCTTTGTTAAAATCATGTGCCAAACATTTTTTAGAGATTTCACCCAAAAAGCATCTCTATGATATGGTTGAGTAAATTTAGAGAGAATGCTAGGTAACGAAAGCGTACTACTCGATAGTGTTTCCTCTGGGCTTTCTTTAAAGATTTAAGTTGGAATTAATGATGGTTTCTTAACCATATCATAAGAAACCTTTCAGCCTGTTTCCCGATTAATATCATTTTAACAAGAGAATATATTTTGCCGGTTCTTACTGTAAACATATTTGCCTTCTCTTTTCTACAGCCGCCACACTTGCAAATCAGTGCTGAAGTTATACTCGAGACTTTACTTGCCATCCTCAATGACAAACTACAGAAGCCAACACATTAAGTTGCAATCTTTCAATCCGACGTTGAACATCGCTTCAGAAGCCGAAGGAAGTTGTATTGCCAACAACAACAGCTACATTCCAAGATTCTCTCAATCAAGGCTCAGGACTTCAATTCTTGGCAGAAAGTTTGAAGTACTCGATGTAAGTGGCCACTCGGACTTACATATTAAAGAGAATTTGCAATAGTAAATAGGCATGTCTATAAATAGAACAAATGAATCACTGAGACACAGCATTGTTTAGTTAGTTATGCATGGATTTTTATATTCCATCAAAAACTTTACAACGCAAGATATTTTTCAACGCTACTTACGAGACTACTTTACGATACTACAAAAACAATACCTTGGAGAGCAAAAGTATATGGCAACTCCGCAACCATTACATAAAACTAAAAATTAGACGTCTTCGAATGAAACAATTGAATTGATCATTCGTGGCAAGTTTGCGTTGCCCAGATCAATGCATGGACCCCCCCGTATTGAAAGTTAGGGAGTACCCCCCCTGGGTCAATGCATTGTTCATTGCTCCTGAACAACTTTGATTCAATAAGATATTTTTTAGATTTTTCTGCTCCTTGCAAATACAAGCTTTTACAACCTTGCACAGATACTGTCTGTCGCAACTCGCAAATTAGATGGCAAGTGCGATTTGCGATAATGCAATATTAATCATGCAAAACACTTCAATTGTTTTCATTCGGCGACACTTTCACGGGACATCTAATTTGAGACAGACTTTAGTAGTGTTCACGCTTACCAAAGTGAAATAGTACGGAAATCCCGAAATTTATCGCATTCATTTTACGACGAATCATGAAATATCGCCAATTTTCGTTAATTTTGATTCACATTTCCTGATAACTGTTGTCTGTTATCGTTTTTGACGTCAGGATGGGATGCCCTCATTTTTTCCTTGATTGGACAATACAGGAACCATATTTCAATTGTTTTAATAGACAATTGCAAAAAAATCACTGGAAGGGATAGGGCGGCAATTGCTTTATTTTTAGTCCCCTCTCGATCAAGCTCCCCTCTGTAATAAACCCTCCCTTTTAAGCCAAGATTTTGAATATATAGCCCCTCTCTCTATTAAGCCCCCCACTAATTTCAAATTCCCAGACAATTTTTGATCCATCAAGCAAATTTTTGATACATCATCAGAGCATTGGCATTTATTGCTGGAACGTCGCCGGCCTTCAGTGTCATATCTCCCGAGTAGCTCTTCCTCTAATGCTTCACCGATGAATTTCCATCTATTTAGCTAAACAAGCTTGCATGTTAATTTTGATATGGGTTGAGATAAAAACTGTTGACTAGGCAAAATATGAGGTAAAGGAACTAAAGAGCTATCATTTATGTCCATGTCATTTGAATAAGCTCCCCTTTCTAATAGGCCCCATATCTTTTAGCCCCCTCTCTGAAGTCCCCCAAATCATATAAGCCCCCGAGGGCTTAAGAGACCTTTTACGATTGTTCTTATGTTAAAAGAAGCTCTGATTTCTCGTTTTGTCGATTCGTAGTCACAAATGTATATGCAAGGCATTCAAGATTACATCAACTGGTGGATTCATACAATGAAGCAATACACAGCAGAACCAAGTGAAGAGCTGACTAATGTCAATAAGAGGATTGATGAAATCGATGAAAGGGTGAGTGAGTTTTCAGCCGTGTTGAACCTCCTTCAGGATACCTGTAGCAGAGGTTCCAAATCTTTCAAAAGGTTGCTGTAAAATTCTATGACCTATTTCTTTTAGCTGAATGGCTTCTTTAGACAAGAAACTGTAGCTGTTTCGCTATAATTCTACCTTTGGATTTTTTACAAATCTTCAATATTTTCAGAATTAGTGTTTTTCTTCTTTGTCAAGAATTCAAGACAAATTAGAAAAAACTGACTTAGCTGATGTAGGAATTTTTGTAATGTCTTGAGCACAGATAAAAGTTACGATCAAATTTCGTTCCATGTACTTCTTTACTATATGATGATAATTGCCTCCAATTATCATCTTTAGAACTTAAGTAAGCAACCTCTCTATATTAACATGCAAGAAGAGCATATCTGTCAAATGGTTTCGTTCCTTGAAAGGTTGACCGCCTTTTAATTTTTTTGAAACTGAGATGAGTCTCGGATAAACGTTGTTAAAACTGTTAGATTCCCTTTAAGGATGTTCAAAGATAGCTACCAGGCAAGTAGCTGATATATACAGCATATACTATGAAATTTTCATCGATTAATTGATTGATTGATTGATTGATTAATTGTGAATTCTCACTGAGGAGGCTGCCGGAGGGCAGCGAAAATTCTGAGAAGAAAATGTTAAAGTGTAAGTGTGTTTTAAATAATGGTTTTTAAACTCAAAATATAGGTATGAAGCTACCTAAGTACGATTGATTAATTGATTGATTGATTGATTGGTTGATTGACTGATGGATTGATTCGATCCAGTCTCAAAATTTAACTTCCTCTTGCAGACTTCACACAAACCAAGGGACCCAGAGGAACTGATCTACGAAGCACGATTCAAGCTGTTCGATAAACTTGTCTCTGTTCAGAACTTGACCATCAACAAGACATCCAGTTTCGTTGAACATCTGTACACACACTTGCCAAAAATAGTGGAGACGTGGAAGCAGCTTAGGCAAGGAAAGACCTGGATTTGGACTCAGGTACACTTGACAACTTTAACAATAGAAGTTTTGCAGGGTGATCGTTAAAGGGAATAGACATAGCTATATCGAATGGCCGCCATAATTTCCATGATCTACATTGTTTTAAGGCAGTAGTTTTGGTCGGCGACCAGCGCCCTTTTCTAGTGCGCATGCTCATTAACAACAGAGCATGTGCACCAGGTGAGCGCGTTGGCCGTTGACCGGCACTACTCCAAGTGGAGGTCCATACCAACGTCATTGAAAGTTTTGGAGGGTGATCAGCAAAAACGAAATATCACCTGTTAGGTTTTACGCAACTATTGGAGATCAACAGTTACCTGCCTAGGAAATTCTTAACAAAGAGACAAGACATTGACATTAATACAACTCACAGACATGTGATCACAGTTTTGAAATTTTGCAGACAACGAAAAGGATATTTCTATGATAAAAGCCAATCAAGAAGTGAAATTTGAAATTAGCCAATAAGGAGGCATATATTAATGATGTAACTGTGGTAAATAATACCAATGCTTAAAGAAAACAGTCTATTTTGTCTGGAAATTGAGAAATCACGGAACAGCAGCATTTCTTGCAACAGTTTTCCATTGGAAAATGAAAGAATGAAAAGCCACAAAAGCAACTGTCTTTTTTCTCCTCGCCTCAGGAGTAAGTCTTCTTCACAAGAATGCAATGTTCTGTTCCAATGGAGAAAGATAAGTTTTTAAAGGAGCACGACAAGCAGGTTTTATGGAGGAAAAATAATGCATTCTTTTGAGGAATATTTAGTCCTTCGCTTTTCGAAATTTGTGCATAATACTTCGATTTTTGGGTCTGCTATTCATAGTTAAAACCTGCCGCTCACTTTTCATCCATTCAGTAGTTTATTTCTAGTGGGCTGGAAGGATTTCTAGCTATTTCCAGCTAATTTAGGCCTACTTTGCATTGCATGCTGCATCCAGGCATAGAACCCCTTGTTTAACGTCCCTTCTGAATGACGGCGAAGTGAGTTGTTTGGTCAGGTATCCGAAATGTCGCCCATCCGGATTTTAACCTCGTACGACCGAGCTTAACTTTAATTACGTAATGGAAACTGTATAAGCCGCACGGCCACTGCTTGCTTCAACTAGTAGAGATGCTTTGATTATCTTAACTGAATCAATCTTCATTGAATCTTTTGCTTTGCAGCCTTTTATGCCAGTTGAGGTTTTGTACACCGTTCCATCTCTGGTTGGTATCCCATTGGTTTATAATATGTCTAGCATTGTTATGCCCTACGCACGATCAAAATTGAAAGTCGAGACAGAGCCTGATTTTAAATCGCCAATGGCATTTATGATGGGCAAGAAGTTGAAGACAATTAAAGTGTCCGGAGTTCAACAGCTGAGGTTAGGATGTACTTTGTTTTTGTTCCATGCTACAGTTTTGTATACAGTTTACGTATACAGTTTAAGATTGACAATAACTATTTGCATTTACACTTTGCTGTTTACTTTTACAGGTTACAGTTTACCATTTACATCTACGGTTTATGGCTACCGTTTACATTTTACAGTTTACGTCGCTAGTTTATGTATTCCGTTTTTTATATCTCATAGGGGATGTGAACTGTTTCCAAATTTGAGCTTTTGTGCTGTAGGGCTACCCTTCTAGAAATATTGAAATGAAATTGAATATACAAGTTGATAAAAATGATTTACGCGAAATAGTTACATCTAGAATTATTGGCTATTGTACATTAGTACAGTTTAATTTTGTTAATTTTGCTCCATATCACAAAAAATCTCATTTTCTTACCCTGCAAACAATATTTAGCTGGTTTCCCCAAAAAATTCCTTGCGTATCTGACAGCCTATTGAGAGTAAACTAGTTGACGATTTTCCACCATGTGCTCAGGTGATTTTGAAAATTATAGGGTTGTCAAAGAGGCCAGAAATTATGGCACACCGCATACAACCTAAGATAAAAGAACAAGACTATGAAATATAAAATTGCTTGTAGCAACTGAGACTGTAAACTATATAAAATTAAAGAATATTGAACTGTTTTACAGCTCCCTAACGGAGGTGCGTGGTACTATCAAATACCGCTTGCCATTCATTGAAGTTGGAGCCCAATGCAGAAAAGTGATGAACATGTCAGCTCATGTAGAAGGTATGGTGAAGTACAACTTTGAGACAAGAGAATACAACGAGAAAATCAAAATGCCTCAAAATATGAGAGAAGTATTCTACTTTACAATGGAAACTGAGCATTACGTGAAGACAAGCAAAGAACCGATCCGAAGATTGCAGTATGAAGTTGACCAATTTGGCAAGGTAATAATGCCCGTAAAAGCTCTATTTAGCACTCCTCTCTATTAAGCCCCCTCTCTAATAAGCCCTCACCTCTAAGCCAACATTTTGAATAAGCCCCCTATCTCTATTGAGCCCTCCTGACCTGTATCAAACACCAGAAGTTACCAAAGATTTCCATTTCTTTTGCCAAACTAGCTTGCATGTTAATTTTGACATTGTTTGGGGTATAAACTGTGTCGAAGTTGTGTATTTGACTCATAAAATTGTCTGTTGATTCTGCAAAATATGGGATAAAGGAACTAAAAGCTTCTATTTATATCCCTGTCTTTTAACTTTTGTGAATAAGCCCCCTCTTTGATTAGCCCCCTCTCTTTGAAATTGTGTCTCCGAAATTGAATAACCCCTCCATGAGCTCAATAGAGCTTTTACAGTATTGCTACAGGGATTGCGTTGTGTTTCCTATCATTTATGAGATATACACAATTATGACTCAATAAGAATGAGTTTTGTTTTGTCACATACCAATTTTTAGGAGGTAAAATCTTTCACAATGGTGACATATCTTTAGGAGGTAAAGTCTTTCACCACTGTTAAAGGTGGATGCAATGGTTTCTATTTTATCAATTTTTTGTAACAAGAACATGTTTTTGTCATGTTCTAGTTGAACTTTGGTGCAGATGTTGTTTCTTCTTTGAGTTAGTTTGAGAGTGATCTTTAAAATACCACTGATTTGAATTCAAAATTCAAAAACTATTTTTATTTTGCTTTGTTTTGTGAATGTAAAAGTGTTTTATTTTATTTTGCATACGTAGAATAGAGGAGAAAAGGTAGTGGCAGCAATTGGTCACCTTTCTTCATTCCGAGAACAACGCAAAAACATGCCCCGCAGGGGCTTTTCTTTTTACATGCACGGATGTAGATATATCCCTCTCATTCTAATTGTAGGAATTTTCCACCTGCCGGTAAAACATCTTTGGTTGCAACAAATCTTTGGTTTTTTTCCCAAAAATATTCGGTATATAGCTTCGATACTGAATACGTATTGGTATTCCTTGAAAATGTTTGAATTCTTTAATTCAGTTATTTGGTTGAGATTCTTTCCTCACACTTATTTACAATCGTAGGTTCAAATCATCAACGTAACTAGACCATGTGAAGGGCAATGCAGAGCAGAAGAATGGTACATTCGCACTACAACTGGAAAGTACTTATCAGTTGAAAACAACAGAATCGTCTTGAAACCCACACCATTCAAATTCAAAGTCCTCTTCCATGGTGTCAACAGACGTATCATTAGCTTGTATGTGCCTGGAAAAGGATATGTTGTCGTGTCTCGCAAATCGCCTTGTCTTTTCGTCAAACCTACAAGTAGCAGTGGAAAGTATTTCATAGTTGACTTTGAAAATCTTCAAAACACGCTCATCAAATCTCTTGTAAAGTTAACCAATGTGCCTCCAAATTGGGGAGTGCCGTCAGAGAGGGAGATCAACGAGATGAAGCAACTCAATAGTCTGTTTATGAAGGAGCAGGTCGTTATGCATGGAGAGGAATATGTTGAGAACGAACTGGTTCGTCTTTACGATGATTTATTCTTATTGAATTCATTTTGTCGAATGTCTTTTCGTAAGGTTGTCACAGAATGCTCACAAAAACCCTAAACCTACGCAAAAATGTGTATAAATGAAATGAAAAAAAATCAATGAACGGTTTTTTTGCAAAAAGTAAAACTTTCGATCGGGATAAACAAATAAGTAAAATGTTTTATTAAATGCACGCCGGGATGGTATTAGACTAATCTTGATAGTTTTGTCAGCGGCTTTTGTGAGTTTTCGGTAGTTGCTAGTCTACACTCTGTCTCAAATCAGATGTCAGGTGAAACTGTCCGCGAATAACGACAGCTAAATTGTTTGCATTAGTAATTTCGCTATCGCAAATCTCATCTGACATCTATTTTGGGACAGACTGCACTTTTCTGACAATAATGCGGTGCTTTTTAAACAGGTGCTCAAGATATTAATCGATTTTGTTTTTACAATTTCAAAGCATGTTTCTGAGGCGATCCTGCAAATGCGATTCCTGTCTAACTGTGTCTGAAGTATTTTGATATGCAGTAAACACCCACAAATATAAGGACCTAGTGCGATAAAATCAGGGTGAAATTGTCGAATTAGACTCCCGTTTTATAAGAACCAATCAATTGTATTCATTGCACAAGAACCCAGGCTGACTTCCAAAATTGTAGGTTGTTTGTTATATGTGTGTGTTTACCGTATCAATTGACTGAAAGCGTCATAGATAGGATACTCAGTAATTTATCTGTAATATGTTATCATGCAAAAGCGTCATGAAGAAAAGAAGCAAAGATATTGATTCAAGGGACAAGGATTTGATGAGAGAAGCCACTGCAATAAAGAGTAAAACTGAAAATGATTCTTAAGTAACGAATTCTGTACTATTTATTTGTAGTTGGAGCCAGAAAAGCAACACATTCGTCTTGCATACTTGTCACTGTCGCAGTCAACACGTGTGTGTCTTACACCAAAACGAGAAAATGCTTTGAACTTCACAACAGAACGCAAAACCAACTTTACTGAACTCCTGACAAGATATTCATATACCAATGTAAGTACTCATACTTTGAATGCAACATAGGCATCAAACCTTTTACAAATGCTTGTGTAAATGGTTGTTGCGTCTTTGTTTTGATTTGTTTTCCCCGTTATCTGATGAATGAGTGTATGAAAGGGATTCATCTAAAGCTTTCCTCTTAGGACATTCAATCCAGAGAAAGACGTAAAAGCCATTTATATTAGTCGAAGCTTTTTTAATGATTTGTCGTCTTATGTTCTGAGGTATAATCTGGGAGACCCAGACTGACTTACCCCCTCTTTAAAGGGGCTCCGTCGTCAAACAGTAAACAAATCGGTAAACTCGCACGTGTGGGGGATTATCCATTGTTCATCCATTGTTCTCTGCAGTTTGTTTGGTGGTTTCACCCAAGCCACCAAAAAGTGACTGCTAAAAATCCACTTATATCCGAGCAATCGTAGAAGATATGAATGTTTGGTTTGTTCCTTAGTGAAGTACAAATATTAATGCCCAAATAGCTACTTTCATTTTGAAAAAAATACGAAAATCCTGTGTGATATCACCTTTCAAAAAACTGCAAAAATCATCGTTTTGTTTAAATTTTGACGACGGAGCCCCTTTAAACGATTAACATTATGTGCTACAGGTGAATTAAAAAGAATTTCTCCATTTATCAAAATTGGCAATAGGTTAACTTAACTGCCCGCCGATGCCAATGATTTTTAATCGCTTTATAGTGCTGAAGCTTCCGAATATATGAAAAGTATTTCACATACAGGTGACTTGTCACACGACTTGATCAATTCGAGCTCAAAAATCAAGTATGCTGTAAATGAAGCCATGTATCCCACTGATGATTTAAGATAGGTAGCAATTATCAGCGTCGCACCGATGATAGAAGATAGGTAGCAATTATCAGCGTCGCACCGATGATAGAAGATAGGTAGCAATTATCAGCGTGGCACCGATGATATAAGATAGGTAGCAATTATCAGTGTCGCACCGATGATAGAAGATAGGTAGCAATTATCAGCGTCGCACCAATGATTTAAGATAGGTAGCAATCATCAATCAGACCTAAATAAGTGAAATGATTGTACGAAAAAACTGTTCTTGAATGCAAACCAAAAATTTTGTTCAAGAAAGCCGCGAGAAACTTGCTCTTGCCACGATGTATTTTTTAAACAGTACCACAAACTGTTTAATAATAAGAGCATATAATTTTGTGCAACTTTTTGCAAACTTTCAACGGAAACCTATATCAATTTTCTGAAGATTTACCTCCAAAACAAGATTCTGTTTTGTTTTCAACGCTGCCTTGACGTTATGCCGTCTGCATGAATTAAAAGCTGCTATATACCGCTTTGAAGTTTTGTCCCTTACCAATTTTGAAGTTTCTTTTCAAAGAAAATCTTGTTATCATGATTCTCACTCTGTTTTACAGCGCACATGTATCGGACAACCATGGGGAATCAATTTATGTCTTCATGGATATTACCCCAATGGTTTTATTCGCTCACCAGTCAGTATTTTATGCACACCATTGAAAATCAGAGGCACATGCAGACCTGATAAAGACAACAAGATCACTTCCATCAACACAGACATGAAATTCACTGTTAACAATACCCAAAAATGGACATATAACATCCTGACAAAGCTTGTCAAAGGTGTAAGACCTGTGCAGACAATCAACACTGATATCACATGGCGAAAACAGGAATACAGGTTGAAAATCCGTGTTACCCCATCTGATCCAATGTTGCTCAGAATGAAGAAATTTTGCTATGATGAACATTTCAAACCAGACAACTACTCATTAAAAATTAGTTTCGATGATAAATTATGCAAACAGAAACACTTCAAGGTATGAATTTCTACTCTTCAATGCCAAGTACACGTCCCCCCAGTTAAGTTTCGAATAATTCCCCACCCCCAGAGACCTCCGCTAATAGTTGTCATTGAAAGTGGTCACATTGGGTTTGCAAGGGTTTGTGAACGAAAATTAGTGTAACATTGGGCGTTTGTTACGTCTGCATATCTCTGTGACACAAGAGTAACATTTAGACCAAACGAACCACACAAGCTTTTACCAAACTGGTCATTCTATACTTTAGTCTGCTTATTCATTATGCTTTACCTTATCATAAGATTTTATGAGTGCATATAAATATTTCTTCTTATTCGAAATATACAGGCGAAGATGACCCTTGACACGTGCTAAACGTGTTCAAGTCATTGCTGTAAGGCCGAAGTATTAGGAAAAATTGATCATGGTTTTAGGCTTCTGTTTTGAAGCTTTCTTGAAGGTACTTTCTGGAGAAAATCCCTCATGATTAGACTAATTACAGCACATACTTCTTTTTGACAGATGGACTTTGTGGCACCAAAACAGCTCCCTCGCCATCAAATGGCTTTCAGGATAAACTTCAACACCGAAGGAGTACCAAGCTTCTGGCGTCAGACTTTCTGGTATCTGGATTACTTTGTTGTTAGACCAGGTTTACGAATGTCAAGTGATTATTGGTTCCCAAACACAACAGCCTACCAAAACCTAAGCCACTGGAACTTCAATGAAACTATCAATGGAACAACATATCTGCAGTATTTGCTAACAAGCAATGACACACTCACATACAAGATTATCGCACCAAGTGAAACATGGGTATGGGAAAATATCAAATTAAATGCATTCATCAAGACATTTGACATTGGATCAAAGCATATGCCAATTGCATTTAAACTACGTTGGTCCAAAGGCAAGGGTAAGTTCCAAAGATCGTTCTTCAGAGGTTGTTCTACTTTTTGGAGCTGTTGTGGCGCAGTGGTGTAATCCTCTGATTTTGCAGCAAGAACAGTCTTGTGATTCCAGGTAGATGCCGACCACTTGAGCGTCATGACAAGGGGTCGCTGACTCGATTCGGTCTTCTCTACCTGTGCGATCCCAGCGCTTGACGCTGTAAACTGCAAATTCACCTTCACCTTCTTGCAAAAATGTTTGTCTGGTATGGAAACCACTTAATAATAAGGCTGCAGAAGGAATGCATATTACATTGTTTTTTCTCAAACTAACCAAATTTATTCAAATTCTGGATAAATTCGGAATGCCGGCTCTGAAAAAGCAGTTTCAAAAACATGGCAATTCATTAATTTCTCAAACTACCCCCTCCTTTTCCACTCTATATTTTGAAAGGTGTGAACAAAGCTACATTCAAAATTTGCTTGAGAGCATGAAATTTGAATAAGGAACAGGGAACAACATGTTTTTACCGATGACTTTAAATCCAACTCCACGTGAAGTTTTTGCTGTTGACTGGAAAATTTTGGCGATTATTTCACTCTAAATGAGAAAGCTGGGATTCAACGTTTTCTGTAAATCTTTTTGTTGTTGTGATAATCATAGCTTAAAGTGACCATGCAGCGTCTCAAAACGGTGATATAAGACATTTGTCAATAACTTGTGAGTTCATAAAGCTTGTTAGAGTAAGTCCTCGCAAATAAGAAACGGACATATAAGAAACTGCAGACTGTCAGCATAGATAATATTTTCTACTTCATAATAAACCAGGCAGCCTGATTTTTCCAGTTTCCTATAAATGATGCTAAGTTGAAAAAATACACTCTCTTTTACAGCTTGTTGCCATCACATGAACAATACATTCATTACACTTGACAAGGTAGTCTATAACTACACTCTCACCCGTGCATGTGACCAGATTCTCCTCCGCAGCTGCTACAAAAACATGACTCGAATGATGGTGTTGACAAGGAAACTAGGAATTGGCAAGTATCCTCTGCGAAGGATTGTTACCACCCTTGTAGACAAGTATGACATTGTTTTTGTACCAAAGAAGGATATGAAACAACTGCCCATCATTACGGTAAGACATGTCTCTCGTTTAGCTTACGTTTCACTTCTAAAAATACTAGAATAAATTACTATTATTTTTTTCTTTGGATTACATGGCCTGAAAGGAACTCTAAGTGTTTTGGCATAATTCCACGTTGATTTCATGAAATTTCGATTGCCTTCATGACATTTCAACTTGTTTGAGGATGTGACATCATCAACTTTCTGCATCGAAACCAAACGAGTGGAGGAATTTAACTTAACTGCATATTGTAGACCTCCATAAACTTGGTTTTGTTCAGAATTCTACTGTTTTCTTCAAAATTTAAAAAATTTGTCAGTTTTCGAATTAAGTTTTCCTTAACCCTGGAAGTTCCTGGCAATCAAACTTTATGACTTTTCGCAGCCTACCTATTGTGCTACTTCTAATAAAGTTTGGTTGAAATATTTTGACAAATGAGGGGGAGGGAGGCAATTTTCTGGGACCGACCCTGTCAAAATCGCAAATTCTCGAATCACAATTTTCGCGAAAAAAGTAGCAAAATTGCAGTATTTTTCACATTTCCTTTGCAGACTAGTGTTATTTGATGTATTTTATCATAATTCTCATGACTGGAAGGAAATTGTGCTCCAAATCTGATTTATCTCATTTTTCCTGATTTTGGTCAAAATTTGCCGCATTTTTGACAACACAAAGGAAAATGCTGACATGAGCAATAACGATGGCCAATTTCAGATTGATTTTTATATTTCTACAAAGTACATGCCTGGAGCTATTAGCACAAATCTGCTTGCTGTACCTAATACCAGTCAAGAGTTAGGTAGGGGGGGGGGGCTTTTTCCAAAATAGGACATGTCAGATAGCCCGACCACAATAGGGTTAGAAGACTAATAGCTCACTGACACTTGAGAAAGTTAAACCAGCCTTTTATATTTCAAGCAATCAAATGCTTTCGATTTGTTGGAAGCACGCACCTGGTTTGGCTTACGATGGTTTAAACTGCAAGTGTGAACAGGGTATATTATCAATTATTTGTTATAAATTATAATTATTCTAATATTGTAGGTGAACAGAAAGAGGATTGAATTACAAGATAACAAATATGAGATTTGGAAGCAAGGCAAACCATGCATCTACATCGTATGGGAACCAGAAACAATGAACCTTGCCTTGTGGCATGTTCAAACCGGACTTTATGTGGCGCTTACAAGAGGCTACATGGTATGTTTTTTCCATTATGAAGCCTTATAGTAGCTGAAGTCATTAAATTAGATGTCGGGTGAGATCTGCAGTAACGAAAAATTAGTCATTCAAACAATTTGATTGTTTTTGCGTTTGTCGCTGAAGTTTTAACCTGACATCTAATTTAAGACAGACTTTATACATTTTGCTCAACGCTTTTTAGTGTCCCTCAGGGTTGAGTTGAGAAGCATCCAAGGAATAATCAAATGAGTTGCACTGAATTTCACAACCAGTCGGCCTGCCTGGAAGTGCCTGAAAATGCATCAAATGAATCATTCGCATTTAAGACCTTTAACGTTAATGAATTAGTTTGTTTCAGAATGCTAAAGGTGGGCGTGTTAAAGTAGCGTCTTTTAATCAGTAATTGTAGCATAAATACAGTTTAGCATATTAAGAACCCATTGCTAACCATGATCCTTTGCGCGTCGAATGAGAAGCAAAACAAACAGACGATAGGCCAGAAACGACTGTCATAACATACAAAACTCGACTTAAAGGCCAGAAAGGATCAAGGTTAGATATGGGTCTTTAAAGGCTGCTCTTGATTTTCAAATAAACAACAACAAATTGGCTTCCTTCTGAAATTTTCGTTTAATGGCAAGTTTGTAAATACTGAATAACTGCGAGGACTCTTACTTGAAAATAACAATAAAGTGATAGAAGGATATTTCAGTCTCGTATCATAGCACGACTAAGACTGATTGAAATCATCCCTAAATCAATGTATCCTTCCTTTCCTCTAGCAGATATTAATCAACTGTAAATAAACGTATTAAATTCTACCCTGCAGAAGGAATGATTCTGATAAGTTTAATTTGAGGCTGATCGAGGATCCTGATCGCAGGGCCCCTTGAGAAAGAGTTCATGTCGAAGAGCAACCCCTCCCTGAATAGATGAAATACGAAATCAAAGAATGAGTCTAATTGCTTTATTATTTCAAACAGATTCATACCACAGTGAACGAACTGTACTTCAGCAAAGTCTGCGGAATGTGTGGAAACTTCAACGGAGAACAAAGATTTGAGTTTGCTACTCCAGAGGGTAAACTAATCAGAGATCCCCAGAGACCAAAACTGTACGACCCAGAGTTGAAATTCTATGAAGAACGCCTCTTTGGCAACAGTTGGTTTATCCCCGGAACCAAGTGTGCTCGTGGAGGTATGTCTGTTTAACAATTTAAAATATATGAAACGGAAACTGAAACTGAACCACAATATCAAAGTCAAATGTTTCGGATTTATTTAATTTTAAAAGAATAAATTGTCCGAAAGTTTGACTAAACCAAATTAAAGCTGTCATTTATATAAACGTTTAACTCTTTATTTCATGTGAGCAACAAAAACTTATTGAATGACTGCTTTCATTATTCATCTATAAACCTGACTTACAGTTAGATTCAAATTTGAACGCTTTACACTGGTGTTAAGAACTTTAGATATGACAGTCTAAGAACTACAAACCCTTCTTGGAAGACCAAATGTCGGACCCCACGTACATAATAACTTGCGTACTAATTTTTTATATAGACGTAAATATAAATAAAATCTTCACTTGGTTATTCTGAAACTTGGTTAGTCCAAATTTCGTCTATTTCGTCTGAAAAATCTCTAAATTTCATACGGAAGTGTTTTGTCCGAAAAGTATTATCCTAAAACTCTGTACAGATTTGATGAGTGTAACAGTTAAGATATTACTTTTAAAAAAGTCCTTGAAGTGTACTGGATTTTATTCTTTGATAGTTAAGTTAAATTTTTAAACTACTCTTATCAATATCAGCGTCTCAGCCCAAAAGCTGAACAACACTTTACAGAGCTCAATTTGCTAAACGAAGCTTCGACACTTAGAAATTCCTACCATAAAGTTATCGCTACCATCGCTTAAGAAATTCTTATTTCCATACAGAATGCAGCTACAAACGTGAATTCATGAAAGTTGTTCACCAAAACAAATATTGCTTGACGAGACTGAGAGTGCCTCTTTGTCAAAAGAAATGCAGACCAGTTAAGTTTGAACAAATAAAGGCCCCAATTGTTTGTGTTTCAAGAAATGAATCTTCTCGACTCAGCAGCCAGCTCACATCTGGAAAAACATTGAATTTGTTCACAGCTACTGACCATTTGTTGCCAGTCACATTACCAATCAAATGCGATTGCCCATGCAAGAACAGGTATAAAATTTTATCATGCTCATTTTCCTTATCAGTATGGTAATGGTATTACGAATAACATTAATTTTAGCACCAGTGGGTTGCCAGTATTGCCCTTGAGGGAGCTATGTTATTTTGTTTTGATCACATAATTATACATCGTGTCCGAAAAAAATTTTGCCCCGTTTGTCTGAAGATTGCGACAAAACGGCAAAAGATTCTCGCCAAACTTTTGCACGGTGGTGCTCTTCAGATGCTCAATTAAAGTTTGCTACTATTCCCATGAAAATCCGTTGAAAAATGATGGAGCTATGACCTTCGGGAGACCAAATTTGCCCGATGACTGAAACCAGCGGTCGGCCATTTTGTCTTACTATTTTGCAGCAATAAATAGCTTCATGGATTGAAAATGAGACAGCAGCCTCTAATTTCATAGCTATCATGAATATTCCGATAATCCTTGGTGAGTTCCACTATTTGTGACCTCACAGAAATTATTTCTTACCTCACGTGAAGATACTTATCACTGCAAAATAGTAAGACAAAATGGCCGACCGCTGGTTTCAAACGTCAGGCAAATTTGGTCTTCTGAAGGTCATAGCTCCATCATTTCTCAACGGATTTTTAGGGGGGTGGTTGCAAACTTTAATTGAATATCTGAAGATCAACATCATGCAAAAGCTTGGCGGGAATCTTTTGCCGTTTTGTTGCAATCTTTAGGCAAACAGGGCACTTATTTTTGGGACGCCCTTTATTTTCTCGCATCTGCCAAAAATTACAGGTTATCTGAGTCAGACCCCAAGGACTTTTTCTGTTGAGTCTAAACATAATTCTCGAGTCTCGGGTAAATTTTCTTGGGTCTGTGGCTATTTAAACTCTTTAATGTTGGGTCTACTTGTAGATTAATTAGGGTCTAGAATTACATAAGATGGCCAAGTTTCATCTTTCTAGCCCTTATCATATCGGAGTTCTGTGGGGGGAGGGGCAAATTTAGCCCCTCGACCTGAGGTAGCTTTTGTCTTGTTCTACGTGTTTTGGTCTGACTTGGAAACCCTGTAAAAGCTTAAGATAATGCAGTGCGAGGTAGTTGAAACTAACTTACCTGGACAGAAGACATTCTGTAGAGGAGACAATAGAGGCCTTAAATTATTTTTATTATTCAAGGTACTGGTTAGGCGAAAAAAAAACGTTTCCATTCTTGTGGAGTTGATTTTTTACCATTCTACAACTGCATGTGTTTTAATGATCTAGCAAATATACCTGAGTTTGCACCAGTGTTTAAATCTTTAGTCATCTTCTGTGTAAGGACCTGCTTCCTTTGCTAGGCTGAAGTGGTTCTTATATGTAGGGTGTGTTTAATTGGCATAAAATCAGATTGGAGGATCTTAATCTGCAATATCTTTTATGGGGTATTTACCGTATCTTGCAAAAGAACTTTTTGTTTTTGCTCCATGTAAATCGATTGTCTATTACTGGCGTTTAACTATGGTTCAAACGAAATGTGAATTTTTATAACATTGTCCCTGAAATATATTCCATTTTTTTACAGATACAAGTTCTTCAAAGGCGAGGATGACGAATTTTACGATGGCTATTACAAGGATAGTGATAAGGATCACGAGGATTACGGCAAGGATTACGACAAAGATCAGAAGGATTACGAAGATTACGATTACAAGAAAGCCTACAAATACTTCCATGATTATTTCCACGGATTCTTCTAATCATGCTCAAAATGAAGATGGTGAATATTTTTTTGAAATCATCCTTTTTGGACATTATTATCAAGGACTCTTTATGAGCGAATGGATTAGAATTTAAATGATTTCGATAATCAGGTACATTATATTATAACAGTTTGTTAAAAGGTTATTCTCGTGCAAAAATAATCTTGTCAGTAAATTTTAGGATTCAAGGATTCATTAGGCCAGGAGTGATACAATTAGCTTTTGATCTGCAACTGTAGCAATTAGATCTGCTATTAAACCCTTTTCATTTCGAACTCCCTCATGGTTTTGAGAGAAATCTTCTGCAATCAGAAGCTTACGTTTCAATAAAGTGATTCTATATTTTATGGCACTTATCTTTTCTTTTCGGAGATTGTTACTTCTCGAAAATTGTCAAAACTAGAGCAAACCTTTCTTTGGTATTTTCGTGGTGTTAAAGCTTCAAATATTTACGTAGTCTTTGGTTTATCGTGCATTACATCTTAGTTAAGGATTGTTTTAAAGCAATGGCAGATTTAACGCAGTTTCTATGGCCAATTTTCTCCGGAGATTTAGGACATGTCGATGGAAGAATTGCCACTGAACTGCCAGACAAAAATCGGTTTTTATTGAGACGATCCCAAAGGCTAAATCAAGGTCGAAGAAAGTAACACTACTGTGTGCGCAAAAAACTTCACTTTTGACAGGCCATGATAAATCGTACACTGGACCGATTTTGAAGATTTATAACTTAACCTTAAGCAAATATGTTGACTGAGATTCTAGGATTTGTTACAACTTTCAACTCAAAATCGGTCCAGTGTACAATGTATCGTGGCCCGTAAAAAGTAAATAGTTTCTTTTTTGGCACACCCGCTAGATATGTCTGTCATAAAGAATTTACACCTGAACTTACACCTGATCCTTGTTGAATTGTTTAATTGGGGACAACAAGCAAACAAACTGCCTCAATTTACTGACGAGATTTTTCCGAAAATCTCCAAAACATATTATTGTAATTGTATTATTGTATGATTATAGATAATCTTTGTTGATGTACTATTTTTCCGAAGTTTTGCAGACAAATACAAATGTGACTTTTTATGCTCTTACCTGTCTTCCTCGACTAACCACATGGGTATGACGTTTCTGCAAAATTAACTTTTATACGAAATATCGCTTCCATTTTTTTTATGGGCCAAAGAGCATGGCTTCCCTTTTCGCTGAAATCGGTTAATTTGGAGCTCTACATTGTTTACCAAAAGAAAAGCTTTGGTGTAGCCTTGTTTTTTCGTTGAAATCAGTTGAATTCAAATATGTACATTGTCGACCAAAGAGTAAGCCCTTACTCTCTTTGGTCAAAATAAGGGATTTTTGAAAATCCTTATTTTTGAAAAAAGGCTTTGCTTTTTAGCCAAAATAAGAACGTTTCGAAAGTCCCTAGTATTGACCAAAGAATAAGGCTATACCCTTTGCTAGAATAAGTCCTTTTCAAAAATACCGATTTCTGGCCAAAAATTATTGCTATACCCTTTGTTCTTTCGCAAAAATAGGCTCTTTCTGAAAATACGATTGTTTGTAAGGCTAAACCCTTTGCTCTTTCGCAAAAATACCTAAGATTTTTTGGCTATACCCTTTGCTTTTTTTGGAAAAATAAGCCTTTTTCGAAAGTACTTATTTTTGGCCAAAACGTAAGGCTATACCCTTTGCTTTTTTTTGCAAAAATTGGTCTTTTTCGAAAGTACTTATTTTTGGCCAAAACGTAAGGCTATACCCTGTGATTTTTGGCGAAAATAGGCTCTTTCTGAAAATACGATTTTTTGGCAAAAAGTAAGGCTATACCCTTTGCTCTTTTGCAAAATAGGCTCTTTCTGAAAATATGATATTTTGGCCAAAAGGTAAGGCTATACCCTTTGCTTTTTTGCAAAAATTGGTCTTTTTCGAAAGTACTTATTTTTGGCTAAAAGGTAAGGCTATACCCTTTGCTCTTTTGCAAAATAGGCTCTTTCTGAAAATATGATATTTTGGCCAAAAGGTAAGGCTATACTTTGTTTTTTTGCCTTTGCATTTTTTAAAAGGTAAGGCTATACCCTTTGCTTTTTGGCGAAAATAGGCTCTTTCTGAAAATACGATTTTTTGGCAAAAAGTAAGGCTATACCCTTTGCTCTTTCGCAAAAATAGGCTCTTTCTGAAAATATGATATTTTGGCCAAAAGGTAAGGCTATACCCTTTGCTTTTTTGCAAAAATTGGTCTTTTTCGAAAGTACTTATTTTTGGCTAAAAGGTAAGGCTATACCCTTTGCTTTTTGGCGAAAATAGGCTCTTTCTGAAAATACGGATTTTTTGGCAAAAAGTAAGGCTATACCCTTTGCTTTTTGGCGAAAATAGGCTCTTTCTGAAAATACGATTTTTTGGCAAAAAGTAAGGCTATACCCTTTGCTTTTTGGCGAAAATAGGCTCTTTCTGAAAATACGATTTTTTGGCAAAAAGTAAGGCTATACCCTTTGCTCTCTCGCAAAAATAGGCTCTTTCTGAAAATACAATTTTTTGGCAAAAGTAAGGCTATACCCTATGCTTTTTGGCGAAAATAGGCTCTTTCTGAAAATACGATTTTTTGGCAAAAAGTAAGGCTATACCCTTTGCTCTTTCGCAAAAATAGGCTCTTTCTGAAAATATGATATTTTGGCCAAAAGGTAAGGCTATACCCTTTGCTTTTTTGCAAAAATTGGTCTTTTTCGAAAGTACTTATTTTTGGCTAAAAGGTAAGGCTATACCCTTTGCTTTTTGGCGAAAATAGGCTCTTTCTGAAAATACGATTTTTTGGCAAAAAGTAAGGCTATACCCTTTGCTTTTTGGCGAAAATAGGCTCTTTCTGAAAATACGATTTTTTGGCCAAAAGGTAAGGCTATACCCTATGCTTTTTGGCGAAAATAGGCTCTTTCTGAAAATGCGATTTTTTGGCAAAAGTAAGGCTATACCCTTTGCTCTCTCGCAAAAATAGGCTCTTTCTGAAAATACAATTTTTTGGCAAAAGTAAGGCTATACCCTATGCTTTTTGGCGAAAATAGGCTCTTTCTGAAAATACATGATTTTTTGGCCAAAAGGTAAGGCTATACCCTTTGCTTTTTGGCAAAAATAGGCTCTTTCTGAAAATACGATTTTTTGGCAAAAGTAAGGCTATACCCTATGCTTTTTCGCAAAAATAGGCTCTTTCTGAAAATATGATTTTTTGGCCAAAAGGTAAGGCTATACCATTTGCTTTTTGGCGAAAATAGGCTCTTTCTGAAAATACGATTTTTTGGCAAAACGTAAGGCTATACCCTTTTCTCTTTTGCAAAATAGGCTCTTTCTGAAAATACGATTTTTTGGTAAAAAGTAAGGCTATACCCTTTGCTCTCTCGCAAAAATAGGCTCTTTCTGAAAACACGATATTTTGGCCAAAAGGTAAGGCTATACCCTTTGCTTTTTGGCGAAAATAGGCTCTTTCTGAAAACATGATTTTGTGGCCAAAAGGTAAGGCTATACCCTATGCTTTTTGGCGAAAATAGGCTCTTTCTGAAAATACGATGTTTTGACAAAAGTAAGGCTATACCCTATGCTTTTTTTGGAAAAATAGGCTCTTTCTGAAAATATGATTTTTTGGTCAAAAGGTAAGGCTATACCATTTGCTTTTTGGCGAAAATAGGCTCTTTCTAAAAATACGATTTTTTGGCAAAAAGTAAAGCTATACCCTATGCTTTTTTTGGAAAAAATAGGCCCCAGGTGCTAATAGAACAATAGCATGTTGCAATAACGGCAGTTCAGAGCAAGACAAATGACATATAGATGAGCAATCAACCATTGACGCCCGGGGGGGGGGTACTTAGTATATTTGTCCGACGGGGATGTGCCGTTTTTAAGGGTATCGTTTTCACCAATTTTTTCTAGCACAGGGTATCAAAATGAGGCAATTTTTCTAGAGCAGGTTGTCAAAACATGTTAAAGCGGAATATTCTGCTAGATCGGGTCATTTTTCGGTCAAATTTCATGTTTTTGAGTATACTTTTCGCCAATTTTTTCTAGAACAGGTTATCATTTTAAGCGAAAAATTCTGGAGCAGGGTAAAAAAAAATTTTTTTCGTGGGCACACCCCCGTACAAATTTAAGTCAAGTACCCCCCCCCCCCGGGCATTGACGGTATGAATTTTATTTTGCTTCAAAGAACAAGTACTGGTGTTTTCATATTGCAGTTAGGAAACAGTAACAACGTAAATTCCGCCGCAGTGAAGCTCCTCCATAATACGCGATTGGTCCTTGTGGTTAACTCTGGTTGTTGTTTTCCGCTTGGCGTTTTCCTTATCAATTCCAATACTTGTTTTACAGCGTTATGTGAATGAGCTTTTTATTTCCATCTAAAATAGTGAAGTAGTAAAATAGTCTTCTGTACTTTTTCAGACTGGATTTCTTCAAGTCTTTTCAAAATTAAATCTCGACTATGGTTCCGAATCTGCAGATGATGCGTACTTGACTTGTCCACAGTACAGAGTTATTTTTGTTATGAAAAAGGGGACAGTCTTGCCATTCACAGCCCGGGGGGTCTACCTTGGAGAAAAACAACGGGGATGTGCCTGCCAGAAAAAAATTTTATGACCCTGTCCTGGAATAAAATTCTGAAAACATAATACCTGTCCAAGAATAAGATCAGGGAAACTGATGGTTCTCGTGAAAATGATATTACTAAAAGTACTTTTCGCAATTGATAGCGCTACTAACATTTTAATTTAATAAGTTCATGAATTGGAGTATCTTTTTAAATGATGATCTGATCTGTCCTGGAAAAAATAGCTCTAAAGGACACACCTGTTCCGGAATAAAGGTGCTAAAGGTATAATCCTGTCCCGGAATTTTCAGCCGAAAATGACACCCTATTGGCAGGCACATCCCCGGGTGGTCATTGTATTAAGTAGACCCCCGGGATTCACAGTTTTTTTTAATTCTTTACCAGACTTTACTCTTTTCTCCCTCCCTTCTGTTGTGCAGAGGTAATATTTCTATTTTTTCAAGTTTTAGAAATTTGCAAGTACGCGGGAGGGACTTGGTCCAGTACAATCGTATATTAACTATAGCATATTGCAACGATATTGCTACCTTCATTAGAAACAAGAGCACAATCTTTCTATCCTCGACACCAGTCCTTCAACTGCTTGCTGTCATTCGTTTTCTTCTAAATAACGACACTACAAATTGTCTGCTCCTTTTATTGCCATAGATAATAATACACGCATTCCCACTTGCATTACACATTGCGACAACACAAGACAAGCTATAAAACACGTTGAGTGCCAACTCGCTCATTTTCTCCGATTTGTGGTAAGTCCAAGGAATAGATAATATGTGGTAAGGCATGTACGTGACGAATGTGAATAATATCAATACTTGAATGGTCTTCGTTGCTGAGAGCCTATTTGCAGAATCTTTGGACTTGTTTTTCCTTGCTTGATCTATTTGCTTGTCTGACTGGCTCATTCCTGTTTGATCTATTCTATCGTTTGTCGTGCTTACTCCTGTTTGCTCTATTTGCTTGTCTGACTGGCTCATTCCTGTTTGATCTATTCTATCGTTTGTCGTGCTTACTCCTGTTTGCTCTATTTGCTTGTCTGACAGGTTGATTCCTGTTTGATCCATTGCATTGGAATCGTTCACCATCTCAGTTACATCTTGGGTCCCTTCTGATTTCTTCTCAGACAACTGAGATGGTTTTATTGATTTGTTTACACTGTTGACGTGGTTCTGTAGCTTTTTTATCAAAAACATGTAAACAATTGCAGAGAAGACCATAACAAATATTCCAACGCAGATTAAAGTTATCTGGAATCCAGTTGAATGCGTAAATGTCGAGACCGCTGAGATGGCGCTGGCAAGAGCAAAACTAACAATGACTAATACTTTCATTCGACAGTTGTTCATGTATAAGTTGTACTGTTGCATTTTTGTAACTTGGAGGTATCGGTCGATGGAGATACATGACATGATAAGAAACGAGAAATATGCAAGTAAAACTGTTGGAAATGCAATGATTTGCTCAATAAGACAACTTCTCCATGCTTCCACCGAGAAGACAATAACTTGAGCAGGGAAGGCAAATATACCAAGGCCAAGATCTGAAATGCTTAGTATCAAAATCAGTTTGTTTGATATTGTCTTTAACTGACCTGTTTCATGTAAAGTATATATCAAAAGAATGTTCGAGAATAACGTGACAAGAGATAAAATAGCGCACAAAATTGCATACATTACTTGAAACGCTCTGGGAAAATCATGGGATATAAGTGTTATGCAAACCTCCATCTTCACTCTCTGCTTCTTCTTTCAAACTGGAAAGTTTCGTTGTGCTATCGCATGTAAGGATGCTTATAAAATCTATGTAATTCGACAGAACTTGTCAAGTGAGCCGAATACTGCAACAAATATCAAGAGCTTTAAGAATGTTTCAGTACTTCTTATGTTCTTCCAGCAACAAACGACTTTCCCTTTGACTCTCCGATTCGTTAAAACTAGATATTATGTTTCGTTGTATGATTACCAAAGAAATTTGTTTGTAGCAAGCAAAATGTTTCAATAAACCACAAGCACGACCACAAGTTAGCAGACTACTTTATTTCCCTGACGTTCCTAGGCGACATCTTTGGATTTTAAACTCCTCATTGCAGCTTCTCTTTTTTTATTCCCAATCCTCGCTAGACATCTATCAACATCGATGGTCAATGAAACAAACTGATTATTACTCGCCTCACAGCCATGTCTTTCTGGTGTCAATCTAAGAATGATGTGAATGCCCTTGCACAAGCTAAACAAATCTAAATCTATGTCCAATTGTCCAGCTGTCTAAATATCACGGCTTTTTTAATGATAACGTTGTCTTCTATTTCCGAAAAAGTCGACCTCAGAAGATTTATTTTCTCCAACATTTATTGACAATTTCTTCATCGGCTAAAGTTGCCTGTTATCATCTATTTGTTGCAATCAGTGAGCTATACATTACAAAGGAGCTATGTAAAGCTCCCTGGTTGCAGTCACCCAAAGTGTCAGTAACCTGCTGCATATCAACTTTTGGCTTTAAAATTCACCTGATGTATTCAGATTCTCCACGGGGGTAGGTAGACTGATTACATTACGATTTGTCGTAAAGTTTTGTAATTGCGAGCGGAAACTAGGGACGAAGTGTAATAAGTCTAACGAAGAGGCACACGGAAGCATACGAAGCATTATGGCCTAACAGGGGGGTCCAGTCAATTTGAGGGTCTTACGAAATGGCAACGAAATGGTCCTGTGTCAAACGCATACAACCAGTTGAGGGCATTCCAGGATTCCTGGCCAGTTATAAGATTTCAACTCAGTATGCTCCTCCGCATGTCAATATGGTCGTTGCAGCAATGATTATCAATGAATTTGGAAGTTTTCTCGTTTTTTTAAATCTGTTTTTACAAAAGAAAATTTTGAAAAACTGTAGATAATTTTCACTACTAGATGCTACCAAATGGCCCAGTTTTAGGTCCACGAACTACCATTTGGGGGTTTCTGTAAAAACATACTACCATTTGAGGGTATTTGCAGTGGCGTCGTGGGAGCATGATTTTAGGGGGGGCCAAGGGTCAGAATTTTCCGACAAAGACACATTTTTCCGACAAAAATGAAGCAGGAATATAACGTATAAAAAGTGGCAAAATGTCTCAGAACTTTTGTCATATAAAAGTTCCATAATAGCGAAGAATTTTTCAAAGGGACACAGCAGTCCTGTTAAGAGGCGATTCTTGTTGGAGGTGAGGCTGTTGTCGAGACGTGATTGGTGTTGGGGGTGAGGCTGAAGCTAGATGCGCAAGGAGGGAGGAAAACTGGGGGTTCGGGGGCTTGCCCCCGGCAAAATTTTCTGTGACCACGCCCTTTAGATCGTTGCAAAACGCCCCTATTTTGAAGAATCTACTGTTTGTTTTTCATGGGAAATTTCGAAAAAAGGACCTCAAAAGCACTGAAAAATAGATCGTTTTCAAATTTTAGATAACAACGTGATAGCTTGATATAAATCTTCATTCCTATAAGCATCCGTTTACAGAAACTGCAAGTAGTTCCATCTTAGTAATCATTTCCATTTTCCTCAACAATATTCACTTGTGCAAATTCTGACGAGCAACTCATTGAAAGCTTAATGCACAAACCATAAATGCATGACATTTTTTAAAGGGGCATTCCGCAGAAAAAAACTGGATAGCGGTGAACTGCGTTGTTTGCTTTTAAAACGAACATGCTTATCATTATAAACATTTTCCAATGTTTCTCCAACTTGAATAAAGCTCAAACCAGCCAAAAACGAAACAAAATAGAGACCGAGAACTCAGCCATATCCTGGAATTTGAATCCGAGACAGAAAAACGAGAATTCTCGGTAAAGCCGATCAATTCTCTTTCGCGTAGTCGACCCTGGACACATGAATGAACGAATACAACAGGACATTCAAACTCAATTTAACGAGCGTTGCGCAACGAGCCTATCAAGACTCGCCGATGGCCGACCGACGGACAACAACGAAAATATTCTACCTTTGTTCTCCGAGAACGATGCATAAAATGGTAGGGTATTGAAATTAAAATTGGTCAAATGTTTCCTTCCATATCTCGCATTTGAGAAGTGCGATCGAGGAAAGGAAAACGATTTCCAAGGGCTGACATAATCTGTTTCTCGATCGGGATCACAAAATGAATCTCTGCATGCATTTAATTTTCGAGGAACGCCCCTTTAAGTATGAAGCGTGCAAAATGAATTGTAAATTTATCGTTTTTAACCACCAAAATGAAGGTAAAACGACCGAATTTTCGGGGAAAAGTCCAGGAATGTTTTGACCGAAAGCATTTGTCTGAAATTTCTTCGTCCGAAAATTTTGCGCCTATTGTGTCTATTTTTCCAATAGAAAACACACTTTCTATCGATTGAAAAAGCAATTTTTTGCAGAAAAACGAGTGAAGGACCTAGTTTTTTGCCGAAAGACCTACTTTTTCATCAAAAACTACGTTTTCGCGACCGAAAAAGCGATGTTTCATGTACACATTTCGATTACCATAAAGTAGCTATGTAAAGAAAATAGATTAATTCAATTTTTTTCGATTTTCCGACAACAGTGGAAAACTGACGAATTTTCCGAAAACATTTTCACAGGGGGGGCCATGGCCCCCCCTGGCCCCCCCGGCCACGACGCCACTGGGTATTTGTCAAAATGTTTGCTTTGGCCCTCTACCTGACTGGACCCCTCTGTCAGGCCATAATGGGAGTACCCCTCCCCCACCTGGGAATAGACCTTTTAGCTATTTCTGAATTGAACGATATTTTGATACATTCTGAGGAATTTTCGAATGTAAACAACGGTGAAACTAGGGCGAAGCATTAAGATAAAGCGATTTAGCAATCACAAGAAGAATAAATTTCACCAGAGTCAATAGAACTCCGATTTCACATCTTCTATGCAGCCGACCATGTCTTGCTTTCTCTGTTTATGTTGATTTGACCGATTGCACTTAGAATTTTGAAATCTATTCTTCAGCTTCAGCGAGAGCAATCGCCATGTCTTTTCAAAGCCTGGGTTTTTTGTTTCATGAAAATTGCCCTTGCTCAACGGTAACAGAAGCTCAACGCCACTCAGTCGAGCCTCTGGTATGAAAATGTATAAAAATACACTCAATTTGAGACGCTTTTGTGAAAAAGCTAAAACAAAATAAGATGCAAAAAAACTTTATCTGAAATTTAAGTATTCGGATTTGTTCTTCTTCCGTATTCATCTGCTTCGACCTGAAGTCAGCAAAATTAAATTTTATCATCCAAGTCATCCAAATGGTAGCCTGCGCGCATCAACCAATATTTGGAGGTTCTCTTGCCTATTTTCCACGACTTGCGTCAATTTAAAGAGATATGACCGTCTTTGGTGGGTTTTATTTCAGAGGATAGGGCTCCCCCGAGAAAGAATGCAATGCCGTTTGATATGCAAAATTGTCTTATAGAATCAATACATTCCACTAAAATCTTATCAGCTCCAAATGATATGGCAAACAAGAATCAGAGACGTAGGAACCGGGGGGGCACTGGGCACACGTGCCCCCCCAAGATTTTGGAATAAACAAAGAAGTGCCCTTTTTATTTTCAGGAAGTGCCTCTTTAGCTTGATAAAATAAGTGCCCTTGAAGTGTCGTGCCCCTCCAAGTTTGAGATGCTTCCTACGTCCCTGTCAAGAATAGAACCTGCGTGAAAAGCCACATGTGTAGTGTATGGATAAGAAAGAGCTAGAAAAGGGACCCAGTCCCTTGGGCGATACGTACGTCATTTCTGTTTCAGACAAAGCGATTTGACGGCCAGGTAAAAAACTCGGAGATGTCGGAGATGTCGGAGATGTCGGAGCAAAGACTCTCCAACGTTTCTCAACTCCGACTTTTTTACCTGGCCTTATATGCTCTACTAAAAAAGTCAGAGATGTCTTATCTCCGACGTTTTTCAACTCCGACTTTTTTACCTGGCCTTATATGCTCTACTAAAAAAGTCGGAGATGTCTTATCTCCGACGTTTTTCAACTCCGACTTTATTACCTGGCCTTATATGCTCTACTAAAAAAGTCGGAGATGTTCAGAGATTGCATATTATATAACTCTCTACAATTCAAATTCTCTTCATTCGCCGTCACAACACTCAATCAATAAGAAACTAGGTCCTGAAATTTGTAGTAACTTTGTCTTAACGTCTTAATTTATCACTATTCATTGTGGACGGTAAATATAGTTCTTTGAACCGAAAAAATAACGAGAAATAAAGAAGACGTAGATAAAAGAAAGCATATAAAAGTGGCTCAAGCTACCTGCAATCGAATCCTGGACTATCAAATATCAAACTTCCCGTTGAAATAGATCATTTATCCATGATTTTCGACGGGGAAACAAACATTTCAACGGGGAAATAACAGAAACAAGGCAGGGAAATGTTGCAACTCAAACTTAGCGGGGAAACACATTATTTGGCGGGTCATCCTTTAACCTTGGCGGGGCATCGTTTCAGCGGGGTCGTTACTCGGGGGGGGGGGGGGGGTGTATACAAGGAACAAGTGAAAAATATAATGAAAGAAAGTGTCTGCTAGATTGCTTTTCAGATTGCTCTTACTAAAAATGACGTTTTTCAACTAATTCTTGCTATAAAGTTTCTTATCAGTTGTAAATGAAACAAAAAAACCTGTCAAACTCACCCATGTCAATTGTTAAAAGACATCTCCGACCTTTTTAGTAGAGCATATAAGGCCAGGTAAAAAAGTCGGAGTTGAGAAACGTCGGAGATAAGACATCTCCGACTTTTTTAATTGGGCCATATAGGGCCAAGTAAAAAAGTCGGAGTTGAGAAACGTCGGAGATAAGACATCTCCGACTTTTTCAGTAGAGCATATAAGGCCAGGTAAAAAAGTCGGAGTTGAGAAACGTCGGAGAATCTTTGCTCCGACATCTGCGATTTGACAGCCTTACTCGATTTCACACCTTCAACACAGCCGATCATAATGTTTTGCTTTCTCTGTTCATTTTAATTTGATTGAGCTCACTCAAGAGGTGTGAAATATATTCTTCAGAAAAGCAAGTCGCTTTTTTTGCTCAAGCACTCTGTTGTGGCGAACAAGGGCAGATTTTGTAACACAATATAGCACGGATTGCTTTTGTTGACACCTGAATTCAAAGCGATTAGTAATAGTAAATAAACCAGTAATTCAAAACAAAGAAAGCCGCAAAAGTTTCTCTGAAACCTAGGGGTAGCTAGCGCGCTCGTTGTGCATTCCAGACATTGTTTTTAAGAGCAAACATGATCATATATCGAAAGAAGAAGGATGTATCTACACATCTACTGTACGTCGGGCACTTTATTTACTTGGTTTATAACCTAAAACTAAGTGTTTTTATTACATCCAAAAATAAAAGTATTGAATCACCTCCCAATCGGCTTTTGAACAGTTTTGAACCAAATAAATAAAATGGGAGAAAACAGAGTCGTGTAATAATTCATAATTATCTATCTCCAAGAGAGTGCAACTACCGAAATAGCTCTATTAAGCCCCCCCCGGGGGCTTATTCAATTTCGGACACTCCAGAGGGGGCTTAAAAGAGAAGGGGGCTTAATAGAGTATTATAATAGGGTCTTATTCACAAAATCAAATTTAAACGATACAAATGGTAGCTTTTTAGTTCTTTTACACCATATTTTGCGGACTCAACGTATAATTTTACGAGTCAAACACACAAAATTCGACATAGTTTTATCTTAACAGAATTAACATGCAAACATATCTAGCTCAATAAATGGGAAATATTTGGTAACCTTTAGAGCTTGACATAAGTGGGGGAGGGGGGGGCAGAAAAAAGAGGGGGCTTGTTTTAAACTTTCGCTGAGAGGAGAGGGACTTCTGAGAGGGATGTCTTATTTTCAAAGGGGTTCACTCAAAAATTTGGAGATAGGAGTTCCAGCCCCACTGAGGATGTGTGAAGGAGTTACCCCAGGAGTTATCTTCCAGCCTTTACCCCCTGGGACAGCATTTGATCCAAAGTAAGATTTTCATTCAATCAGCTGGGAATATAGCTGAATTGCATTTTGAATTTTAAAGTCAAAGAAGTATTTGTTTGATTCTGTCTTCAAGGAACAGATGCGCTTGATGTTTTAGACAAAACAATTAAATAGCTAAAACAAATAAACTGACTCAGAATGGCTTTTTCACAGCTTGTTTTCTTAAAAAATATAAACATGATTTTCTTAAAATACAAATATTGTTTTGATAAAACACTGTTACTGCAGTCAGATGGTATTTTACCTGCCACATGCCACAACTGAAATAAGAAAGGCTCAGAAAGATAATACAGTGCAGGTGTTATGTACATTGACATGAGAAAAAATTCTCAAAGACTCCGAAGAAGTTTCAAGTTTTAATTCATACTCTTACTAATTTGTGAGAAGCATGAAAGATGGTAAACTTTTGAACAAGAGGCAAAATCAAAATTTTTCTGAAAAATTCTTAAGAATCATTTGGCAAGAAAAATGTGGGCATTCTGTAACAATACAGATAGAAATATTTCTTATCGAAAATATCAATAACATCAGTCAACGATGAGAAGATAAAATGTTGTTGATTCCAGAGAAGGTACTGGCCGGCCAGTCTGTAGGCAAACACACATTCCTTTGAAAACAGTTGAGAGCAAAGAGAATTGGTAAAGACAAGTCAGATATCAATCAATAAAATCTTATTTAAAACCAAATTATTTCCCTTTTAATCATAAATTTACTTGTAGGTTAACCAAAATCAATCTGTGTGCCATCAGCTCCATGCTAATATTCCTATACACCAACTGAATCAAAATCTGTTCAAGACTGCTTTTGATAAAATTTGATATTTCCAGTGGCGGATTTAGGGGGGCAAGTGGGGACAATTTATCCTGACTCTAACACACAATTTTTTGACTGTTACGATTTACATATGGGGGAAACATATAGATCAAGGCGTTATTTAGGCAGTAAATCAAAGAATTTTCTTCAAAAAGCGTCCAAAACATTTGTGCGCGCTCTCAGCGCGCTCACATTTCATTATCTTTGGCGCCCTCTTTGCAAGTTGCCCCCCCCTTCAAATTTGGGCTGGATCCGCTCCTGGATATTTCTGAGTTTTACAAATTTCTGCTTGCATCAATAGGTGACCATTGCACTCCTAGCACATTGGGAAAACTGCAGTTTTATAGTGACCTACAACCAAAGATAACCATCCATCCCTGCTAACAAGGTAAATACCAAAATATCTAGGAAATTCATTGTGCAACTTGATAACACACAGATTGACCATGTATAACCTTTGATAAAATTATTCCGTTATCATTGCTACTGTTTTTCTCTTCAAATAACATTGAACAGAAACTACAATGCTCATTGCTGTTGCTGAAAAACCTGCAAGAACAAAAAACGCTGACCCAGAAAATGTTGACACAGTTTCTTTGTAGATGGTATTTGACATGACGTTTGCCAGCAAAGCCCCAAAGGCTTCCGCAAATTCTATTGCTGCTAAAATAGACCCATGGGAATCAACAGGAACTTGTTTTGTCATAAGTGATCGTAAACCACTTGTTGCTCCACCAATTGCAATCCCACTAATGGCGGACAGAAAGAGCATCAGCTTGGAAGTTGATAAACCAAGCAGCACATAATTTCCTGTCTGACTCAAAAGGCCCAAAACTATAATTGCAGTGTCGCTAAATCCAAAACATCTAACAGCAAGTTGTGAGACAATAACTGTCCCAATGCCTCTTACCACAGAGGAAAGTGCCATGTAGTATCCTACTTCTTCTGACGATAGATTGAATGGACGATGTTTCACAAATAATACAGTGATATAAAGCTCTCCCGTAATAGCTACAATTGCAAACCAAAAGCTTACAAGCAATGCTATGAGTGAGCCTCTTGATTTACACTTCCAAATTACACTGAAAATTGTATTCAAATGCTTGATGGGGTTGAGATTGTGCCTAATACTGCTAGAGGATAGACGCCCTCTATTTGACTTCTGACAAAGTATTGGTCTGCTTTCTCCATCGGAACCATCAGTATCAGATTTTTCCAAACTGGAATTTTCTGTGTTATCTTCATTTCCTTTAATACTAGCAGTGTCTTCAAGTTCTGAATTTGATTGCTTCTTCCTGGCACTTTCAAATTTCTTTGGATCAGGCAAGATGAACACAACATAAACAAACATAACTCCACTCATTGTTAATGTAGCTATGAAAACAGGGCCATAACCAAAATTCTGCAGCAAATACCCGCTCGCAAGACCAGCTGGGCCTCCACTGAAAAACATTATACCTTCCATAATTGCCATTCGCATAGTCCGCTTGGAGCATTTTTGAGTGATGTCTGCCATGTAGGAGTATGCAATACCATAAGCCCCCTGAAAGTCTCCAAACACTGGGGTTGACAGTGCTCCAATTACAAGATACACAGGGGGGCTGGACATAAATTTCGTGGCATTCAACAAATAAACTGCGCTTTGAACGCCAAGGAAAATTGGCGGTAGCAAAATGACTTTCTTGCGTCCTATCTTATCCGCCAAAGGTCCCCATATAAGTACTGTAAACATACTTGGAAGCAAGGTTGCTAAGAAAAGAATAAGGACCCACATTGTCGATGTTTCTTGGACAGCATCTTGTTCGTGTTTGAAATTATTATCCGTCAAATGTAGGCACACTGTGGCATTATATTTGGCATTGCAAACTTTCTTCAGTACCAATTGTGGTATGACGCTGATATGGACAGTGTAAATAAAGTTGAGGAGTAAAACGAATGGTTCTGTAGTAATTAACAGCATCTTACCAGCACAAACTGCAATTATTCGTTGGACTTTTCAGAAGAAGCCGGGTCGTGTTACTGGACTTCGGAAGTGGAAGAAGTAAGTCGGCTTTGATGTCACGCAGTAGTCACGCAGGCCAGATATTTTCTTCTTAAGTTTCTTAGAACCCGAGAACGAGGATGTCGATCAGAACGAGGCATCTGGCGCCAAAATTTTACAAGATGGCAGCGATCAGCAAAGGCATCGAGTCTTTGCAATGTGTAATATGCTTGGGAAGGCGGGTCTGCCACGAGCATATTCAAAGTGGTACCGTTGGCGACTAACTTTTTCAAAATGGTACCCTTGGCTAGACCAATTTCTTCCAAAATGATACCCTTGGCTAAACTAATTCGAAAACCAATACCCATGGCTAGATTCATTTCAAAGCAGGCCCAACACCAGCCTTGAATTCATAGGGGGGCGAAGAACCAAAATTTTCCGACGCCAAAATCAACAGCAACAACCCCAATTTTAAGAATCATGCACGAAAGGATTGATGTGCTCCTTCAATGACTAGATTTTGGAATTATTTTCCAGTTTCAACGCCGGAGCCTTCAAAATTAGTGAATAAAAGCAAAGGTATGCTGTAGATTCAAAATTCATGGCAGAATTTATCCTCGAAAGTCAATAAATTCATGTTCTAGGCATAATTTGCATTCTCCCAATAAAATCGTCTAAATGTGGGCCTGTAACCACAAAAAATCCGACAGTTAGAGTAAAATTTCCGACAAAGAGCCTCCTGGGGGCCGCTCCACCCCCCAGCTCCCCCCACTGGCTTCAGCCCTGTTTCAAAGCCATTCGAGTAAGCAGATATCTCAACTAAATATCAGCAAAAATGGGTTGTCAAGATGAAAAACTCTTGCCCAGACTACTTTAGCTGAAAACATGACCACACATAAGCATACGGGAAGAAAAAATCTAGGGGGGCTGCCCAAAACAAAGTCCATTGTTTAGCATAATTTTTGCCCGACTGAGGGTATTTTTTGCCCGATTGGGGGCTCATTTTCGATAATTTTTCTAGAGTGGGGGGGGGGGCCGACCCCCCACCTCGTACGCTTATGTGACCACATGACCGTTCCCTAGACCAATATTGTCAAATATGATACCCTTGGGTAGACCGTCAACTACACCAACACTTGCGAAAAAGTATACCCTTGGCTAGTCTAGATGTCCGAAAAAGTATCCCCTTGCTCGCAGCACATCCCCAGGTACCTTTACTATGGAATAACCCCCCCCCCCTGTGGTAATATTTTTAATAATTTAACATGTTGGGCGGACTATGGAATAAAAAGTACAAGGCGGCCGATACTCAAAACTGAAATGTTAAGCTATCACTCAACGGCCATCTTAGATGTGGAAATTTTGTTTGATAAAAGCACTCATCTTTCAGACCCAAAAATTTGGAAAATGCTGGTAAAGGGTTTGTATGGGAACAAGAATTTCATATTCAATTCTGTCTATGATTTAGTTGCCATTGAAATTCAATTCTATTCCGAAACTGACAATATTGTATAAATGCAAATTTCGATGGCAAGTAAATCATGGATCAGAACGGGACATGGAATTCTCGTTCCCATGCAAACCCCTTACCAGCATCTTCCTTATTTCTGGGTATAAATGATGGGTGATGTTACCAAACAAAATTTTCACATCTAAGTTAGCGTTTGACTGGAAGATTAACATTTCAGTTTTGAATATTGGCTGCTTACTTTTTATTCCACAGTTCGCTAAACAATCTAACTTTTTTACTTAGCTTAGCGGGTAATTGGTATTCCATCAAAGGTAACTTTTGGAACTTGATGTAATTCCCAAACCCCACAGAAAGCTTCTAGCTCTAAGACAGAAACAGACAAATTTGCAAAAAATCCTAGAATCTAATTTAGGCTTTTTGCTAAAGATTAAGTCATGAATTTTTAAAATCGGTCCAGTGTACGATTTATTGTGGCCTGCCAAATGTGCATAGTTTATTTTGGCACACCCGGTAGGAAATTATGCAAGGGAACAAAGTTTTGGCTGGCATTTTTGCAAAGAGTTTTGACCGACAAGTTGTTTAAGGCTTATAGTTTGACCAAACATTACACCGACTAGTGATATATGATATGATAGTAATTTATTTATACACGATACACCCTTCAGCTACGATTTAAATAGAATACATACATCAGGTAAATATCAAGTAAAAATAGAATAAACAACCTAAGATGCCGTTCTTCCATTATAATGCAATGCATTCCAGTTATGCTGCTTTTTGAAATGTTTTTCCTTCATCCAATTCATCTGATTGTCATAAACATATAAAATATGGAAGTAATATTGTTTGTGTGAGTAGATTTTTGCTCAATCATTTCATGTTACATAATTTCCCCTTATTTTCTAACTAGTTTCCATCGTCTCTCCATTTCAATTAGTTTCCATCGTCTCTATAGCAAACTTTTTTGCTTCTTCAGATTTCTTTTTCTTACGTCCTACCCCACACTTTCTTTCTTCTTCCTCCTTCTTCGATTGATTGCCTTCGATTTTCCCTCACGTTGCTCTTCAAGGAACTTCTGAAACTTTTTTTTGAGTGGCCCTTGCTTTCTCTTATCCTGGCAGCCTACTTCTTCAAGTACTGCTCGGATACGCTGGCAGAGTTCTCGGAATTCCGAAGAATACTGTTCGTCTTTCAACAAATTAGGATTTCTCTCAAGCATTGTTATGGTGACATGATACGGCCGCTCAGTGGACAACCGTTGCCCACGTCTTGACTGTTTGTCCTCCACGAATTCAACTATTTCCTTGAAATACCCCAAAGCATCTTTCGGTTCCAATGGTTTCAATAACTTTTCAGGCCATTTACTGTCCAAAGTAAGAAGACAATCGATCAACTTTACCCGCATCCAATCTTCGATGAGAGATTCACCATCCTTTAGAGAACTATCCTCTTCTGAGCTCTGCTTGAGCAAAGATAGAATCTTCTCAATATGTGCTTGAATTTCTTGAGATTTCCCAGATTTCATGATGGTTTCATTTACATTCTCCAGAAATGATATATCGCGCAGAATCTCTTGCTTTGCAGGCCCTCTCGTTGATGCAATGATAAGGTCAAGGAAGTATGGATCCTGTTTATGTCCAACGTACGGATACTTTTCCTTAATTCTCAGTGCCTCTACAGCATATGCTTTTCTTTCTTGTTCAAGCACTACATGAGCGGTTCGAGTTGCCAACATTTTATGCCATTTATAACAGAGCCCTGGTTGTTTCTCAGAAATTGTTTTTTCCTTCGAATGTTCGCAATCAAAATAAAATTCTCTAAACTTCCTAATGCATTCATCCATCTTTTTCTTTATTTCATCCTCATCATAGATGAATGTATGCATTTTGATTATTATGTCGAATAATCTATCGAACATTTCTACTACTGTGTCCTCATTGTCATGAACCATTTGAGCCAAGTCATACTTAAACGATGTAACCAGTAACCCAAGCCCTTCTGCTTGTTTTTGTTGCTCGTTGGTATTTGAAAGGAACTTTCCCATTGTAGTATATAGATTCACCATCTTTTTTTGGCCCAGGAGCCTAGATCGCTCTGCTATTTTGTAGGCTTCACGAAAATGCACCTCAGCCATTTCATATTCTTTCTCTACCTCCATTTGTTTTGCAATGCGTTCATGGCAATCAATAGTCAAGAAGCTGTCACCAAAATTTTTTAATGAGATCTCCAGAGATTTTTCCAAAAGTTGTAGCTGCCTTTCCCTATTTCTCTTTTTGATGCCATAAAATTTCCCAGCCAACTTCCAAAATTTCAGTTGATAATAAGCCATCACTTTCCTATGCTGTTGAGATGTACTCTGATTTTCAAGGACGTTGATTTTATTTTCGAGTGCTTGCACAAATGTTTCCAGCGTGTCTCCTGCCATAGTATTTGTGGGCGTTTTTCTTGTATCGAGCTGGTCGTACAGCTTTCTCATGTCAAACATCATGTCTTCGTATCTTCTCATCAAACTTTTATCTTTTCTCTCTGTGAAATCTGCAATGGTCTCATCGATACACGCGTTGAGAGTGCTATGGTGAACATCGTCTGTTTGTTTCTTGAAATAATTAAACAATACCTGTATTTCTTTTTTCGGCACCTGGTAGTACAGGAATCTCATTAGCAAAATGAAAGAAGTGTCATCATCTCTCTCCAATGTGCTTCTTACGAATAAAGCCTCTTCTCCAATGCTTATTCGCCCTTCAGTAAACGTCTTATTGATCAGGGTCATCAAATGATCATAGGCATGAATTTTCTCATTGAATTCAGCAACGCAGTCTGGGGACTTGTCTTTCTCGAATGATCTTTCGCTGATGTCGAATATATATTCAATATAGACTGATGTCAGTGCCTCCTCATACATCAGGATGTCACTTTCCTCCATCACGGAATCTCTCAAGAAAGGATGAAGACTGTGGCCTAAACCAGAGGATTTGGTAAGCATACCCTTTGCTTCTAGGCTTTCAAAAGGTATTTCTTGTACACCCAACTGCCTGCAAAGTTTATCTGCAAAGTATCTACCAAATGAAGATGGAAAGACGCACAAAATCTTTATTAACTGGAGCTCTTCCGAGGAGATGCTTTCTAAGATAACCTTTAAAAGTGCTTTGATGTTGTCTGATACAGCACTCAATGGAAATTTCTTTATGCGCTCAAGCAAGTACCTGTCATCTCCTATTTCCTCGAGCAGCATCTTTGAAATAACGTCCAAGAAGAATGGCACTCCTCTACACTTTTCAACCAGCAAATCCACGTGAACGTGTTTCTTGCTTGGTAAGGCAATTTTTAGGAATTCTCGAGATTGTTCCTCATCTAAATGTTCAATCAGCACGTTGACAGAATCTGGAAAGACTGATTGAGCGACTGGATATCTCGACACACCGAAAATTTTGAAACACCCAGCACAATTATCTGACACAATGTCCATCAATTGCTTGATGCTGTTCATTTCGTATGCTTCACTTTTAGTTTCATTATTGGGTGGAATAACTTTTTCAATGTTGTCCAATATCAAAAGTGTTTTCGTCTGGTTGTTCTTTAGTTGCCTCAGCTTCGTTTCTAAACACCGCACCTTATCATTGGCTGCACTGCTGATGTCACAATTAAGCTTTCCCAGGATTCCTGCACACATCTTTTCAAATTCATCTTTGCTATTAAGAATCATGGGCCTAACGTCTGCCATTACCACGTTGTCATAGTTACCTTTCAATTCATGTGCCAATTTCGTAGCAACTGCAGTCTTGCCATGGCACGCAAAACCATGAAGGACAACAAAAGAGTGCTTCTCGATTTCTTCCTTCAATTTTTCAATAACTGTAACTCTTCCAACAAAATTTTCCACGATCGATGGCACTTTGAATATCTTTTCTGTGAAGAAACATAGGCATAGTTGAACAGAAATGAAAACGAAAATCTGGCGAAGACCGTACAGATGTTACTTGTATAAATGCCTAAAAATACCCACACATTCCAAAGCATCTTGTGAAAAATTAAAGGGTAAGACCTTTGAAGCATATTTGAACAGATGAACATATAAAGCATCATAAAGAGACACCTTGGAGACTTCTGGTTAAATATTTGCTCCACGTGGCAAGCTCCTAGCCTGCTGCGTGCAAACTCTACTGATTCCCCTGAAGAGAAGCGATGTTCCTCCTCCAGTAGGCTCCCAGATTTGATTTATTTTTATTTATCTAACGGGGAGGGTAGCCCTTCAGTAGAAGTGCTGATTTTCAAGGGGCCCTCCCATAAATTAAAACTAAACTAAATTACAAAAATGATTAATATAAAAACTTCAGAATCTAAAAATCTAAGCCTATTTCACAATCTAAAAATCTATTTACAATATCTAATGTTTATTAAAAGAAAAAAAAAGAAGAAACCCTATATCGTCGGCTTAAATAAGCTAACGGTGGGTGCTTGCTTTGACTCAGCTGAGAGGCTATTCCATAACTGCGCTCCTCTGAAAGAAAAACATTTTTGACCGTTTGCTGTTTTTTTTCAAAGGCAGCCTCAGGTCCGTGTTTGTATTGCGGAGGATACGGGAGGAGCATGCTGAGTTTCTTGTGAAAAGGCTACTCAAGTACTGCGGAGCCAATCCATTGAGGGATTTGAAGACCATTGTTCCAGAATCATTTTTAATGAGTTCCTGAATGGTCTTCCAACCCAGCCCTTCAATAAGTGGTCTGCCTGGGGTGTCGTAGCAGCTGTTGACCTGAGCTTCGATAAGTGCATTCATAGACAATACAAAGATCTTTCAAGGAAAGATGGCAAAAATATTGAATATAGCCTCAGCGGAAAGGGAAGACCCTGCTTGGAGAAAGTTTATCATAACAATCGTGCTTGGAGCCCCTGCTTACTATGTATGATGTAATTTATGAATTCAGGCCCCAGTTACGCAATGCCGGATTCATCACACACGGGATTCCTTTTCGCATGGGATAGGGGGTGCAGTTACACGAAACTGAAGCAATTCGGCGTCACTCCATTCCATTTTCCCTGAGTAAAACCGAGTAAAACCACTCCGCTCTGGAGGTGAGGTGAAAATCAATACGATTCACTCCGCTTTCCATCTCGTGTAACTGCACTAATCCGGTGTCGCCCCCAGGGGGGACACTCGGCACATACACATACGGGGGGGGGGTCAGTCCGAGAAATTTTCAGGAACCCCAAAAATATCAGTTTAGCTTCATCAAAACCCAAAAATATCAGCTCATTTTATACCTTGACATCTGTAAATGAACATAAAAGATCCCGAAACAATGCAAATTGAGGCCAGGATTGCCTCTAAAGAACCCAGAAATATAATTTTCACAATATTTGATGCCCAAAAATATCAAAAACATAATTTCAATTTATTTGGACCCAAAAATATCATTTTCGGCAATATTCTGACCCAAAAATATCGGACTTACCCGCCCGTATGTGCATGTGCTGAGTACCCCCCTGGGGTGTCGCCCCACTCCATTTGGGCTTCGCAGTTGTCAAAGACAATAGATGTGGACTTGGCAGGGCAGGGTAACTCAGGGTCGTGTAATTGCAATCAAAAATGGGTATCCGGTGTCGTGTAACTGCAATGAAAACGGTGCGATTTTGACGAAGATGGGTTGAAACCAATCCGATGCAAAAAGCAATCCGGCATCGTGTAACCCAGGCCTCAAGCGTAGAATTCAAAGAGCCATTCGGTGAAAAATTTTCACCCAGGGTCTTCTGCAGGCACACTAAACTTTCCGACTATGTGAAAATAAAAGTTGACCTGAACGGAAACTATGGATTCACATTCACAGTGCAACTGACAGAACAGTTCAAGAACAGTGACATTTTCTATCAGTAAAAACACTGCAGCGTCGATCCATGGTTTCTGCTTAGGTCAAGTAGATTTTCAGACAAGACCGAAATTTCAGCGTTCTGAAAAATTTAATGTTTGAAAGTGTTACCTGATTGCGAATGTCTTTTGTCATCTACATAAAAAAACAAACAATAGTCAATCGCAGTTCGAGAATGAAATAAAAAAACTGGCAATGAAAACAATAGACAGAGTTTTGCGAACTGTATCAACATAACAAATAGAAGAAACTATTTTGTATAGCTACAATGTTAACGCTTTCTATAATTAGTTTTTATAAACAGCTGTTTCTGTGGCCTTGTGATAAATATTTGAAATTTGCTTTGCAAACATTATTGCTCAGTTTCGTACTGGTGGTCCCAGAAAAAAAGTATACACTCTCTCCAAATGTTCCTAGAAAGTTAACTTGAGCATAGATACCTTTTTTGTTGATATTGGCGCTTTGAGGGAAGAAAGATTAACATTGAAAGCTTACATTTGCCTCAACCTCAAGATCGCCTCCAAACCAGAGCTTTGGTCATTTGGCCTAAGCAAATCATTGAAGCGCATCGAAATTGAAAACTGACATTAAAGAAAATTAAGAAAATTCACAATGGGTGACTTCAAGCAGACAGAATATAAAATATGATCTAATATTGTTCAAATTTTATCAAGGCTGTCATTGATTTATTCACGGTGCTTCAAGAATTTGTTTAGGCCAAAACGCCAAAACTCTGGTTTGAAGGTGGACGCAAATTTGAGCTTTCAAGATTAATATTTCTGCTCTCAAAGTACCAATACCAACAAACGAGGTATCTATGTTCAAGTTAACTATCGAGGAACATTTTGCAAGACATTAGTCGTTGATCACAGCTAAATTTGCATTGCTGGATCACACCAAATCTGTATACTTCTTTTCATGACACCCGGTAGTACTAAAAGCATTGCTTTCCAAAGCAGATATGTTGTATGATTCTTCAGACAAAGCCTGTCAGCCTGGCAATGATTGGGTGTGTATGACTAAACAGCGAAGATTTGCTTCAGGTGTACTTACTTTCAAGGGCACTAATTCTTTGTTCATGATCATCGATAGTCTCGCTAATGTCCTCCATTTTCTTCCTTTCAGCAATGAGCTTTTGTTCCAACTCTTGAAAGTGGTCATTTTCCAGCTTTGACTCATCTATTTCACGTATTGCTTCCAAGCCATCCTGCCACCCAAGATTGCTAAATGCCATTTTTACTTGAGTCAGAACAAGATTGTAATCATCTTCGCTGAGCTCATTTGTTGGTGGATGAGCAAAGTATTCATTTCTTATTTTGCGGAGCGTGTCCATCAAATGCTCCTCTGAGTTCCTGTAAAGGTCTAAATTGCGGAATGCGAAGAACAAGGTTGTGCAATCCCAAAGCAAAGTGTCACCAGCTTTTATCTTTTCTTCATTGTATCTATACGATCTGTACTTCTGACGAAGTTCAACATCGAATTGTCTTCCACTGTGTGCGTCGTCCATCCATTCTGAACCGTAAAAATCTTTCCAGCGGACCTTGAATTTCTCACGAAGATTTTCCGGTATCACATTAAGAACAATTTTCGCTATTTTGAAGTAGTTTTCTTCCTTGGTCGAAACGTAACAAGCCATCTTAGCTGAAAGGGAAATTAATAAGAATAACTGTTAAAGACAATAAAATATTGTGCAGAATGGTGCAAGTTACTCTTGGTTCCAGAAAGGACGACATGGGATACACACGTGTATTTTTTTATAAGAAACTAAGAATTTGGGCCAGTACTGAAAGTTTCTTTTAATGGGAATCGACATAGTTAAAAACTGGCCCGGGCAAAGTCAAAAATATAATCTATTGTACTCGACGACTTTGACGCATCCGGTTTCATTGTGTAGGCAAAGAAACAATGGGTTTGTGGGCGTTTCTTTAGCCTATTTATAGCGGCTACGAGATATAGCTATGTCTATTCCCTTTAAAATTATCAGATTTTCAGTACTCAGAGTTTCTTATGAGTTTCTTAGAGGTTCCATAACAATCTTCATGTTCACTACCTGTGCCCTCGTGAACAGTTTAACCCTATTCTACATTACTCTCCTATGCAGAGGTTCCCCTGTCATTTTGCTTGCTTTTGCATTTTGCTTGCTTTTGCTACATGGGTAAATCAAGCACCACTGGTCACATGATCCGTTGCTAGGCAACGCAAAAACAATGGAAATTTGCTGATTTATGCTCTCCTCCTAAAAACGTAATATTTTCAACCAAAAATAGTCAATAAATAACTTTAAAGTTATAAATATGATACATATTGAGAATTCTTAATGAAACTGTCAAAAATTCTATTTTTGGAATTCTATTGTTATCACAGCTGTCAATCAAAGTCATTGTTGATACCTAAACAAATTAGTTGATGCTTTATTGGCATTTTAAATTCGTTTTTAGTAATAACAACCATATGAAATTGATCTTGGATTGCTAATTAGTCAATTTTAATCATAATACACTAATTATTTCATATGTTTATCATAAATATGACGTCATATATAAGTATGACGTCATATATCTTAAATTTCGCTGATGTCAGCAAAACACAAAAAGTTATATATCAAATGAAAGTAGACTTTAAAACAAATTGATTGGCACCAATTGCATTGAAATCAGATGTGTACGAGAAAAGTTATGCATGTTTTACTGATTTTCTGAGAGACCTGTTGTCAAATATGGGCATGTCATAGTCAAGTGACCAATTATATAACAATGAACTATTGTTATTTTGATGCAATATTAAATTTGATTAAAAGTCACCCAAGTTCCAGTGGTTTATCATGTTTAGCTTAAGAGTAATTACAGGAAGTATGGTTGGGGGGGCCTTTTTGCCCCCCCCCCCCATGTAGAATAGGGTTAAAACAAGGTTTTAAGACTTTCCAATGTTTAGACATTACTCAAGTACCTTACGAGTAATATGATACAGGCAACAAGTGAAAGTAAAATAAAAATATGTCAAAGACTTCCGTGATCAAAATAAATATTTTCCCTGTACTGGAGTTTCTTAATTTTTTGGCGATCTGGGAGTTGAGTTTCTTATGGGCAGTTTCTCATAAAAAAATACGTGTATCACCATCGTCATGTATAGGCCTATCATGGTAAGTGCCCTAAAGGTTCTTCACATTTTCAAAATTACAAATTTCGTAAACTACGCTTTCTAAATCTAAATTTCTGATTTCGCTCTTTCAGAACCGTCGATTGATCTCACAAAGCTATCAAAACCATTTTCTCATTTAGTTTTTGCAGTGCTGCAGCTACAGATGTTTTGGGTGTGGTTTTCTTCGCAGTTTTCAACAGTCCTACTATGTCCTCTCTGCTACCGCCTGCTGCATTGTTTGCTGGGGGATTCGTAGCTCAAGGCTGTAAAGCCAACAAATCACTATAAAGATAGAGATGAATTAATACACACCTTTTCAGACAGCACTAAAATTCCATAGGACTTGTTGCATTTTGATTCTGGTCATCTCAATCCAAATTCCAAACCAACGTTGAATCATACTCATATAATCGACACCGCAAACGCACCGGGGAATTCCCTTTGCTTCTTAGAAACCAAACAAATATGATCAAACAGCAGGTTTCGCTAATTTACATAAGTTCACATGTACATTATCTAGGCCTATTCTTTTTCGTCGTGTTGCGGTGTGCGTTGCGGGGAGTAATTCCATACCCTGGGTACCAGACTCTCCAACATAAAAACAGAGTTAGAGAGGCTGGTACCCAGGGTAGTAATTCCACTGCTTGCAGGGCTCATAAGAGTTTCCTACAAAGAGGTCTTTGATAACAGAGTTTTACCTACGGTAATAGTCCCAGACCCGTCCCAGTCATCCCAGACTATGAATTGTTAATTGTATGCAATTGTTTTTACCTGCAACTTGATGATAAAACAAAACTGAAACTTTGGATGTCATTCATTTATCTATATAGCTATTGCAGGCCACAGGTAGTGTGAGGTTTGAGAGGGAGGGGGGGGGGGGTAGTATGAAAATGAAAACTGACAAGTAACTCTCTGGTTGCTTCGGTGTTTGCCAAAATTTGTCTGGATTAGGCCAACCACAATATTTGTGATATTAACAGTCCCAGTCTCCAAAGAAATAAAGCGACATGGAAAAAGAATATTCCTTCTCAAGTCGCGCTTCAAAGCAGCCAAAGATGGTACCTTTTTCTAGGCCCCTGAGGCAGTTGCCCCCACAGATGTAAGAGCTGGGGGCACAGCGTGCATCTAGCCGTCCATACGTTTTCAAAATATCCTTTTTAAACCTCCAAATGCCCTTCTCTCAGCACTTTAAAGCTTAAGAGTTTATTCATTCATTATTCCATTTTGAGTTGGGAGGAAATATCTCCAGCTAATTCTGGTAATTTAGGCCTACTATACATGCCTCATACAAGCATGGAACCCATAGCTTAACGTCCCCTCCACAGGATGGCGAAATGAGTTGTTTCATCAAGCATCTGATCTGGAAGATCAACCATACTGATTTTGACATCACACGACTAAGTTTAACGTCAGTTACCTGACAAAAACTGTAATAAGAAATTCGGTCACACACCTCAAAGTGCTAAGAAAATGCCCTTCTGAGAGGTGTGCCCCCTAAAAACTGCTTGCTTCTTACATCCCCACATCCCCCATTCATTCTCCGTGCTCCTACTTGCAAACTCAAGTCATAGAATTGGTGAACAAAATTGCTTGTTTGGGTACTAAACAAGTATATTGTATGATGCAACTATCTCAGACTTTCTACGTATCTTACAATACAACGGTTGTATGTATTATGGAAGTCTTTTTGAAATAATTTTAACTAAACAACGATAAATGTGCAAACAGTCGTATCTACATATTCACATTGCAACTATTGTCTATTCAGCCATTCTGCACGCTGCAAACTTTGATTAAAGTGAAAGGGAAAGTTTATAGACTAAATACATGTCGCAGTTTCTCTTTTTGACTGAACTGCTACCGCTACAACTAAGACTCATTTCCCTTCACTTGCAGGAACGGATTAGCCTCCTACTGATTCAATATGGCCTAAACAATTGAAAGAATTGGGCCTAAATCACCTGCTATTTTTTCTCAAAAAACCACCGAGCCTAAAATGCCACAAAAAGCAGTTTTCCAGAACTGCTGTACCATAAAATAGCTATCAGTATTTAGATGACTGTTTCTAAGCCATATTCTGATTAGCACACGCCGATTAAGATTTTTGCCTGTCTTTACAGCTCTAGGGAAGTAAGGCCCTCAAGCGACAAAGAAAACATCAATTCAGCAAGGACAACATCAATTCAGTTCAACGAGAGGGGCACAGGCGTCAAATCTGATTGCATGTATCTTTCGTTTGAAGGGAGCTTTAGGTACTTTGCTATGATTGATCATGCAAGATTTTTGATATATTAGCTATTTTCATTTTCAAAAGTAAAGAGTGTTTCTTTTCATTGAAAGAATTCATTTACAGTTTTGATAAAAATTTAAATCATCGCAGATCCTAGACTGATAGAGGAAAACAGTACAGATATGGCGGTAAGCTGAAATCTGTTGCATGTTTTTAGTTTTAATTTTAATCAAAAATGACAGAATTGGTTTCTAATATATTCGAAAAAGCTTTTGTATGAGGTAGGATTTGAACTTTGAAATACATCGCACGCAGTAGCTTTTCGTTCCAAAAATGTGATAAAACCATTTCGTAAAATATGCCTAAGTGCGTTTACATGGGAAACTTCCAGCCCTCCTAGGCGAGATCTCGGGTATTCAATAGCGAGATCTCGTCTAGGCGGGCTAGCCCTCCTCTCATATAAACGAAAAAGAATTTTATAAGGATTATACCAGAACGTGAGATCTCGGCAAAGAGGGCTAGCCTTCCTCCATATAAACAGCATCTAAGTCCGTCGTCTCTCTCACGAAAGAATAAAATAACAATAATCGTTTAAATACATTTCGTCCTTGACACAAGCACACACACACACAGCCCTTAAAAAGCCTCCAAAGGGTCTGTCTTTTTGTTGTTTTCTATTCTAACACAAACTGCATTCCTCTGTAACATGGATCTTTCGTTGAGCTACTTACAACGTGCTGTCTAATAGGCCAGAAATTGAGCCATGCAGTGTTCGAATAATCAATGGAATGAAAAGGAAATGTCATTTTGATAAATACAGCTAGCTACACGCCTTTCTCTTATCAAAAGATCTTCATGGTATAAGACTGGACTGCTATTCACGAAATGGCACTGCACACAGAAACCCCTCCATGATGGGTTCGAAGAATCATTCAAAAGATTTGTCCAAGGCAAATGTCATCTTCATAAATACTCTTATCAAAAGATCTTCATGGTATAAGACTGGACTGCTATTCACGAAGTGGCACTGCACACAGAAACCCCTCCATGATGAGTTCGAAGAATCATTCAAAAGATTGCTCCAAGGCAAATGCGAATTTCGTCTTTATAAACACTCTTATCGAAAGATCTTCGAGGTGCAAGACTGGATTGCTATTCACGAAATGGCACTGCACATAGAAAGCCCTCCATGATTGGTTCGAAGAAATATGCCAAAGAAATTTCCAAGCACATGTCATTTTCATGAATACAGCAAAATGCACGCACCTACAAAACGACTTCGAGCTATAAGACTGGATGGTTATTCACGAAGTTGTATTGCGCACGATAAACACACGGCAATGGATTCGAACAATCACTGCAAATCCCAAAGGGAATTGTCTAACGCATGCATTTTCTGGTACTAACTGCATGCCTTGCTCACATCCTTGATCTGGCATACTGAAAATGCTACTTGATACATAAGCATGGAGGCATACAGCAATCACTCCAAAAGATTGGCAACTAAAGCATGGATTTTCTTGTATGAATAACACGCCTTTCTCACAACGATACATATTCGATCCGTGGAAGAGCTTTTTTGGTCAATAGCACGGAGGTATACAGCAATCACTCCAAAGCATTGTCTACGGCATGGATTTTCTGGTATGAATTACACGTCTTGCTCAAAATGAAACATCTTTGATTTTGTGGTATACTGGATTGGAAATGTTGTTATAGCCAATAGCACCAAGGCATACAGCAATCATTCCAAAGAATTGTCTACGGCATGGATTTTCTTGTATGAATTATACGTCTTGCTCAAAATGAAATATCTTTGATTTTGGGGTATTCTGGACTGGAAATGCTGTTATTGTCAATAGCACGAAGGCATACAGCAATCATTCCAAAGAATTGTCTACGGCATGGATTTTCTTGGATGAATTATACGCCTCTCTCCGCAATGATACATCTTCACTCTGGTATATTAGAAATGCTATTTGAGTCATTACCACGAAGACATACAGCAATCACCCCAAAAAGAAGTGCTTGAAACTATACAGGGTGTACCAAAAAAATTGTGCTCCGTTTGCCTAAAGATTGCAACAAAACGGCGAAAAATTCGCGCCAAACTTTTATATGATTTTGCTCCTCAAATGTTCGAATAAAGTTTGCTGCCATTTTCGTAAATATCCGTTGAAAAATGATGGAGCTACGATCTTCAAAAGACTAAATTTGTCTGATGACTCAAACCAGCGGTCGGCCATTTTTTCTTACTATTTTGCAGTGATAATCAGCTTCGCGTGGGGGTGAGAAATAGTGAGGTTAGAAATAGTTGGAATTTTCACGAGAGCTATGACATTGGAGGCTGCTGTTTCATTTCCCCTGTAAAGCTATCTATTGCTGCTAAATTAAGACAAAATGGCCGCCCGCTCTGGCTTCAGTCATCAGGCATTTGATCTCCTGAAGGTAATAGTTCCATCATTTTTCAACTGATTTTTATGGGGATAGTAGCAAACTTTAATTGAATATGTGAACACCAACATCATGCAAAAATTTGGCGAGAATCTCTTGTAGCTTTGTCGCAATCTTCAGGCAAACGGGGCACAATTTTTTTTGGGACACCCTGCAGTTTCATCAGAAAAAGAAAACAGCATTTCTTTGACCTCGTAATGGATCTCCAGCACATTGTGGCCTAGAATCAATATTCTGGATAGTTGTTCAGTAAATACTATTTTCGGACAATACCTCAAAGTAAAGTGTTGTTGTTCAGCATGTTTGATGTATTGTGCAATTATTGTTATAAATGATGCGTTTTAATTAGTTCAGCTTTCATCCTAGGAAGAAATGACAACATTTGTTTCAAAAAATGATGTTAAAATGAAATCGATAAGGAATGAAAAAGTCTGAGCTATTCGGAACATTGATGCTATTTGCTATTGGCCAATTTCACTAGTCATTTTTAAAATAGGGGGTGCTCTCTCCTTGATTAGCCTAGCTACTGAGAGAGCTCCTCCTCGAGAAATTCCCCGGTATACAATTCCCTTAAATTGCGTAGTTGATTTTTAAATGGGGGCAGGTTTTGTGGGGCAGTTTTTGTCTTGCAAAATCTGTCCTTGTCTAATTTGTGTTGTTGTTACTTTTTAGTTTTATCAGATTTAGTTGTAATTTTTCTTTGTGTTGATCTATTAATTTTTTTCAATGTAGTGGATAGTATGTAATGGAATTTTAAAATGATGAAACTGAAACTGAAACTGATGCCTTTCAAATGTCTGTTATCATAATATAGGTTTGGTCTTGACACTCTGATGACCTTCTTCTATGAATTACATTCAAAGGAAATTAGAATTTCAAGCCCCAATTTAGGAAAACTGATACAAACTTTGGACTAGGATTAGAAGCTTTTACCCAGCAAATCTAGCTCCATATAACAGCTCTCTTAAGGGAAGATAGCTGCCAGTGCATTATCATATATAAAAATAATTAGAGCTAGCCGCTTCCAAATTTGGAAGCAATTATTTGGAAGCAATTGGCAATCATTGACTGTTACAGTGTCACTGTTACAGTTGATTTTTCACCAAGAGTTACTTTTTACATCTGTTGTCTTGGAGCAGTCAGACAGGAATTGACCTTTACTTATTTTGCTTGACGATATGGTCATTATATGCTTGACGATATGATCATATGGACATGCATTAGTATTGATTGAAAGTAAATAATGATAAGATGCATTACCTCAGAATTTGCAGACAAGCCATCGTCCGAGAATTCGATTTCAGCTTCTAACATATCTGTGAACAAAAAGATGAATGCATTCATTAACAGAACAATGTATGTACAGAGTCGCAGAAAGTTGTATGGAGCTGTACAGAGTTGTGTTCGCAAAGAAGATTTTCTTTAAAATGCGTCCACATTGAGCATTTCTGACATTAGGCATATCTTCAAGTCTACAAGATTCTGCAAATATAGCTAGCTTAACAAAGGCAGATTTTATGAGAAGTCAGCACCAATTGCCTTTAATTGACAGTGGAATTCAAAGCGATTAGCGATTGGAGACAAAGAAAATTCTCAAAATCAGTAATTCAAAACAAACAAAGTCACAAAAGTCGCTCTGAAACCAGTAGGGCAAACTATGGCCTTGTGCACGAGAAAAGGGGCTCATAAGGGAAGTTATATGCTTATAACGAAAGAAGAGAAGAAGGAAAATCAAAGATATATCTAAAGGAAGCTGAACTAATTAAGGCAGATTTCGCTCATGTGATTCAGAAGATTCAGATGGCATTGCAATTCTCGCGTATTTAAGGCTTAAATGAAACAAACACTACTCAACTCCTGAATCAAATAAACAAAATGCGCCCAGCTGATCTTCAGATTTATCCTTCTTTCATTGATTAGATTTATCCTTCTATTGGTTTCAGGGCAACCTTTGCGGCTTTGTTCAGTTTGAATTTCTGGTTGAGAGAATTTCCTTTGTCTGCAATCGCTAATCGCTTTGAATTCCAGTGTCAATCAAAAGCAACTTATCCGGGGGGGGGGGGGTACATGACTTGTGGATGGACGGGGGTCTGCCGCCCGGTTTTCAGAAAGCTACCCTCTTCTAATTACCGAAATTTGCTTTGGTACCCACTTTTATGAGGAATTTTGGCGGAAAATTGCCCATTTTAACCATTATTTGCGAATTTCAGCGAAATCCCACCCTTGTTTATCGAAAATTTGCCGAAGAAGGAGCCTTGTTTAGAAAATTTTGGGCCCAAAAACCCACCCATATGGACGGCACACACCCGTACGTTGAACATGTTATGTACCCCCCCCCCCGGGCAACTGATGCTATTGTCTTACAAAATCTGTCATTGTTAGCTACTTTACCTAGTTATTTTTCAAGGTGGCAAAATGTGCTTTGGACAAAAAGATTGAGATGTTATCGTAAACCATAATGGCCGATGGGACTTTCATAGTTATACTTACTGAACTCCCTGTCTTCTGGATCGACTGAGATAATAATTGGAGAAATAGGTTCAGATTCTATGGATGAAACACTGATAAGGCGTGGAACACCAATCTAAAAGAAATGAAAGATAGATGGTTTAATCGAAGCAAAATATTTTCAAGCTGAAGACGTGCAAAAATGTTTTCAAGCTCTTGCAAACCCAGCTTCAGAGCAAAATCCCCAGTCACCCATGACCAATCACCAATCGTCAATCACCAATAGTCAATCATCAATCACCAATCATCAATCACCCATGACCAATCACCAATCATCAATCACCAATCATCAATCACCAATCATCAATCACCAATCACCAATCATCAATCACCAATCACCAATCATCAATCACCAATCATCAATCACCAATCATCAATCACCAATCACCCATGACCAATCACCAATCACCAATCACCAATCACCAATCACCAATCACAATACACACTTTTGGTGTCCTATCGCTCATTCAGAACAGATTGGCCGATTTCGGTCCAGTAAATTTCAAAATGGATTTGAACATGTCCACCATCAAATAGTATATAACGAATACCATCGTCTTGAAATCGAGGGTGCAGTGTCTTTTCAAACGGGGATTGGTTTTCATTCATCCAGCATATTCTGGCAAACGCCTATATTCTTTTGACTCACCTCGTATGCTATGAAGAATAATTATAAAATTTCGATTTGGATATTGCTTTACATGAATACTAAAATAAGATCATTCATTGGTTTCTTATCTTCAATGCACATATTTTGAATAACACACGAATTTTCATGGAAACTTACTCGTAAAGTAGTTTCAGCTCTTTCTTTTCTATCTGGAGTCCCGCATCTTCCAAGTGGAACACAAGTCTCAACTCTGGGCAGCTCTTCCACTTCAAACTCAATCGAACGATTCATTTTTATCGACAACGCTTCCGAACGTCGTATGGACCTAGAGGTAACTTCCTCAAACACATCTTCCTCATTTTCTGACGAAACATCTTCCAGTTTTTCCAAAATAAGAGAGAAACGTTTGTCTTCGATCACTGAACACGTCTGACATTCTTCATTTAGCATGTCGATAGGCATTTCAGCTTTGTCTTCTATTACCTCGACAGCTAATTCAGGTTCATCGGCGGTTTCTAGCTCTTCCTCAAGCACTAGTTCTTGACTGATCGTTTCCTGGTCTTCGGATTTCAACGAAATGAAGCTGTTTCTCTTATCTGAATGCAGTGAAAGTGTGCTTGCTGCTTGCTCGATCATTTCTTCGAAGGACTCTCCTTGATCTTGGGTTGTATTGATATCAAATGATTCCCCTTGCAACATCTCAGAGCGTACAGAGACACCGCTATCTGATCCGTGAGTTGGGAATTCCCAGCTTCTCTCTTTAACTTTGACCACTGGGTCGTTTATACAAAGCGAATCTCGTGCTTCGATAATCCTGGGTCTCTCTTCGTTTTCTGACTCAAAAACAGAGCTGTAACTGCTTCCCGCCTTCTCATCATGCAACAGCAGGCCATTATGCTCATTCTTTGAATGCTCAGGATCTGTTATTTCACTTGAAAAGCTGCTTTGAACAAGAGGCTGCAATTCAGGTCTGTCTTTGTTGGCCTCTTTCTCGTTCTCATCCTTGTTGCCAGAATATGCTACAATGAATTAAAGGATCTTAAAAATAATTCTTCATCAAGGATAATAAAAACAACTGCAAACCTGTTCACCAAAATAATTTCTTTTTTATAGAAATTTTAGCAAGATCTGGATACAAAAGAACACTGTAAAAATATCCGCAAGAGGCAGCTAGAATTTATCGATCATTGCATAAGAAATGCTGGACTCGAAAAGGTCCTCTTATCTGCTAAGATCGACGGTAAGCGGGAAATACTATCCTGAAAAATGTTGCTGAATTGGAAACATCACTGAAAGTGCTAAGAATGGCTATTAATAAACAAAGTTGGCATAAATCGGTCGGCTATGTCATGTGAAACAGCAATTTTCAGATCATGATGAACACACTAATCACGTGTAAATTTCTGTAAACATCAGTGCATTTTAAAAAAGGCACTAGAGATTTAGCCCAGGTCTCTCCGAAAGTCTCTGCACTCCCTAAACGTTAGGCCAGCAAAGCACAGAGAATTTTTGAAAAAAAAAATTCAGGAACGCTAACAGTGGAAACTGATAATTTCAAATTCTGCAATTTTCCAACAACCCATTTTATGCTACTGACCAAGATTTATTTAAAACAATGCAAAGTCACAGTGGAGACTAACATGCGATTTCCGGGTCACAGTTTTTATCAATAATGAAACAAGGGCAAGAAGAGATTACTTACATCGTAATAACGTAAATTTTCCATATTCACTCAGGCTTCCGTTATTCTACAAAAACAACATCAGGATGACTATCAGAGTTTGTTCAACGGGGAGTAATAGTAACTGCCTTTCTGGATAATCGTGAAAAAGGCTGGCATTCCTATCAGAACTAGCAAACATGGTAAAGAAAGTACAATTCCCACCTTCCCCTCTCCCCACCCAGTTTCCTGAATTAGATACATAAATCGTTTGATGCAGATGCTTAGATCTACAACGAGTACAACGCATGTACAACGAGTGACTTAGCCATTCTCGTTTGACTTCATAGTTTGAGCCTTGCTTTATTACACTTGCGATTTGGCTAACTGGCCGTAAAAATACCTTTGTTTGCAAGTGCTGATCGATTTGTACTGGCATGTTAATCAAAAGCAACAACAGATATCGTTAAAAAGTATGCCCTTGATTATCACACGCTTTTGAATGTTGCTACAAAATCAGCCATTACATGATATGCATTTGAATCCACTGTTTTGTGTATTTGCTTGTCCTGTCTATCAATGCTCATTAAACAGAAACATCATGCCTTAGACTAACTTCACACAATTCCAGAGCAATTTGAAACTGCAAAGAATGTGAGAGTACCAAAGTTTAAGTTGATGGTCACACGATACAGGCACAATTTCATAAACACCAGAAAATTTTACGCCTAAAAAGTCTTGATTTTTGCAGCAAACAGGCTGGGTTCTGACGCCACAGAAATTTATCAAGGCCTAAAGAGCCACTCAGCCTTGTTTCGAAAGCGTTCACATGATGTAGTTTCAAAATTTGTTGATTAGAGGTCCGCTTTCAAATTCTGCCTGTGCGGCACAAATGTGCCTTTTTCGCGAGAGCGGGAGACCTATCCGTGGAGATGTTACGTTGTTTTCAAATTGAGCCTGTATTGTATTGCGTGCAGGCAATCTGAAGGCGGTAAAAACACAATGAAATAAAAGGATACTTACATGTCGCAATACCGATCGGTCTAACGAGTTTGAGAGCGTTCTTTTTGCTGAGCTGTGTGACATTGAACGATCTAATGATCCAAGAGATTTTATGCTTCCACTCAATTTACGGAATTTCATGGATGATGAATAACCAGCCTTCTCGTTGTATTCATAACGTTTTTGGCACTTTATCAAACGCATATATTCGCTTCTGACCTGTTTCGAGATAGAAAGGAGATTGTCAAACGTGAACATGGTAAAATTGATCAACCTAAACATCGTGGTAAGAATTAAATGTACTGCAATTTCGTGGACAGTTTAGAAAATCACCCTTGACTGCTCAAAGGGCCCAAGGTTGCTCATTATGAAGTCTAGCAGACCACCCCTAGTGGCATGGCACCTTAGCAAGCAAGCAAGCAAGCAAGCAAGCAAGCAAGCAAGCAAGCAAGCAAGCAAGCAAGCAAGCAAGCAAGCAAGCAAGCAAGCAAGCAAGCAAGCAAGCAAGCAAGCAAGCAAGCAAGCAAGCAAGCAAGACTGTTGTTTGTAGTTCCGACGACGGGATCCCAACCCCCAAACCCACATGGGTAAAATTTTCACACGATATAAAGCAAAACCCCTTAACCACTTGGCCACACCACCACTACGTATACGACTTATTGAGCTTTATTTCCCTAAGCAGTAGCCCAGAATTCAAACGAGCTACCTCCAGCGCTGCTTGCCATTAGGCCATCTACCACATAACAACAGGATATTTAGAGAAAAAATACAATTTTTGATGCAGGTTAAGTGAAGACAGAATGCAGAATGGTAAAATTGTTTCTACATTATACTAACCCTTGAATCAATCAAACAGTGGAAGATGAAAATGAACAGTCCCTGAAAGAAGATAAGAGAAATAAACGACCGGCAGTAATTTGCGGAACTTGCTTACGAACTTTGTTGAGAGTACTTCTTGGTAAAGTACCTACTAAAAGGGGATATGAAAATAAGGGAGATGGTTAAGAAAATATTAAATATACAGGGAAGTGATTAGCGGCACAAATCTTAAAACATAGCTTTAAATGACGGACTCTTTGCTATTAACCCTGCTAATCATTTCACCCCCTTTCACCTCAATACCTTTGTGAAATTTCATTGGGCTATCGACCTATATACCCGGGCACTCCGCAATACAGTTAAGTCCCGTCTTGAAGAAACTCATTTGTTTTACCTCAGCCAATTGCTCTTCCTTGGTTAGCCTATAGTTCTCCTGATGTTCTAGCAAAAACCCAGGGTCTGAGTTTCTTATAAAGCAGTTTCTTAACGGCGGAACTGTATTGTACCAGATTAGAGTAGGCTCTATCATTGATGAGAACGAGAAATGGACTGAAATCATTTTCATATCTCGGTGCAAAGACTTGGAACCAACTGAACGATGACATTAAAGAAGCTTCTTCGATCCTATCTCTTAAATGCGAACTAAGACCTTCAAGGGAAGCCTTTTCTAATTTTGTATATTGTATACCTTCTCCTCTTAGTTACCGTAGTTATATTTAGATTTCATTTTTTTAACAAGGAAAGTTGTAAAACAGTTTGATATGATAAGTGAATTGTTACTTCGTGTAAATAAGTTTTGAATGAATAGATAAAATAATGTACCATTAAAACCCGTAAACCTGTAAAGATTACTCGAAAATAGGAATCATTTTCATACTCTTTAGAATTAAAATACAGAAGTTTCCAGGTTGATTCGATTTCATAAGATACAATCATCAGAAGAACAAATGTTAAGAGAACTCAAAGAGCGTATAGCAAGAAATTTTAGGACATAAGCAAGAAAATCAAAACAGGATAAAAGTAATCTGATAAACGAATACCTGTAGTGCATTCAGCAAGGTAAAAACATAGGCAAATCCAACAGTATGTGAATCAACGTAGAATACTCCAAGTATCCATGTTACACCAAGCAAGCATGTGAGGACGAGGCAGCCTTTGATCCAATACCTGTAATAAAAGTTTCGTGATTAACGTAGAAAGGGTAATGATAGAGAACAAGTGCTGAAAATGATTTCCAAACATCAACGGGGCTGGATAAAAAGCTTCTGAGAAAATTCTCATTTATGGATTTTGTGATGATCAATATCATTTGAACTAGTTCATGTAGATTCAGAAATGAACAGTTATCTTGGAGATTAATCTTAGTACTCTTTTCTGAAAAAAGTAAAATTTCCATATGCTGTCGGATAGCATAGGCTTCAATCAAATCTTTAAAAAGGCTGGTGTAAAATTTAGTTACTTATTTCTATGAACTGAATGACTTCAAAGAAATTTCAGCTATTTCTCTATAATTCTACCATTGGACATTTCTGAAATCTTCAATAATTTCAGAATTAGAGTTTTTCAAAAAAACTTAAAACCATCGTAATTTCTAAACTGTCTGAAGCAACATGAAAAAATTTCGAAGAAAGGCATAGTTTCTGGACGTCTACAATATGGTATCAAGCAAAAGTCTATCACTTTTTTGGTTTATGATTTAGATATTTGATGACGTCACACCTTGAAATGAGTTAAAATGTAACATACGCTGAAATTTCGAAAAATATTGAAAAATTCTGAAAAGTCCAACGGTAGAATTAAAGATAAGTAACTAAAGTTTGTTTCAAGCCATTCAGTCAGAAGAAATAGATCACAGAATTGTACACCCACCTTTTTAAGCCGAGTTAAAGATTTGGAAGCTATGCTCTGTCGGATTGCAAAGATATGAAAGGATTTCCAACGAGTATTTTATGTGATGATTCACCCAAAGATCAGCGTGTAGATTCCACAAAGTATGGGGGTAAAAAAAATTAAAAAGGTAATATGCATATCCTTGTCACTTGAGTTTATGAACCAGCCCCCCTCTCTTTTAAGCCCTCTCTCTAGACTCCAAAACTAATTAAGCCAACCCCCCAGAGCTTAATAGAGCTTTTACGGTAAGCCGTATGTGAAGCCATGAACAAAAACAATCACTAATTTGAAACCAGGGAGTGCCATTGAAACTTACCATGCATCCGCTGCGGTGCCATCATCAGGAGCTTTGTTGCGTTTCTCAGACATAACGTGGAAAGCTTGAGCCATTACTGCAAAATTGATCTGCAATGAAATTAATGAGCAATTTATAAGTGAAAGAAGAGATAGAATTACCAAAAATGTCTGGAGACAATCGCAGAACTGCGTGTAGAAGCAACATCTTACACCCGAACGTTTTGCTCCTGCATGAACTAATATGCCGCTTCAACTACTTACTAAAGTGATAACGACAATAATATGGATGCTATCAAGCTAGGAGCTTGTGCTGTAAGGCTAACCTAACACATAAGTCTCCATTTTCAAAAAGCGACATCATGTGCCCATGTCCTACCAATATGTCCAGTTATGAGTGATTGTTTATATTGTGCCTTTGCAATTGAGTTGATTTTAATGTAGATTTAGTCTGCTTCAAGTTAGATGTCACCTGAGATTTGCGATAATGCAAAATTAATCATGCAAGACATTTTCAATATCTTTATTCGCAGATATTTTCACATGACATCAAATTGAAACAGCCTTCAGTAATAACTTCGTAGAAGTAATAACACGATAAACTGTAATAAGTCTAGGTGTATTCATGCTTTAAGAAATGATATGAAGTATAAGTTAATGATTAGTCCTTTAATGATATGATTATTAGATAATCTTTCAAAGAATGCACTTCAACCTCGTATCCAGTGACAATGAAGGTTTTCCGTAAACTGCAACGCCTACATTGACCCTGGAGCCTGTTAGGCTATTCTGTACCCTGGGTACAAGAGCCTCAACATTATAAGGAAAGTCAAAATTATAAGGAAAGTCAAAATTTGGCAAAGGAAGAGAGAAGGAAGAAAGGAGAAGGACTTTCATTCCTTCTTTATTTTATTTTACTTTATCTTATTATTTTTGGCTCTGGTACCCAGGTTAGCTATTCTGCAATTTGATTGGCTCTTTTCGACATAAAAGAAGTTTCTCACCTCCAAAACCTGGCGTTCAGTCGAAATGAAGAACATTCGAATGGCTTTGGCTACAATGAGTGGTGTTCGAACCATGGAAAATACATTTCGAAATGTCGAATATGGAATTCAAAATCTGCCAAAATTGGCAACCGGTCCCAAGGGTATCTGTTGAGGTCTAGCCTCCTATTGAGAACAACAGATACCCTTGGGAACGAGGTTGAATCCACTTACTAATAGGGTGACACTGACAGGTGCAACAAAACTCCAAATAAAACCATCCTTGCGAGAAATCCAGCAACTGAAAATGAAAATTTTACAAAATCAAAAGGCCTGTAAAAATGAATGTTAGGTTGGAGGCTTATTCGGAGGGGGGGGGGGAGACTTATCAAATAATAAGTTAGATGCTTGATGGCATATTGCGAATCTAGCTGATAAAGGTATAGAGAAAGTGAAAAAGGTTAATTTTCAACTAAAATTCACCGGAAATGATATATCAAAACTGTAACATTGAACTATAACGACAATAAACATGATACAGCGACAAAGAATCAATAAATTGGTGTAAAATTCAGCCTTTTGTGGATTTTAGATACCCTCTATAGGGGCTTCTTCGAGGGGGACTTCTCTGTCAAAATTACTTATGAGGTAGGAACTTATTCGAGGAGGGTGCTTATTCAAAGGTGGGGACTTTATCAAGGATTTACGATATCTCAACATTGCCTTGACCGGAGTTTTCTCCCTGAAGGATTCAAGAAAACTAAAAAAGAGAAGTTTAGGTAGTATATCAAAACATGATCACAGTAACTGGAAGTGGAAGGCTATCTGACGCTCAAAAATTCGTGAAAAAACCAAGAGCAGGAAAGTAAAAGGAATGCCTAAACAGCAAATCTTGAGACTTGAAAGTCCAGTACATGTAACGAAGATCATTATTATGATAAAAATACTCACAATTCACTGTTTCCATAATGCTGCAGCTGTAAGGCACACAGAGTTCCAACGTATATGGCTGGTAGAACTAGGGGGAGATAAAATTCAGTGAATTGGTATTCGAATAGAAAAAAAACTAACGATTTCTGTCAAAGCAAATTTCAGTTTGAGTTTGAGTTTCATATATTTTAGATTGCACTACATACAATTTATAATCCCAACTACTAACTACACAAACGAAAAACTAAACTACAAAGATAAAAGATAAGTTACAGAAAATTAATACAGTAATACAGAAAATTAATACAATATACAAATACAAAGAGGAGCTAAATAAATTGTATGCAGGGAATTACCTAAAGGAGGCTCTCTCAATAGGTAAACTAAGCGAGGAGAGAGCCCACCCCCCTATCCTTAGATTATTAGAAATTACTTGAAAATTATTAGAGCTGCACGAGCTCTTAAATTTCTCTAAAAATTGCACCATGTAAGCATCAAGGTTCAAACACTTTCTGCCAGAGTTAGACCAACGAAAATTCTAATATTCCAATCCTTTGCAAACTGTGTGGCACTGACTGAAACTGACATGTAAAAGACCTCTCAGAGGTTAGAATTAACAACGAATTTTGCAATTCTTACCCCAGCAAAGAATCATGCATCTTTTACGTTTCAGGAAATTGCGGCTGCTGAAAATCTTCTTGAGCATGAAATAGAGAAGAACTCCTTCCATGGCCATCCACACGAAAGCGACGATGAAGAAATAGTGAAGGAACACGGCAATGATAGTGCATGCAGTCTAAGGAATAAATGAAATATTTCATCAAAGATTGGTATTATTGTGTTTCGATAACCTCTCCTGAGGCTACCTATACAACGCTAAAATCACATTTCTACAAGTTATTTTATTATACTTTTAAAACAGCCTGTTACGAAACATAACGGACGTGTATGCACAGGCAAGACAAGACATGGCATGGCATTCAATACATTTGGCAGTATGAGCGCCTTGAAATAATAATGCAATAATGATTTAGAGCAATTGGCTTGATAACGGCTTATGCTCGAAACGTCGTGCTTATTTCATTTCGCATCAAAGTGCTTATATTTTACTTTATTTACTTATTTATCATTGTACAATTTCACTATACGCTACAAGAAGATTTTTTTGGAGCAATTAAACATCTTTGGATTATCCTGGTGACGCTTCTCTTGCTTTGACTGTAAGAATATGCAACAGATCTTTTAGAAAATACGTCACTTTAAAGGAAGCAGCCTTAAACTTTCTAAGATTAGTGTGTCCCTCTTGCTTGAGTATCCAACAACAATGCGAAAATTGTTTACACAGTCAGTTCGGTTTAGTCTGTCCAAGAGTCTGCACGCAGGCTAGGTTTAAAAGACCAAAAAAGATTTCTTCTTGAGCCCTCATCCCGGAGTGAAAATTTTTTTACGTCAAGGCCTATTGATCATAGTTTAAATTTGAGCTGTCTTGATGTCATGCGTCAGGAGAAACCATCAGTGACGGATATTGATGGTGACAGAAATGGCCATATCTTAGGAATGACAAATGTCAAGATACCTGATGCTCTGTTTGGTCGATGCCAACCAAAAACAACAGATTTGCCAAGATAAGCGAAGCAATGAGGTGCTTGTGATATGTTGTGCGTGGACTTTGAAGAAACCTGAGATAAACAAAAAGGATAAAATGAAAATTGTTTCAAAGGGTTTGAATTGAATATTTAAATGCAGGATTGCTTTAGTTTTTATTGGGGTATGAAATGACGGTTCCACCGCAGAAATAGCTTGTTTTAGCAACGGCAAGTGGCCATGTGTTGGTACAACAAAAAGGATGCTTCGAACGAATTAAAGGGCTAAACAAATTTTGCTCTCACCTTTTTGAAATCTATTTGGATCGTGTCTTATTGCTGAGACCGTTTAATCACATTTTATTAGCTAAAACCCAGAGCATTATTGCGCCATACAGTAACCAAAGAACCTTACTGGAAATATTTAATCAATCTCAATCCATTTAATACCTGATCTTAGCAAACAACGAATCAATCCACTACTTTTTTTTTAAATCAATGACACTATACACGATGGTACATGGTCTCTACAAGCTAAATTTACGAATATAACTACAAGCTAAATCTACAAACATAATTTATGAACTAAGTAAAAAACAAAAACAGAAACAAAAACAAAAACGCGAACAGTAAGAACGAATGAACGAGGTCTGGGGTGAACGGACAAAGAAATTAAACCTTCCTTAGCTAATATCGATTCTGCTTTTAAATGCTTCTTTTAAATATTTTGCAATTGATAGGATGTTGACTACTACGAATCAATCTAGCAATGTAACGACATCAAACAAACATCAAATGTAACAATAGACTTACCGGAAACAACAGAATGTTAGAAAAGCCACTGACATTGCAATAATTGATATTGTAAGTCCAATAATAGTTATTATCCTCAAGGCAAATTGGTGACTTTTCATCTTGAAAAAAGATAGAAAGGTAAAGAAACTAGAAATAAATTTGCGAATTCAACGCATGAAAACAAAATACTAAAACAACCAACACGTGAAGGAAAGCTGTTTGAAAAAAATTAATCTACATGCATAATGTCTGTTAAGGAAAGGAGAGATCAATCAAAATGAGCCATTAGTTAGCAGACACTAGTCTTGAGCCTAATTTCCATTTGGCAAAAAATTCCTCTAGCAAAAGATTTCTATTGTTCGCAAGAGTTGTATGTTTGAATGGATTTGAAGGCGAAGTGAAGGTGAAGTTGCGGTTTTTAGCGCCAATGTTGATGTTGTTATTGCGCTACCCAATCAGATGCCTGGAAAATGTTGATGCTCCAGGAATTTAGGAGATTTTGGGACTTAAGATATAAGTTTTTTCGACGATTTTTGAGATTTCCACGAGATTTTCAAACATTTTTTCGGTTCCCAAGGCTTTTGAGATTTTCAAATTTTTTGAGATTTTGAAAAAGATTTTCAAAATCTTGCACCATTCTCACGAGATTTTTTAAGGATTTAAACGATATTTTGAGGTCATCGAAGATTTTTTTTTAAAGATTTTTTGAAAACTTGTATCAATTTGTTGGGAGAGATTTCAGGGAAACTTTTGGATTTTCAAAGAGTTTAGGATTTTCTTTGGGATTTCTAAGATTTTGTGAAGATGTTTGAAATTCTCAAGATTTTTCGAGATTTGTGGGACTTGTTAAGAACTTTTAGGATTTTTTACGAAAGTGTGCGGGATCTTTTAAGTGATTTGCTCGTTGCTAACACCGATATGAAATCCTGACCTAATCTGGTTCAGCTTAATCCAACTAAAACCTGGATTAATCTGGACTGGTTTATACTTTCCCATGTGAAATTTAAAGGGAATCGATAAAGCTATCGAGTAGCCACTGTAAATAGGCCAAAGAAGACGCCCACATACATATTGTTTCTTTCACTACGCAATGAAACGGTACGTGTAAGGTTATCAAAGATGATGGACTATATTTTTGATTTGGCCCTGGCAAGTTCTTAACTAAGTCGATTCCCCTTAAGATAGATTGTTAAGAAATGGGTATATAGGTTTCACATATCTATCTTCACTTTTTACAGGTAATAAAGATTGTTAAGAAATGGGAGGCTTCACATATCTATCATAATCAGATTACCTTTGCAGAAACAGGCATGTTAGAAACCGTCATCAAAACTGCAAAATTCGTGAGATGATAGCAATGACAAACAGTTTGATTGATATCTGTACTGTTGACATAGCAACCATTGTTCAACCATTTACTGTTTCCACTGAAAGGAAAATAAGAATCTTCAAAGGCAAGATGTAGTAGGAAGGGTTCTAGGGGGTTTTAGTTCTTGGCTTTCGAAGTAATATCGATCAAGAAATATCAAGCCATCTCGGCTGGGTGTCCCTAAAAAGTACTTCTCATTCAAACAATCGCCAAAAACTCAATCAACAAACCCATCATAACATTTTCATTTGTCATATTTTTTGTGAATCACCAAAATATATCTGAAAATGATAAATATTTGTTTTCGATTGATTTGATCTTTAAGAGCCACTATTTCAACATTTTTCATTATCCTTCAAGTCTACAACAAAAATTTGCGTTTCTTTCTGCTATTTGTGACCACACTAGAAGACTAATGTACAAAAAGAAATTATTCTGGTTTTCATTAATGCCTTTTGCAATATTCTTCAAAACCAGGCAGCCCTAAAAAGCTAACTTTATGAACTTTAAACCTCTCACAAGGTCAGCTAGTCATGGGAAAATGATTTGGTCCTTGATCTACTTGCTTAAAACAAAAACAATAAGAGATCGGCCATGAAATCAAGTTTTGGTCAATTTTCCAGACCTTTTAGCTATTCTACACTCCGGAATATCTATTTGGTTGGTTGTTTTTCTGTCATTCTGACTCTCATGCTGAATCTTAACCCTGTATTCATAAGCTTGAAAATAAAAAAGAAATTAAAAATGAATTGATAATAAACTGAAAAAGGCAATCTTTAACAAACCTCTGAGAAATATTCCAGAAGACACACGATGTATTTATGACACGTTCTTTCTACAAATGAAATGAAATTTATCCATGAAAGAGTGACTCTGAGAAACATTCAACGAGTTCCTTACACTCGGCATAAAGTATAAAATAGAAGTTCAAAAAATATGTATAGTAAACTTTTCCAAATGTTTTGACCTATGACTTTTTCAATGAGCATGGAAAGATCCCAAATCGAAACAGTCGATTGATAAGAAGTCAAATGAGAGATTGAAATGCTTAGAAAAATCTTAACTTTTTTGAAATTCTCAGTTCTCCTTCAAGTCAACTGTAACAAAAGATAAGGAAACCAGCTATTAATTGGGCAACAAAATTACTTAAAGACTCTCCACCTATCAGATTGGATATTAACCTTTTCACTTCAAAATGAAGAAAGTAGCCCAAAAAACGTGAGCTAACTGTCCCAAAAGTCCAAGTCATTAAGAATATTATCAGCACGGGTTTGTTTGGGTTAAAACATTTTATTTTGGTTATAACAGATTTGAGATAAAATACCTTCAAATGTGGTAAAACCAAAACAGCTGGAGATTGGAAAGCAACCTTCTTGACGCCCATAACCGATGCTGACAAAACTTTTGAGTTGAGAATATCCCATGATCGTTGATTTCCAATATCAGTTGATTCCCTGTGCAAAAGAAAAGGCAAACTATAAAGAACGCAGTCTTATGAGGTTGAAAGCAGTCGTGGACCATTTTCAGTGAATGGAATCCTCGCAGTGCCTGCCCCAACTGGCTCATTACCGAAGCCAGGCAGACAATACGATGTGGCACCATATCCAAAACAAAGAGAAAATATCCACCCTAGATTAGGCTGCGTAACTTAGGTCGCCTTATTTGTTTACAAGGCGAAGCCGCGGGTTTTAGCGCAAGTGCTGAGATCGCAGATGTAGAAAAGATGTAATCGAGTCCACGACCCCTTGTCATGTCATGATGCTTAAGTGGTGGTATTCCACTTGGGCTCTTACTCAATCTGCCCGACCGTTATGTTCTCACTGCAAAGTCAGAGGATTACACTACTGCGCTACAATTCCTTCAAGCTTACATAAAATCTATAACATGCTCGTAAATAAGACCATTTTATTGCATTCCTATCATAATCCGAAAGATTCAAAGGAAAGAAACCAGGCAATCAAAAACAGGGAATCCAGGATGGGATTTTCTGGACAGAAGACAGAAGCATTTACTCCTCAGCCAACCACCAGCACATAGTGTCTGAAGGATGATGAATCTTCTACCGCATCACAAGCTTCATAAAATCTTGAAATTAAATCTTGGCCCGTTCGAGCATGTCACACGCTACGCAGCATAGGGCTCAAAATCTTTCAAATCTTTAAAAAGATGGGTGTAAATTCTATGCCATTTTTCTTTGAATTGAGTGGCTTGAAAGGAACTTATAGTAATTTGCTGTAAATCTGCCATGGAAAGTTTTTGATATCTTGATTTTTTTCAAAATGGCGGCAATTTACTAATTTTTGGAAAAATTGATGGAAAATTTTGAAAGGATTTAAATCATCGTAAATCCTAAACAAATAGAGGAAAAATGATATTACCTTGAAGAAAACCATAGTTCATGAAGGTCTACAATGTGGTGGCAAGCAGAAATCTGTAGCTTTTCTAGTTAAGAATTTCAAATTTAATGACGTCATAGCCTCAAATTTGGTCACCATTTTCAAACTAATCAAGATATTGATAAATTTCCACTGCAGATTTACATCAAAAAAAACCCTGAGTTCCTTCCAAGCCATATAAATCGAAGAAAAATGTAATAGAATATTACACCAACCTTTTTAAAGATTCGAGCCCTATGTTACGCTACGCTACATTGAAATTCACATTAAGTGTATAGGCTTTTCCAAGCTTATTATCTTCAAAAATGAAAATGTAAGAGAAGCTTTGAATTAATTGCACGCTTCTTGAATAACAGACTTACTCTGAAAGGCTTAGGATTTGATCAACATTCGAGTATGAAAAAAAGATAACTTCAGCACTCTTCCCACCTAGAAAGTGAAGAGAAGTAATCACCACAGTGTTTTGGACCAGAGTTTGAAAAAAAAAGCAAAATTAGGTATCTAAGGTAATGGGTGGAATGGATAAAAGTATACCTTGAAGCCTTCGCAAACAGTCCCATTTAAAATGTCATGCTTTCAGCTAAGTTTGCATCGCCTTAATCTATTCTTGCTGCATGCAGCTGAGCATAGCTTCGCAATTCATTTAAATTCTTATAATTGCACAATTTTTTAAGTAACTGTTGTCCACGTGTTTTCAGGAAGATAATCTGAATCTGCGTGAGGTTTATTATAAAATGGTTTCTTTTTTGCGGGTTTTCATTGCAGCTTTCAAATGTGAAGTATATTCTATTGCAGCTTGGAAATGCTTTGACTTGCAAGCCAATTGAGCCTCTTTCTAAGTGTCCTTTGCAAAATAGAGTTGACTTGAAAAAATAGTTCTTTAGTGTTTTGCCTATTCATACGGAACAAGCAAAGATTTCTAATACTAACCATTTCTTGCGATAATTTCATTAGACGGTAGTGAAATTTGAGACTTGGCTTCTTCAACTACAGAGTTCTTTTCAACAAAATTTAAACTGTCTTGAGATCCATTAATGCTCTGAAGCTCCATATCTGGAAGAAAGATGACATTATTGATTGTTGATTAATTGATTGATTGATTAATTGATTGAATTATCTATTGATCTATATGATTAATTACGGGGTCTCTCCATCTCCTCAGCTCCTGAAGTAGTTCCCAGGGCCAGCAACGTATTCTTTGACTCTTATAATAATAATAAAGAATTTATGTAAAGTTGGATTATAGTTTACTCTTGATATGTATTGGTTGAGTTAGCCACTCAAATTTGTCATTGCTTTGTACTGCGTATTCATTTTGCACCATATCTCAAAGAAATGGATGGTTGTGTATATCTGCATTCATCCGGGGGGCACTTGACTATAAATTTGTACAGGGGGGGTGCCCACAAAAAATAGTTCCCTGGCTCCAGAATTTTTCCCTCCAAACGATAGCCGACTCTGGAAAAAATCGGTGACAAGTACACTCCAAAACATAAACATTGCACTGAACAATGAGCCGATCCAACAAAATATCCACTTTTGACATGTTTTGACAACCGGCTCCAGAAAAATTGCCTTCTTTTGATACTGGAGATAGAAACATTAGGTGAAAACGATACCCTGAAAAACGGCACATCACCGTCAGACAAATATATTAAGTACCCTCCCCCCGGGTTATTGGTGCACAAAAGTTGTTGTATACATCAGATCGTACAAAATGAGGCAGACATACCGATATTCTTTGTGAACAGTTGTCTTTTTGAAGTTACTCCACTTGTAGATATCCTTTCAGCAAGAAGTTCCAGACCGTCAAATAACGTTGTTACTCCATTATTTCTTCCTTTCTACAAACAAGAGACAATTTGCCAACAATTAGAATCGTTTTCTTAGGGCTGGCAGCAGGGAATAGCTAGGGTAACTAAAGTGTCTCAAAGTAGATGTCACGTGAAAATTTCCGCGAATAAAGACAACTGAAGTGTTTAGCAAAGCATTTTTGCGCTATCTCAAGTCTCACCTGATATCTAATTTGAGATATAATTAAATATGTCTTAAAACAAATTACGCCATGATAATCTAACGCCTACGGCCTAATAGACCTTTTAGCTATTGTACAAAAGAGCCTGGATTGAGCGCTTATCAGTCGATTCTGATTCTTTTAAGAAACGCTAAAAGGTCTATTTTAGACTGCGTTCGCACGATGCCGGCACATTTTGAAAACGGTGAAAAAATGTGACGGATACACAGTGGGGCATCATCATGACATAGACCAAAAATTCAATTTCCTTCAACTACTTCCAAACCTACCTATTTTGAAAGAGTAATGGTTGGGGATCACGAAACTTTTTAAAAATTCTTTCTATCCCTTTTCTGAAAGAATGTACGAGCCTTTAAGTACTAGGCTTTCTCACAAACAGGAGCAAGACAATTCCAGTGCAGCTGATCACTGAAAATTAAGCTACCTTATCTGCCTTCTGTAGCTCCTTCAGTGGATGTTACAGGTTAAACCTTTATATCAGTTTGATTTTTAGCCATTAGCGGACAATATTCATTACGTTGACAGCACAAAAGACTATTTTTCGTATTTTTTGCTAATATTTTGATCGGTGTACCATTGACTGCGCTATTTAGGGCATTCTTAGCAACACACTTACCTTTCTAGTTGGATACAAAACGTGCAGACAAGAGCAGACAAACCACACTATGCTTAAATTGTACCTGAAGAGTCCATGATAACGTGGTTGAAAGGATTGTTTGCGGAAATTTGCGGATTTGAAGGAAAATCTGTCACAATATCTCCGTTTTTTATGAAATAATGAAAGTAAAAAAGAGCGAAGGCATCACTTTAGGACTCTATGCCTCTGAAATCTAATTCTAAGGCAGCTGACCCAATAAATATTGATGTCAAATGGTTTTTAAGTGTAAAAAAGAAAAGAAATCTGCAAAGAAAGGGGCCATGGGCAAACAAGGGAGCTATTGTGGGTCTACAGGGTACTGAGCAGAACAAACCACAGTATTTTTATAATTTAATCCTTAAAACGGTCAAGAATTACAAAGGGCTTTCGTATTATCCATAGCAACAGAAAACGTCATGATGCACACAAATTTTTGGCAGTTATTATCTCTAGTTTCATTGTAAAACCCTCCAAAATAGTCATAATAATCATCATCACAACTGTAATTGAGTATAGAAAATAAACGAAATTAATTTGCATTTTTTCTAACCAACCAATTTATTTCAAACATATTATTACATAGTTACAGTAAGACCTTAAGCATGAATTGTTAAGAATAAACAAAATATTCTTCTTAAATAGCGAATGTCATGATGCCTTGTACAAATGCCCCACTGTGGGATAGGCCTCCCGTTCATACGAAAACAGCAAATTTCTTGCCGGCAGGTTTTGAAAACGGTAGATTTTGACAACGGAACTCTAACCGGCACATTTTGAAAACGGCAACGTGCGAACACTCAAAAATGATGAAAACGGAACATTTTGACGTTTTCAAAACAAGGCTGGTCGATTCTTAAGGGTTAGGTAAATTTCTTTGGCATCAAATTCTTGGGAAGATTGCGATGAGTTTGTTACTGTCAAATTTTGTACCGTTTTCGAAATGTTGCTCAAATTTTCTACCGGTATCGGCATCGTGTGAACGCAGTCTTAAACGTTGATATTTTAGAGTACGATTTTTGAAGGAACGAAACAATGTCTTAAGAGTGATATTTACCTTGGGCAAATCTTTCCAGGCAACTTTGACAGAACTATTCAGCAAGTTGCTTGCGATGTTCATCAATGTCTGGAACATGAAAAATAGTTTCTTACATTATTTTGAAAGCAAAATGAGTGCAGTGAAATAAGTAAATGTCATTAAAATCTCCATTTCATTAAGACAGGAAAATTTAGATGCATGAAGCGGATAAAAAGAAGCAAAAAGGGACAGACAAAGAGGCACGAGCAATCTGTTTAAACAGTGGGAAGCATAAATAATTTGACGATTCTAAATAGATTTTTGAGAGTATAGTTTTCCTATAATTGATAATTCTGACGATATCAACAGACGAACCTGATGGTGGCGAGAAAGATTGAAGGAAAACGATCAAGAGGGAGACAGAGAACAACTTTTGTTAAAATTTATCAGAGTGTGTTGCATTCTCAGCGATGACATTGTTCCAGAAGTCGGGAAGGAGAAAGGACTGGGCTGATTTCGCTTACGCCAACGCGATAAAGGAGCTACAAATCAGTAAATACCTGGCTCATTTCCTCAACCAGTTTATTACTTTGCAATTTCCTTTTAACCGTCTTTTCATAATAAACAACTGTTTTCTTGACATCACCACCATATAACTTCGTACTCGTTGTTACTTTGATCAGTTGCTCTCCTACAATTGTTGCACTGGCGTTTGGGTTCTCGACCTGTATGAAGGAGAAATATAGACAAGGTAAATCACGAGCCACAGAGTTACCTTGACAGGAGACAGTTAATTGTGTTTAGACTGAGACAATGGACAATGGACAATAGACAATAGACAATAGACCTGGTTATTCTACAACAGAGTTTGGATCCAGCAATATTTTTTGAAAGTTGTAGTTTGATTAATTTTAATTAAAAAGTTTTTAGTTTCTTTTTTATGGGGGGGGGGGGGGGCGCTCTCTCTCGATTAGTTTATCTACTTAGAGAGCTCCTCCTTAGTCAGTCATTTCTAAATACAATTTTGTAATGTCCTTTATTTTTTCTCCTATTGTAGTTTTATTGTAGTTTGTTTTTCTGTAGATGTGTATTTATAAGTTTTTTCTGTAGATGTGTATTTTTAAGTGTAGCTGTGGTGTAGAAATGTAATATTGTAATTAGAAATGATTGATAAAACATATGAAACTGAAACTTTTTACTCCTCGCAGAAGTCTAATGAAAATCGAATGTGTACTGTAGTTATAGAAGCTCTAACACCGTGTACAAAACCTAGCTCGATCCAAACTCTTTTGTGGCCTGTGTACGCACTCAAGAAGCCTCTTTGACAAAGTTACCAAGGGGAGTACTGATTAGACTGATTACAGTTATCGCTGTTGATAGACTGGTGGGCCCTATAACTACTAGCGTCAACGAGCAGCCAGTTGAAGCGTAGTGCCATCATCCAATTCAATAAACGAAGCGGAAACTGGGACTGAAGTAGTTAGTCTATGTACTGATTATAGGACTGAAGTAGTTAGTCTATGTACTGATAATAATTCTGTACTGGAAATACAATTCTCTGATAATTGCTGACTTAGATCATATTGCAATAAAGTACGATCCTAATTTCCTTCATTAGGTACAAGGAAGGATCTCTCTATTGATTCATTTCGTGTGAAGTTGTCAACATTTTTCCCCGGAGGGGGGGGGGTACTTCACTATCGGGTCAGACGGGGATGTGCGCCAGTTTTGGGTAGTTTTTGGCCTGAAAATTCTGGGAATGGGGTATACTTTCACTGGAAAATTTCTGTGGTTGGGGTATACTTTCACTTGGAATTTTCTGGGATTGGGGTTAACTGTTATACTAAAAATTCTGGTAATGGTGTTCAATGTCCCCATTGATTCAGAACAGATTTGTTCTGCTTGTGACCATAACTGCGTGGAAATCCGTTCTTTCGCCTTGAAATTGAATGCTATTTAACGTTGAATTGTTTTTTGTTACTTCTTCAAAATTCTGAGATTGGGTATCAATATCTGACATATATTCTGGGATAGGGTATCAATATCTGACCAAAATTCTGGGATTGGGTCATAACAGAAATCCTGGCGGCGCACACCCCTGTATGAATTTTTAGTGAAGTACCCCCCCCCGGGCATTTTTCTTGCTTTAAAGATTTAAGATCTTGGTGTAATCTTCCACTGAACTTGTGTTACAGGTGTTAGCAAGCAAAACCGCGCATGCATTTAAAATAAAGGCAGTTTAAAATAAAGGCAGTTAAAACTAATTTTCCACTGCCAATGAATAGATTAATACAACCAAGAAGATGTCCTTCCTCACAGCATTCCAGAAATGGTTTTTAAGAGCAATTATTAGCACATATCGAAAGAAGAAGGATATATCTAAACTTCTGCCTCGGGCATTTTATTTATTTTGTGCGGAAGCCAATTGGGAGGGGATTCAATTCTCGTACTTTTTAGGTGTAATTAAAACACTTACTGCTCAGCTTCTGTACGAAAAAAATAAAATGCCCGAGGCAGAAGTTTAGATATATCCTTCTTCTTTCGATATGTGCGAATATCTGCTCTTTAAAACCATTTCTGGAATGCACAACGACCGAGCTAGCGACCCGGGTTTCAGGGCAGTTTTTGCGGCTTGCTTTGTTTTTGTTTATGTCTTGACCAACCGAGCATGGAATTCCCTTTGTCTGCAATCACAAATTGCTTTGTATCTAGGTGTGAATAAAAAGTAGCGAGTCCTATTGTAACATTATCTGTCCTTGTTCTTCCTCACAGCTAGAGAATTTCCTGAAACAGTGCTCATTTTGGTGATAAGTGATATGAGTTTAAGGAATTGTTATAAAAAACAACAGCTTTAAAGTCTGTCTCAAATTAGATGTCACGTGAGATTTACAACAACTCAATATTTCTCATGCAAAATTCTTCAATAGGTCCTTTCAGCTATCCACAAAAGAGCCTACATCGAGTGTTATACATTTTTATACGCGAGGTTCGATTTGAATGGCGATAGAGCTCCTACCACTATTGTGCACATTCGAAAATTCTACAAAACGTCGCAAAATATCATTCGATCCTGATCCTTTTCAGAACAGCTAAAAGGTCTGTTATTTTCATTCGTGGTCACTTTGAGGTAATATCTGATCTGAGACAGGCTTCAGTTTTGCCCAGGTTGTACCGGGTGCGCCAAAATAAACTATGCACGTTTGGCAGGCCACGATAAATCGTACACAAGACCGATTTTGAAGATTTATGACTTGATCTTTAGCAGAAGGCCTGAATTAGATTCTAGCATTTTTTGCAAATTTTTCTGTTTTCAGTTTTTAGAGCTACAAGCGAGTTTCTTAAAATTTTTGTTTTCGAAAACACTGAAAACGATCAAAAAACGTCGATCAAGCTTTCTAAAGAATCGACATGAATGGACAAAGAGAAAACTTTTTCATGGTGATTTGGGATTTAGAAATCGACTAATTGTAAGCTGCTGTACGAGAGTTTGTACTATCTTGTGAGAAATGTAATAATATTTTCAAGAATATAAAGAAATTTCTTTTCTATTGTAATGTCATTGAATGTATGCTTTGCTGCAGGCTGTGTTCCTGTATCAAGGGGGTTAAAAGACAAGCGAGGAAGAGTCATGGGGCCAGTAAGCATGGAGTTTTGTTACATTTTTGATTTGTGACGGCTTTTGGGGCGGCACTTTATTGAAACTACTACTTTCCAAATCCCCAAATCACGCTGAAAACATTTTCTCTTTGTCCATTCATGATGAGTCTTTAGAAAATTTGATCAACCTTTTTTGATCGTTTTCAGTGTTTTCGAAAACAAAAATTTTAAGAAACTCGCCTGTAGCTCTAAAAATTGAAAATGGAAAAATTTGCAAAAAATCTTAGAATCTAATTCAGGCTTTCTGCTAAAGATTAAGTGATATATCTTCAAAATCGGTCCCGTGTACGATTTATCGTGGCCTGCCAAAATTGCATAGTTTATTTTGGCGCACCCGGTACCAAAATGGTAAAGAATAAAATACAAGGCATACCAGAACACCAAGCTGTACAACTTCCTCAGAAACACAATCACTGAGGTTTGGCAAATGATAAACTGCTCTTTTTGATTCACGATCAAGGAGACATCTTCTTGAAGCAAAACCTAAGAAAATATTAAGAAAATTACCTTCTGATACACAAAAATCAGGTCACCACTCAACCACTCATTTCAACGCGCAGAAAAAAGAAAATTGAGGCAGGAGGATGCAGAGGATTCCAACAATCTTTAAGTGCCTAACAACAATATACTTAAAGAGTATCGAAAATGCTAAGACCACTAGCTTAAAACAGAAATGATAGAGACGCCGTCATATTGGACGTTCAATTTCAAAACGCTATATTGGATCTTTCCTGCTGACAACATGCAAGGTAAATCTAGATATGCCCTATCTCACTGCGCCGATTCCCTTTAAAGACACGTGCTTAAAAGTTCGCACTAAGCTGTGGAGATGCATTGGAAATGAAGCTTGAGCTGCATAATTCCATATTGACATACCTGATGAAGAGTTAAAGGGCCATTGTCCCCTAGAGGGTCCTTTATGGGCACGCTGCAATTACAGACTGTGTGAAAATCAAATTTGGCCTAAGCAGAAAAGATGGATCGTTTCTGTAGCAGTTACAGTAAACTTTAACAGACAAGTCAAATGAAAGTCAATTTTTTCTATCAGTTTAAAGGGAATAGACAAGCTGCTATAAATAGGCTGAAGAAACGCCCACAAACCCATTGTTTCCTTCGCCATGCAATGAAACGGCAGGCGTCAAAGTTGTTGAATACAATAGATTATATTTTTAACTTGGCCCGGGCCAGCTTTTAACTATGTCGATTCCCTTTAAGTATTGCAATGGGGATCCATAGCTCCCTTTTAAGTCAAATAAGACTCTCATCAGCACTCCAGGTAACTGTCGTATTTTACAAGAATTGCCAATTTTTCATATGCATAGCGACATATTTTACACAAAACAAAATTTTTACATATTTTCTATTCCTATGCTGAACTGACAATGAAAGGCATTAGTTGTAGTCAGCATAGGGCTCAAATCTTTCAAATCTTTGAAAAGATGGGTGTAAGATTCTATTACATTTTTCTTTGAATTAAATGGCTTGAAAGGAACTTATGGTAGTTTGCTGTAAATCTGCCTTGGCAAGCACTTCTTTGATATCTTGATTTTTTTCAAAATGGCGGCAATTTGATTATTTTTGAAAAAATTGATGGAACATTTTGAAAAATTTGAATCATCGTAAATCCTAAACCAATAGAGGAAAAATGATATAACCTTCAAGACTGTAGCTTTCTGGTTCTGGATTTAGAAATTTGACGATGTCACAGCCTCAGATTTAATAAATGCCGCCATTTTGAAACTAATCAAGATATCAATAAATTTCCATGGCAGATTTACAGAAAAACAACCTAAGTTCCTTCCAAGCAATTCATTTCAAAGAAAACTGTAATAGAATTTTACACCAACCTTTTTAAAGATTTGAGCCCTATGATGTTATAGTTACTGTCTCTTACATCAAGTTCACGCTCCAATTTTCTGAGAAAATACATGAGCTATGCGCTTCGATGGACGCCATTAGCTAGAAACAAACGATCTATGATGTTATCCTCAGTAATGAAATAAAAGGAATCGCATAATAAAATAAAACTACACTAACCTGCAGTACCATTAGGACATTGCCTTACAACTGTCCCTCCCTTGAAAATCCGGGGCCATTGCACATCACGAAACATGTTGGCTTCACAAAAATCACTTTTCTTTGTCTCTGCTGGTGTGCCTGTAATAAAAGTACAGAAAACCCTGTTCAATCTTCAGTTGTATCAGGGCAGCTAAAAGAAAGCTTCAAATTCTGTTTTGAACAGACTTTCAAAAGGATAATGAAAGAGAACATATCAAACAGCCAATTTCAGCGAGACATCGTTGACTTTTTAAAATTTAAGTTCCCATAAATCAAATTGAAAATGGGCCAAGGGAGAATAGTTTGTTTGTTCCGGCCAAGGGAATAGAAATCCTTTCCCGGGCATATCAAGCAATCAAAACCCAATCACAAATTAGACCAAATATCCTAGGAATACGTTTGATCAATCCCATTCATTCGCGTGTTTCGAGGAACAGCTTCCAAATCTTTAAATAGGTTTTAAAAAGGTGAGCGTAAAATTATATGACCTATTTCTTTCAATTGAATGTCTTGAAAGAAACTTTAGCTATTAGTCTATGATTCTACCTTTGGACTTTTCAGAAATCTTCAATATTTTTCGACATTACAGCGTATTTCATATGTGACGTCATCAAAATTTCTGAGTGGTAAACCAGAAGAGCAAAAAAAAGTTGTGCTTGATGTCATATAGTAGATATTCACAAGATACGGTATTCTTTAAAATCAATTCATCTTTCGTGAAAAAGTTGAGACATTACGAGAGATTTTTGCAAAATTTTCTTGAATTCTTAACAAGAAGAAAAGCACTGTTATTCTCAAAAAACTTGAAAAGATTTTGAAAAAGTCCAAGTGTAGAATTATACCGGGTGTCCCAAAAAATGTATGCGGATTTGGTTGACTCCAGCGATGTGAATTTAGCTTTAATCAATGTCTAATCACTCTAAAAATGTTCCTTGATAGTTAACTTGAACATGAGTACCTCGTTTGTTGGTATTGGGGCTCTGAGAGCAGACATGTTAACCTTGAAAGCTCAAATTTGACGCTTCCTGCAAACCAGAGCTTTAGCCTTTTGGCCTAAGCTAATTCTTGAGGCACAGCGTATAAATTAACGATATCCTTGACAAAATTTGAGAAATATTAGATTTTGCGTTATTCTGTTTTTTAGGAGTCACCCCCCAGCCACCCATTTGGCAGCTTCTTAATTTTTCATTAATTTCAGTTCTTAATTTTGATGGGCTTCAGGAACTTGCTAAGACCAAAAGCCCAACGCTCTGGTTTGCAGGTGGGCGCAAATTTGAGCTTTCATGATTGATATTTCTGCTCTCAAAGCACGAATACCAACAAACGAGGTATCTATGTTCAAGTCAACTATAGAGGAACATTTTTGAGAATGATTAGCCATTGATTAAAGCTAAATTCACATTGCTGGAGTCAACCAAATCTGTGTTCTTTTTCCTTGGGGGACACCCGGTACCAAAATAGTTAGAGTGTCTTTGAAGTAATCCAGTTCAAAGAAACAGGTCATAAATTCTAAACCAACCTTTTTAAGGATTTAGAATCAAATACTCTGTTTCGTTATTTAAAAATAAACTTACGTCGACAAGAAAATCCATCACCAACAAAACCTTTTCTACATTGACATAGATACGATCCTTCTACATTGTAGCAGTCGGCATTTTTATGACATCTGTTAAGTGATGCATTTTCACATTCGTTTGCATCTGCAATAACAAAGAGTCAGAGAAATCACTGATATGCTAGAGTGCGTTTGGGACTTGAAAATTATCTAAATTCATTCCAATATGTATCAAATTTAAAATACTTTACACTAAGTTTGCATAGAATTATTGATTAAACTACAACCCTCGCCAAAACCCTTGTCACAAAATGGGAAAGGTAGATCTGAAGAGCAAATACCCCCCTTCACCCCCCAAGTCAATGTTGCTGATTTCTCTAACTTGGAAAATATCATGCAGCAAGTGTCCTGAGTGAAGACAAACAACATTGACTTGGGGGGAAGGGGGGTTCACGAGATATTTCCGCTGAAGTGGTAGGCATTTTGATTTTTGTTGAAAAATGCTGAAAAATTCGGTTTGTGACAAGGGGTTTTGGCGAGGATTGTAGCTTGCAAAATTCGGAAGAATGTTGACTATTGAGCTACCTACACTGAAAACAAGAAACAGCCGGGACATAAGGAATTTCGTGTCATGAATATCGTATCAAAATAAAGAACTCTACAGGAAGTACAGCTGCTATTTTATGGTCAATCTCTCCTAAGCAAACAAAGTATAGATGTCATTTGAAAACGTGCGCGAATAAAAACAACTGAAGTGCTTTGGATGAGAAATTGTGCGATATCGCAAATCTCACGTGAAAACTAATTTGAGATAAAACAGTAATATTTCTCCTGCTTCAATGATGCGTTAAAAATACGCTAGTTCTCTGCGTTGCCCTTAGAAACCAATATAGTTGGGTTATATCCGACAATTTAGACAAAGAGTGTAGAAGTTGTAGCTCCGGTGTTTACAGTGATAATAATAATAATCATTATTACTATCACTGTAAACACCGGAGTTACAAAGAACTATTGGCTAAATGCTTACAGGATACGCAAAAAAGGAAACTAAGCAAAACGCAACAGGCAACAGGCAACATCAAAAGAAATAAGTGCGAACAAACCAACTAACTACATTTTGAGCAGTGAGAGGAGTTGTGGGGGCATTAATCCGTTGCTACACCTGAATTGTCAACCGGAAGGTCTTGACATATGCATAGTAATCTGTGAAGAAACATAATGGTTGCGGTATTTGTTGTGATATCCATGCTGCCTAGCATTTTGATCAAAATTTCATTGTCCACCCTATCCCATTCACTACCAAAGCAGCCATTCAAAGCAGCCATTCATAGTTAATGGAAACTTTTTTCACTAAAACTGCCTACATTTCTCTCACAGAGTGGCAAATCTGATGACCTTGCATCTATACCTGCTGTGAGCTGCAAAATGAAAATTTCAGTTAGCAAGATCATAAAAAACCTTGCTTCACCAAATTTCTGAAAAAATACACTGTTTAATTTTCATGCGTACTAAAAATTAGAATTTCAATATACCTTGAGTTTTTGCGATGGCACAGGCATACATTCTCGGCCCAAGGCCCCAACTAAGCCTAGCCTGAATATCGACAGTATATGTAGTGACAGGTTTGAGATCCTTAAACATAACATTATTGGTCCTTGTTTGTACAAATCGCTCAGTGCCACTATCGTCTTTAAGATAGACCTTGTACAATGCTCCTTTCGAGGGTAGCAGTCTCCAGGTGACAAGGATCTTATTCCAAGCAATTGCTTTCGCTTTGACATCGGAAGGGATAGTCTTTTGATCTGTAAGATAAAACAAATAGGCTAGTTACTCAGAGTCTTTCATATTATAACATAACTCAAGAAATAAAGCCTGATAAGTTTGCCCGAAGTTGGTACAAGCATCGAAACAATTCTCAATCATGTAGATAAATAACTGTTACGATTCACATCTATCTATCTGATACGCATTTCGTTTAATTTAACATAGCGCGGCTAACTACGGACTGCCATAACGGCCTATTATTTGCTAGATATTCATCAGTCGCTACAAAGATCGTTCCATCTTCTTTTGCAACCATCACCCTTGCTGTCTCAAGATCTTTTTCAATCATTTTTATCCATGTTAACTTTTGTCCACCCCTTGGTTTCTTTACATATCTCCGAGCTTCTCTTAATGCAGTTTTTGCAGGTGTATTGTCTGGCAGTCTTAAGAGGTGTCCATATCAACTTAATCTTCTTCCCTTTATTGTTTTGCTCCATTCATCAATTTACGATTCACATGGCGGTGGCCAAATACCTCGCAATTTTCTTCATTTTAGTTTTCTATCGTTCTGCTGCCGAATTTTGATTTATTGTTGTTTCCAATAAAAATAATTATACCATTGAAAAGAGATAGTTGAATTTGAAAATTCCTCAGAAAAGATATTCTAACAAAAGCTGAAAGCTAATTCATTTTAACAGTAAGGGTGTACATGTATGGGACACATACCGACACCAACACCCCATCAACATCAACATTCATGTCAAAATCGTTGTTAAAGTTCTGTCAAAGTTCTAGGAAGTGGATTTCAACGACAGACGCATCTGCTAAAATTTCGACTGATGGCAAGCGTCCATATACTCGACATTTTTGCTCAAAAAATATTTTCTCACTGGAGTTCTAGCTGTTCTAAAACAGAATGTAGACAGAATGATATTTTTATACATTTGGTAGAATTTTCGAATGTGCACAATAGTGATCGAAGCTCTACTCAATCGAACCTTTGTAGAATAACTAAAAGGTCTATCATTTTTGATTACTAGTAATACATTTATCGAATTGTTTTTGAAAGGGACAACATATCTGGTAGACTCACGAAATAGTCCCAGTTATCGCAACAACAACAGCAATAATAACAACAACGACAATATATTTTTTTGCTCAAACTGGGACTTATGGACTTTCACATCAAAAAGTGAGACGAAAATAAACAATGGGGGCACCGATTTTTCTATTCACGTTGAATCGAGGCTAATTCGAAACGAGGCAACCTTCGGTGGTTGAAAATTTCTTTTCAGCTGTGGTGAACTAATGGGAGCCTTCAAAAGCCTTCAAAATGAGGAAATTCTGTTTGAAACTGAAAGGTTTGTTGATTCTTAGATTGAGGAAACATTCATCTGGATATTTGTGGCTTTTGTTCATTGCTAACGTCACTCAAAACTTGAATTTTGAGGCGTTTTATAATCTGAGGATTGAGCCGACAAGTTAGGCTCACCGCCATTGCCTCGAGAACTCAGCTTTTCGTGCAGTGTTGCTATGGTTTCCATATCGGACGTGACGTCAAGGGAAACAATTTTGTCCCAATTTTCAATGTGCAAGTCCATGAGTCGTGGTTATAGCGTTCATCAGCCTATCAATAAATAGCAATAACTACGAACTTGTAATCAGTCTACATACCTGGTGTTCTTATCACAACCTTCTTTCCATGTAACCTCGGTCCGATTCCCCAACGATAAACAGGCTGAATATCAATGACGTAAGTGGTCAATGGTCGCAATGAAAGGAATTCAGTGGAATTGCTGAAAACATCGAAGTGAGCTTCGTTACTGCTGTTGATTGGTTTCAGGTACAAACGATATGAAATGGCATTAACAATAGGTTTCCATGAAATTCTGATCTTGTCACCATCAATGGCAAGAGCTTTGATGTCATTTCTGGGCACAGCAATTCCTGCAAAGGCAACATGCTAAAATGAAACCATGTTTGAGCATGCTAGTGCACTACAAAATACCGTAACATCTCCATTTAACCCCCTCACTTAATCCCCCGTATTTAGTGTCACCCTTTCCAAGCCATAACTGCAAATAAGCCCCTTTCTATCTTGCACCTGATGTAATTGCACACCAATGATTTCCTCGCATATTTCAGCAAAGCATTCGAAGTTCTTAATTTCATATGCTGGAGACTTATCATGGTGTTCAATCGAAACACATTTGGCAAGCTGTTGATTGATCCTGCAAAATGCAAAGGAAAAGCCCCAAAATTCTGGTGTTATTCAATATCTTGATTCGTTTTATTTTCAAATAAGCCACTCTCTATTTAAGCCCATCTTGTCTAAGCTCCCCATCAGAGCATCTGCAATCAACCAAAGTCTACGGTGCTTTGAAATCAACGCTCAAGATAATATCAAATATGACGTCATACAGGGCATACAGTAAAGCCCGCAAATAAGAACCTTCCTCATATAACAGCCTACAGCCTGAAATCTTTAATATCTACTCCTTTATGACAAGACCCTTTCCACCTTGGTTATTGTATAGGTTCATATTTGAAGAAAAATGCATTGAAAACGTTTTCTGGTGTTGAAATTTAAATTCAATTCAATAGTCAGTTTCAGAAATATAATTTTGGTTTCAATAGCACGTAAATCATGGACCAGAAAGGAAGATGGAATTCTCGATTATCATACAAACCCCTTACAGGTATTTTTCTAATTTGTGGGTGATTTTATGAAACAAAATTTTCTCATCTAACTTAACTTTTGTCTGATAGATTAACATCTTCGTTTTGAACATCGGCCACATACTTTTTATTCCACAGCCTACCAAACGTGTAAACTTTTTTCGACTCACCAGGCACGTAAACAATCAAAGTTGCTTACCTTCAGTGACAACCTTTATCGTAGCTGGAGCACTTGTTCCTAATTCACTGATTGCTCGTACTTCAATCAAATACACCGTTCCACTGTCAAGATGCGTCACATTCACTTTGTAAGTTCCAATTCTTCCGGGGAGACTTTCATGGGCGTTCAGCTTGAACCGCACCTTTACTGTATTGCTCTCTACTGCTTTGACAGTAAGCTAGAAAACAAGATCAAATAAAATTTTGAAAAAAGTAAAAAGCTAAAATTTTTGACTAGTAATCCACCTTAGCTTTGTCGTCTTGTTGTTTGTTTCGTGTAAGATATCTTAACTTCGTTGTTTTGTTGTCTGCTTTGTGTATTGAAAATGCATTTGAGTGTGTAAGTGCCATCCATAGTGAAGAACCCGTGAATTTATGTCTTTTTTCACTATGGATGGAACAGTGAAATGTAAGTATATATATTATAATTTTTCATCTTTATAAAAAAAGTTGAGATGAATTCAATTAACATCCATAAACTTGCTTTTTTAAATAGCCTGTTGAATTATTTACGATCAGGAAATTGAATTTGATTCGAAGGTTCAAGTGATCAAGATGAAGCTTGTATAACGATTGTTTGCAATTGAAAAGTAGTCAGTTCTTTCAATTTTGAACGAAAATAATTCGTTTGCAATAAGGAACAGCTAAAAGGCATTTTTGATCAATGGATAAAAACTTGAAAATTGCGTGGAGTGAAATCCTCATTTACTAAATATATGTATGTCCTTTATCGGTTAGGTGTCAACAGGAAACACCTGATAAATAATTTAAATTTCCGGACAGGGACAAAATTTTGGGACCGACAAGGCCACAGCCCCACAGATATCCTGAACAAGGGGAGGGGTCCCATGACTGGATGCGACATAGTACGCTTAAATTTGCTCTAAATAGCTAGAAATCCGTCCAGCCTACTTTATCTAAAATTCGAGACGACTCATGTGCAGTAGAACATTTCTGATCACCGCATCGAGAAATTCACTTGACGAAAAGTAGAAACCACTTCTACTTGTCATCCAGCAAATCGTCTGAAGGAGATGATTTTTTTCATCATCATCAAAATAATTAAAACGCAAATAAGATTACTCGTTACTGTGCCATCCAAAGCAGGAAAGGACACAAGGTCATCTGGTCCCTACTTTGGATGACACTCACAATTATATAATACTTTAACAAACAAAAAAACAGAATGCAAGGTAGCTTGGTATCAATCATAAAATGATGAAAAATCACGATCTTCAAATTTTTGCATCCAATCCGGATCAAACCAAGTTACCCTGATAAAACTAACGATGGTAGGGGGAGGGGTGCTGCTGTTTAGAAGCTAAAGACGAATATGGTTTATGAATGTTGAACAGGTCTCCTCTTATCAAGGTTTATATACAACTGACGATTTTGGCACTTTTTACTCTCAACTTTGTTCGTTGACTTTTTTGGCCAATAACATAACAGGATTTCTCCAGCCTCGCTCAAAGTTTGGAAAATGTTAGAAAGCGTATTCGTGATGATAGCAACACAAGTGGAGATCAAAACAGCTCATTCGCTGCGAATTTTTTTGATGATCTTCGAAAAGATCGTCTGATTGAGATTGCCCTTCACAGACCAAGTGAAGACTTCCTCATTTGCTTTGTGAGTCAGGCTAGACTTGCCATGTCTATTTCCTAATGTCCGTCTGAATGACCGCTTTCTCGTATTTCCAGGCTCCGCCATTCCAACATTCCGTGTTACGGAATGCTGGATTTGATGATCCAGGAAGCGTGGAACAGCAATTGGTCAGACGGGCTTTAGAAAATAAGCTTGGCGCAAGTCTAGAATCGGACTAAATCGTCTTCTGTTCCTATCACTTATACACATCAAAATTACCGAGAAAATCTTGCTCGATCTGTTGACTTTAGCGTAAAAATTTGAAACCATTTCAGAAATTGTTTCCAGCTTAATTCTCACAACAAGAAAAATCGATTTGCATCAATTTCAATCCAATTTTGGAGATTTTAAGTCGATTTGTGGCTAATAATTTCACAGCACCAGGAAATCCATTTTGTTCTTTTCGATAACAACAAGCTTGAAGTTCCACAACAAAATTTTTCCCAAAGACCAGCTTAGTATCCTTTGCATAGGATTTTTAAAAACAGATTTGCTAAAGAATGTAAGAGTTCCTATCTTGATGAATAAAGACAGATCAACGATATTTAAGGAAATGGAAACACAAAAGATTTCTTCAAAATGAGCTCCAACTAAAGATCCCATCTTCGTAAAAACAAAATAAAAAGGAAACCCGGTGATGCAAAGATTGGAAAATTGATGTAATCTACTGTCCAGCGCCGTTCTTAGGTTGTGAGAAATAACTGCTAAACCTTCTGTTCACAATAAATTGGTAAGAAGATGGAGGCAAAGAAAAAAGACTTTAAATCAGCACACTAAGGCCTTTCGAACTTATGTTCTCTTCAGAGTGTGACTAACATTTGAAAGTGAAATCTATCGTAACGATTTATATAAACTGTAAAACTATTTTTATGTTTCCTGTTCGGCGATTGATAAAGGAGATATATTTTAGCTGTTAAGTATACTGTTCACAATAAATATGACTCCACGAGGAGATAAGGCATCCTTCCAGAATTTTATTCATACGTCGAAGATGTCAAGAAAAAATTGACCGAAACAGGCCTGAACGTAGGCAAACTAAGTCATGATTGTTAGAATGTTTCATGTCTACAACTAAAGGATTACGCTGTTTAACAAAAGCTTCAGTGGTAAATTCTACGATCTTGCCCAAAATACTTCGGACAAATCACAAAATTGCACAGCCTCGGCCTATTATTCCGTGTCCCCAGGCCTCCTCAACATTGAATTAGGGGGAAAGGGGTATCAGAAAGTCACAATTTCTTTTATCAAAACTTCAAAAAGGTTTTCTGATTAAAAAGCACAAAACAGCAGCAACATTTTTCGTTTTATTTGTAGTATTTGTACCAGATTTCTTTCGAAGAAGTACTCCAATTTTGTATCATAAATAGCAGATCTGGCATACCATAATTTCCCAACCTCGTCCCCAGAGCCTTTTGTCATATTGGAAAGGAGAATGGCCCTGGGGAAGAGGTTGGCAATTTTCATGATAGTTTTGGGCGTTTCATCTATTTGAGAATATCTTGTTAGTGTCAATTATCTGTTGTGAGGTGGAGAAGGTTCTTCTTTCTGAGACGCTCGGTCGAGCTGTTCTTTTTGTCAAATTTATATTTCATATTTTTTCATCAATGTAAGTGGCTGTCGTGGTTGGAACTCGATGACATCACGTCCTTTCCAGCTACGGCAGCCATACAAAGTTTGTGATAAAAAGAAAAAGGTCATAAGCGTACGTTTTCGTTTGGATATCGAGAGAGCAGGAAACAACTCAACTCACGAATTGTTACATTCAGTGGCGGACACCTGGGGGCGAGGGGGAGTCATCGCCCCCCCCCATGTTGCCTAGAACAAAGATTTTTTGTTCGAAAACAATAGAAACAAACAATGCTTTTTAACCGAAACAATAGCTTCGCCCCCCCCCCCAATATTTGGCAAAGTGTCCGCCACTGGTTACATTACCCACCTGGTCAGAAGGATGAAGCAAGTCGTTTATTTTGGATGAAAGATACCGTTTTAAACACCAGCAAACTGCTTAATTTTTACTTTAAATTCTTGTAAGCTCTATGCCTAAACAGCACTCTCAAGTGGCTTTAAAAGCTTCAACGCCCTTAGATTTGTGTCAAAGTCAATTGGAGATAAGACACATGGAAAATTTTTCTAACTCAAAATTCCACAAGTATCACAACCTATAGATCCTCATAAACATGTTTTCACGTTGACATTTATTAAGAAGAAAATAAATCAATTCACATTTGTCATGAAAACAATTTCAACTAAAAACCAAAAGAATGTTGAAATAATATTGTAAGATGAAAAATAAGGATGGCTTACCGAATATGCAATTATGGCTCCATTGGTGGGTGATGGTGTTAGCCATATAGCTTCTATTGATGCGGTCGTCTTATCTCCAATTGAAAGCTTCGGTATGTTGGGCACTGAAAAGAAATCAGTTTTTACAGTTCAAAGGATCTCTTCGGGTGTCATCAAAAATGTCGCCAATTTTTTATTTTGCTGTGACTAGATTTATTAACTTGATTTAATGGTTTCTCGGGTCGTCTGAAACTTCATCGTCAACAACCTCGTCTCTCAAAAATAGAATTAAAATGTGCTCGAGAAAAGATACCAAATTGTCACCTAATTGTCTGATGGCAAAACATTGGTACAATTTCAATTTCAATTTCAATAAATTCAGACTTGCTACGCCGTCGTCTACTGAACTAAACAAAACTAAACACTGATACGTACATGTGTTTTGTCTTGTAAGAAACTAAAAATTTGAACCAGTATTGAAGGTTTCTTAAATTCATACATTGATAATTTGGAAACAAACTTTTTGAAGCATGTTTGATGCTTAAGCGTTAATTTAGTACCTTTCAAGTAATATGATAGGGGAGAAAATGAAAACAAGTAAAATATAAAATATGCGAAGGATATCCTTATTAAAAGAAATATTTTCGCAGTACTGGAGTTTCTCAATTTTTTGCGATATGAGAGTAGAGTTTCTTACAAAAGCAGTTTCCTACAAAAACAAAAAAATTGTACTACAAGTAAGAAACTATAGAAGCTTTAAAATAATTACTAAATTCAAAGCTTTTTGGTGAGAAAGATGTTACTGAGCCCTTATCTTCCAAGTAATTTGCTTTATTGGTGTTGTTTGAGCGTAATACGAATCAATTTCCAACCAAGCCAAATAAATATTGTTTCCAATGTCAAGAAATGTATCTCCTCTGATCTTTGTAAGCCCAAAATAAAAAGCAATCAAGAAAACATGCTATGTTAATTTACACTGTTTCGCAAAAACTTAAAAAATCCCCGAGTACCGTAGGCTAGACCTGATCCAGTCCTATAAAAACATTTATTGGAACAAAACTTGATGAAATCAGTGATAAATGTTTCCCTTTGACACGCCAATAAACAATTCTAAAACGAATCTATTCATAAAAAGTAGATTTTTCAATCGATTAAACTCGCATAAAAGAAGAGATCAAATTCTTCTACCTCCATCAGTTGTTCTGCATGTTAATGGTTTACTTTTCAAAATTTTTGGATTGTTTCTGAGATGGACTTCCAAAGTGAATATGTAAGTTGTTAGTGCGCCTGTTGAGAAAACAAAATCAGATTATACACTAACATGAAGCAATTTTAGAGATTGCATTATGGAACTTATTGACTGCAAGCGTTGCAGGCGCATTGATGTTGAAAAACCAATCTTTTATGAGAATTTTGAATTGATATACATTTTTGGATGACTTCATTTCATTTGGAAGAGAATTCCAAACCTTTGGACCCAAAAAGCTAATCGATTTTATACCATAATTTGTACTTTTGACTTTAGGAACAACTAGAATGTAAATTCTTCGAAGATTATAGCTGGTTGATTTTGGGAGAAAATAATCTTTCATAAATGCTGGATTTAAGTTGTGTAAAGTTTGTAAATTTCAAGTGCCAATAGCCTAATAGAATGAATATGAATTGTAGTAGATTCGGCCTTGATTAGGAGATTACTATATGATGAAGCATAATCTGAGAGTGCTAATCGTAGGGCCCTCTCGTTGAATACAACTTTTCGTGTATAAAGCTATATCTTCTTATACGATCAATTTTTATAGGAAACTAAGGTCCGGGGTTGGCAGGTAGTTTTTCAAATTTTAGGGCATTTTCCAATGAGTTTTTTAATTAATACAAGCTAAAAGCATGACCTCATTCCTCAAACATGGCGGCCTTTAATTGCAGTACCCTTCGAAATCAGGCAGCCCTAAAAGAGCTAAATTTGCTAATTTCAAACCAATCACAAAATTAGCCACACCTGAGAAAATAACTTAGTCTTTGATCTATTTGCCAAAAAAAAAGAATTTGGAGATCAGCCTTGCAGTTAAATTGTGGTGATTTGTCTAACATAACATTGTACTTTCTTGGGACACCCGGTAGTCTACACGATCAATTTTAAAGGTGGTGTGAAGCGAAAATTTTTATTGATGCAAATGAATAGCGCAGTTGAATGATAAAGAATGTCGTTTAAATTTTGTTGATACCTCATTTCGTTTTCAAGTTATCCACTGATAATAAGTTGCAGCTGATGACGTCATTTCGTTTGCAAAATACTAGGATAACATATGGAAATATAACTGTATCTGATTTTTGAAAGGTTACAGTGGTAAGAAATATTTCAGCTGTGCTGAATAGATGTTATATAGATTGCCTCATGACTTAATATGATGTTTAGAAAGGCATGTTGATTGTACAAAGTTTTTTAATTAGATTTCCCTTTGGGAACATGGCCAACCTTGTATACTTTCTTTAAATTTTGCAAACAAAATGACGTCATCAGCAAATCGTACAAAACAGTGGATAACTCTAAAATGAAACAAGGTATCAAAACAATTTAAACGACATTCTTTATCATTCAACTGCGCTATTCATTTGCATCGATAAAAATTTTCGCTTCACACCACCTTTAAAGGCTTGCGAGGTTCGACCGCTATACTGCCAGCAACTAAGCAATGAGTAATTAGCATAGGTTCCAAATCTTTAAAAAGGTTGATGTAAAATTCTGTGAGCTATTTAAGTGAATAGCCTTAATGAAGCTTTAGCTATTTTGCGATAATTCTGCAGTTGGTCTTTTCTGGAATCCTCAATATTCTTACAATTAGAGTGTTTTTCTATTTTTTCAGACTTCAAGAAAAAAATTCAGAAACGTCCAAATTTTTAAAGTCTTTGAGGAATCACAGAATAATTTTCAAGAAAGAATTAGTTTATGAATGTCTCCCGGGGGGTAACTTCAATAAGCGGATGACGGGGGTGTGCCATTTTGAATTGTAAAATCATACCCTAAAATTTATGAATTTTTCAAAAACCATTTCCCAAAATTTACGGGCCATTCAAAATAGATACCCTAAAATTGTGACAAAATTCGAAATTCTAACCAAGTATCTGAAATTAGATCAAATTCAATACCCTGACGCGTTTTTCTTCCAAACTGACACCCTAACATTTATGTTGATTTGTGATGTTACCAAAAATGACACCCTAAAATTTACTTTTAGCCTGAAAAAAGGTACCCCAAAAAATGGCACATCCCGTACTGGTACATATGGTAGTGACCCCCCCCCCCCTCGGGGAATGCCTACAATATGGTATCAAGCTCAAATCTTTCACTCTTCTTATTTACGATTAAGAAATTTGATGACGTCACATCGTCAAAAGAGTTGAACTAAAAAATACGCAGTAATTTCACGATGTAGTCAGAGTTTCTGAAAAGTCCAAAAGTCGCTGAAGTTTCTTCAAGCCAGTAAGTCCAAAGAAATATGACTTTATACCCACAATCTTACACAAATCTAAAGATTTGGAAACTATGCTTGAGTAACTCACCTAGATTGTCGATGCATCTGGCATTTTCAGTTGTGTTGATACTTTGGAGAATAGGTCCGTTTGTCTGAAACTGGTATTGGTATTTCAAGTAGACCCTTTGGATTCTACCGTATGCATCATCCGGAATGTTCCAAGACAGGCATAGCGATGATGCATTCCTTTTGCAGCCTGTAATAGCTGGATCATCTAAAGATAAGAGAGAAAAGGCTTTATGAGAAGAGTGTCTCATACATAGGTTCGGATGACTTTCATTAGAGCTCCTATCACTGTTCAACCAAAGATATTTTTGGTTCAAAACAATCAAAAATTTTGCAGCAAAAGTCCCATTTAAACTTTTTTGTAGAATACCTGAAAGGTTTGTACAAAAATTTAATCGAGGGACATTTCCCCCCAACATTTAATAATATACATGATGATAAAATCCAGTTTTCGCGGTTTTACAATGCACCCTAACAAAAACTTACAAAATAAAACTATATGAAACTTTAGTTCTATAGGTAAAATGCAATACGACAAAAAACAACAGCAAATAAGTGAATTTATTTTATACCAATATTTCGTCCTGCCATGCAGGACTTCTTTAAGGCTGTTATGGAGTAAGAGACAAGACGCTTAGCTGGATCCGTACGTGGCTGACAAGCAGAAAGCAGAGAGTGGTAGTGGATGGTGACAAGTCAGAAGAGATAAGTGTTACATCAGGAGTACCGCAAGGGACAGTCTTGGGTCCTTTAATGTTCCTACTACATATCAATGATATCGGAGATGATGTGTCCGAAGGAACCTATATAAAACTTTTTGCCGATGATTGTCTACTATATCGCAAAATAGATTCATTGTCTGATGCTGAGAAACTTGAGAACGACTTGCAGTCCCTGGTAAAGTGGTCTAAAACGTGGCAGATGGCATTTAATGTTACAAAATGCCACACTTTAAAAGTTTGTAAAAAGAAAAATCATATTCATTTCCAATACACAATGAATAATGTTCAAGTATTTGGGGGTTGAACTGGAGCGAAGTATGTCATGGTCTCAACATATAACAGAAACTGCTAATAAAGCGAGTAGCACATTAGGTTTTCTACGTAGAAACCTCTCTGCATGCTCTACTCAAGTCAAGGCTACAGCATATAAAACATTAGTAAGACCAAAGCTTGAATATGCATCATCAGTATGGGACCCTCATCATAAAAACAAAATTGAACAGCTAGAAAAAGAAAAGCTGCCAGATGGGCAATGAATCAATACAGCTGGGCGGCTAGTGTCTCAGACCTCCAACGTCAATTGGAATGGCCGCCTCTTCATCAACGACGACTGTATGCACGGCTCGTAATAATGTACAAAATCAAAAATAATGATATTGCCATCACAATTCCATCCTACGTTATGATGCCAACAATGCGAACAACAAGATCTCTATCTTCAGGGGCATGGAGACCCATCCAGATGTGTACAAAATGTGACAATTACAAATTCAGTTTTTTTCCAAGAACGATTGTTGATTGGAACAGACTCGCAAATGAAATTGTAATGATCGAAGACATGGAACGATTCAAAGCTGCATTAGTAAACCATGTACTTATATACTGACATGCATACAGTTGTTTTTATGTAATATAAAAAATTAAAATAACCTTATTTCATAATTTATTTAAATAACGTTTTTATGTAAAAGAGTAAAATAATGTATTCAATAATTTTTCCCTTGGTTTACTGCAAAATGTGACAGATGTGGATTCGGACAACTTTGGAAAGTTTGACTTGCTTTGGCTCAAAGCAGGTAGAATGTTACTCTTAGTGCGAGTTTGCTGGTTTTTCTTCCTGAGATTCCTCCCATCTTCACATTTTGTGGTGGCCAATTTATAACTCATTTTATTTAATTGAGCAAAATGCTTTAAGCGATGCTCAGTAATGGCGTTAAAGTTAAAGTTAAAGTTATGTGACAGTTAAGATAACTGTTGTGATAACTGTCACATAACAGCCCTGAAGAAGTCCGGCATGGCAGGATATTGGTATAAAATAAATTCGCTCAGTTGCTGTTGTTTTTTGTCGTATTGCGGTGTTTCTATTTTCAAATTTATTCATTCATTCGTCACCGCAAGCATCTTTGGATCCGACGATCGACGCTGGTATCGTGGCCTTTTCTTTTTCAAACTATTTAATGTAAAATGTATACTTGATAATTAATCTAAATAAAGAAAATGGCTTGATAAACAGCCTATGCGTGCGGTATGAGTCGCACGTGGAGTTCAAAAGAACTATTCCAGTAAAAAGTGTCACAGCTGGTTCAAAACAGGTAGGCTACTTTTAAACAAAATAGGGCGTAACGGTAACGTAGGCATAGGCTTGACATTTTGAGACTGCGAGAAAACAAAATTTCTTAAAGAGCACATCTTCCCTGCAGATTTTATCATTGAAACACATAGAATAGTATAACGTCCGCTGCCTCAAGTGTCCTAGAGTTTAGTCCTAGTGTTTAGTAAAGACGTCCAAGAGTTTAGTTTGAAAGTTATGCAGAGCAGTTGTTCTTGGCCACACGTTTTTTTTTTATAAGAAACTGGTTTATAAGAAACTAGTACTACGATGACCAAAAATTTAAGAAACTCTGGTACTACGCTCAAGAACAGTTAAGAAACTCTAAAACTTTATTTCTGTATGTCTCACTTATTCTATGTCTCTCTAACAAAGGTACATTCATCTTTTCTTGACTTTTAACTGCAAAATTTGTAAATTTTTGCCTTGATGTGCATGGCTTCTTCTTGATGACAATGTCAATGCAAAATGGAAGCCCTTTCTCGAGAAGAAGGCTCAACTTCGAACAATACCGCAATTTTAGGCCCAAAAAATAAGAAACTAATTAAGAAACTTTTACTATTAAAACACCGGGATTTTCATGCGAAATTAAGAAACTTTTAGTACTAAGTGCTGATCCAAGTTTCTTATAAAAAAACGTGTAGTTTTTTTACGATCTCTTAACGTGTCATGGCTGATACCACCAACATGACATTTTGTTGAATTCATTTCTAAAGATGATAGATATGCTACACTTTCAGCATATATACAATGTATTGGATGTCCCAGAAAAAAGTATGCAGATTTGGTTGGGTCCAGCGATGAGAATTTAGCTTTAATCATTGGCTGATCAATTTCAAAATTTTCCTCAATAGCTAACTTAAACGTAGATATCTCGTTTTTTTTTATATAGGTGCTTTGAGTGTTGAAATATCAATCTTGAAAGATCAAACTTGCCTTCATGTCCAAACCAGAGCTTTGGCGTTTTGGCGTAAGGAAATCCTTGAGGCAAAGCAAATAAAATCAACAATATCCTTGAAAAATGTGAAAAAATCGCTAGAAGTCACCCAATGTACCATTTTTTCATTTTCAATTCATTTATGTTTCAACTTTTGTTGTGGTTCAGGCATTTGCTTGGGCCAAAAGGCCAAAGCTCTCGTTCGGACGTGGAGGCAAATTGAACTTTCAATATTAATATTTCAGCTTTCAAAGCACCAATGTCAAAAAATAAGTTAACTATCGCGGAACATTTTGAAATTGATCAGCCATTGATCGAAGCTAACTTCTCATCACAGGACCCAACCAAATTTGTCCCTTCTTGGACACTCGGTATATATTCACTGAAGTGAAGCAAAGGGAAAGTAGAGCAAGGGGGCAGCATGTCTCAGAGAAAAATCAACGGAGGCTTCAAGACTTCAATTTCGATCAAAATAAACGGGAATTGCTTGCCAAAAGCGAAAGAAACATATTTGTTTCATGCAATGACAAATTTCTCACCATATCAAGTATTAATTATCAAAATTTATAACTTTACCTAACCACATTCTAACATCTTGGCTTCCATTCCAAGGTACATTTGATCTGTTTCAACTTATCGTAGTTCGCTAGCTTATAGAGCAGTTCCGTGGGAAAACGAATTCTTATTCGATCCGTTACTTTTCCTTTTGCAATTATTTCCTTCAATATGAAAGTTTTCTTACAGAAGAATCCCCAAAGAATCAAGGCAAGAGGGGCAAGAGGAGTTTTCAAAACATGCAAAGCTTCAGGTTCGAAAATTGAATTCAAATAAAATTAACTGTCGATTCAATTTGGAAATGTAACGTAGTACATTAATGTAAAATGCTTGGCTAACTTTCTGATAATAAACATAAATTCCCGTGGTAAATGAACTATAATTTCAGGTGTGTGTAAAGAATGAAGTATGCATGTGAAACATGGAACATAGGAAAAGAAGACGAAAGGAAAATTGATAATTTTGAGCTCTGGTGCTACAAATGAATGCAAGAAGTTGGACTGATAGGAAAACTAACAATGAAGTGCTGGGGATAGTGAACACAGAGAAGGAGCTACGAAAGCGAATCAAACAACAACAAATGACGTTTTACGAACATATAACAATTAGGGAAGGACGCATGGAAGAATTAATTACAACAGGAAGAATTAAGGGCACTGGGGACAGAGGGAGATAGAAGAAAACAGTTTGACAACAGCAAACATTGGTCGGAACTGGAGAGGAGCTGCAAAATGATTGCCAAGGTAGAGGGCAGTGGAAACCTGAAGAATAAGTATAAAGAAACAATCATTATTCAACGCCCTTATGGGCCCAGTTTTTATGGAATGGTTGATCAACATCGGCGAGGCAACGTTTTGAGTTGAATTCACTTTTACGCAGTGACCCAAAATATTTTCATATCTTTCTTGGATCTTATCTGCAGATTTCCAGCAACCACGACAGGACAAATCTGTTTTGTAAATTTTCCGCTTATGATTTTGGTTCTGAAGGTTTCCAAATTGGAGGATAAGCTGTGCAGTTTGAGACAATAATAAAGCTTCAATTTTTATGAAAATGTGCAGCCATAAATTATCCACTGATTTCAATTAACCATCATGAGTCAATTTCAGTGGTGACATACAGGGTGTCCCAAAACTTGTGCCCCGTTTGTGTAGCTGCTGTGGAGGAGCTGTGCGGTTAATTGTCCCCTTTTTAAACAGTTGCATACGATAGGCTTTAATTTAGAGTTTGAGACCTAATCAAAGTCAGTCTGATTTCATTCATTTAACTTTTCATTTTAACTTTTTTATCCATGGTAATCCACTCAATATTTACATACTGCTTTACAGGGAGCCATGCTAAAGTAATATTAAAAATTAGATAATGAATAAATATGTAATACACTCCTATTTACAATAAATCGTTGACAAAAAAAGAAAGAAAAACGAGAAGAGTCATAGTTTGGCTTTATATTTTCTTCGAAAAGTGTGGAGCGATGAGGACGCCTTGACACCACTATCTAGGTCACTCCAGACCTTTGCCCCTCTGTAAGCAAACGATTTCTGACCAGTTGATGTTCTTAGTAATGGTAATCTTTATGGATACACTTTGAAATATGTTACTCAAGTAATCAGGGGCAAGGGCGTTAAGAGATGTATAGACCATCTTGCTAGTCTCAAAATCGATCAGTTCTCTAATGTCTGACAAGTGGTTGCTGATTTATGGCACGTGAAAGGCAAAGTAAATAGTTGCGTCAAAAACAGCACTTCTATTTCTTCTCCAGCAATTTCAGATTCAAACAAATCTTGAAAGAAAGGGTTCTACCGGGTGCGCCAAAATAAACTATGCACGTTTGGCAGGCCACAATAAATAGTACAGTGGACCGATTTTGAAGATTTATGACTTAATCGTTAGCAGAAAGCCTGAATTAGATACTGAGAATTTTTGCAAATTTTTTCATTTTCAGTTTTTAGGGCTAGAAGCGAGTTTCTTAAACTTTAAGTTTTCGAAAAACATTGAAAACGATAAAAAACATCGATCAAGTTTTCCAAATAATCGGCATGAATGGACAAAGAGAGAACTTGTTCGTGGTAATTTGCTATTTAGAAATCGACCAATTGTAATCTGCTGTACGAGAGTTCGTACTAAACCCTCAAATCCCCCTGAAAACATTTTCTGTTTGTTAATTTATGTTGAATCTTTTAAAATTTGATCGACGTTTTTTGATCGTTTTCAATTTTTTCGAAAACGAACATTTTACGAAACTCGCTTCTAGCTCTATAAACTGAAAATGAAAAAAGTTGCAAAATATCCCAGTATCTAATTCAGGCTTTCTGCTAACGATTAAGTCATAAATCTTCAAAATCGGTCCAGTGTACGATTTATTGTGGCCTGCCAAACGTGCATAGTTTATTTTGGCGCACCCGGTATTTGGATCGTTGGCAACAGAAATCAAATAGACAAATTGATGATAGGTGTCATAATCGAATTTTGGTGACTTTTTACACGGGAATATTTTTTGGGACACCCATGAGAAACTTGAATCAGCACTTAATACTAAAAGTTTCTTAATTTCGCATGGACAATTCGGTGTTCTAGTAGTAAATGTTTCTTTATTAGTTTCTTATTTGTTGGGGTCTAAAATTGCCTTATGGTTCGAAGCTGAGCCTTCTTATCGACTGCATTTTGCATTAATATTGTCACCACGAATAAGAAGCCATGTAAGGCAAAAAGTTACTATTTTTGCAGACAAAAGTTAAAAAAAGATTATGTCAAATTAAAAATAAACCCTAACAAAAACACGACTCCCAGGAAGATCAGATCTCAGCCTGGATCCAATATTAGCTAATATAAAATTTTAAATTTTGCTTTTCATTATCAATTTATGACAAACTTGTAACTTTTGTAGTTTAATTTTGTACTGATGGGATATCGTGTAAAAATATGAATTAAAATGAATAAAAAAATTTTCACAAACGCAATGCCGCACGAGCCGTAATCTACAGACTCTTGCTCTAGAAATAAAATTTCAGAGTTTTTTAATTGTCCTTGAACGTAGTACCAGAGTTTCTTAAATTTTTGGTCATCGTTGTACTACTTTCCTATAAACCAGTTTCTTATAAACCAGTTTCTTAGAAAAAACCTGTTTAAATATAGGTGCATTTTTGGGTGGTTCTTACGTCAATTCTATTCTACATCGTTGCTTTCCTGTTACTCCTACTTAAGAAGAAGAATACTGCCTAACAGTAAACACGACGGTATGCGTTGTCTCACAGAAGGCTGTCACGAAGAAAACCATACTGACAAAAGCTATAATTCATTAGGCCATTGTCGTAATCTTTAGAATAAGAACACACCACTAACGATGTAATGGCGGTGGTCTGGATATTAAATAAATAATCTCAGCAGTAGGGGATCGAAGCAGTCAAAACTTAGATGATTCGAACGCTATTTGCAGGGGGGAGTTTTTTAAACGAAGAAACAAATTTCCATGGTAGATTCGGGGGGAGATGGTGCAATTCTTCTCTTTCTTGGTGACCTTTCGGTGATCTTCTTGTGATCGAAGTTTACGTGCTGTCGCTAAAACAGCCCATTTTCATAAGAGCTGCTATCTGTCAAAATATAGTTTTGAGGTGCACAGTTTTCGCCAAATGATATAAGAGTTAAATTTCTTGAAACTTCAATAGCGAAGGAACAACTACTGCATAGACACGTTAAAAATGACTAATCCTTTCATACAAGTTTCAGAGGAACAAACTCAGCATTTTGCGCAGGGTTCTTTTCAGTGGCTTCAGAAAAACCAATCAGCTTAATTTCATGATTCTCCCACCTCGATCACATTTTACGAATGACTTTAATAAAACAATATTTCCCATAATGATACTGTTATTTCTTTATTCAAGCTTTGTGCAGTCTTAAATTCATTCATGGTTACACCACAAAATCAAGTTTGTGAAATCTTTGTTTTACAAAGGTTACTTTGTTTTGTCGGACCTTACTTTTCTCTAATTTGTCAAAGTAGAGGAAATAGATAACGGAGTAATTATATAACGATATGGGACAAGATAAAAATGCTGTACTGGCTTTAGATTCCACAGAATAATCGATTCCTTTATCAAATTGGCACGTTAAATGGTTGTTTTGCTGACCCATATTGAGGTGATAAGGTTGAGGATTTGAGGGGATATGTGCATGAACTCTTTCAAAGAAACTCTTCACATTAAACTCTCAGATTACCAACAAAACGAAAAAACATTGAGTACTGGACAAAGGTTTAAAGAAGCTTTTTTGAATTCGTCTTGGAAATCAAGAGCATCAATTCTAATTAATTTATTACATGTATCTTTTATAAGACACCCCTTGTAAGAAACTTAACTCCCATGTCGCCAAAAATTTAAGACATTCCAGTGCTGGGAAATATTAAGCAACTACTTATCTTAAGTAAAAAAAGACTATTTTGCTTTATTTTCACTTGTTTCTTGGAAGGTACTCAAATGTTGTCCAAACATTGGAAAGTCTTTAAAGAACTTCGTTTTCAAGTGTTCACAGGGGCACAGGCAGCGGACATGAAGATTGTAACATAACTTGTAAGGAACATGTAAGAAACGCTGAGTATCAAAAATCTGATATTTTAAAGAAACTTTCAATGCTGGGTCAAATTCTTAGTTTCTTATAAAACAAATACGTATGTTGCAATGATTTTATTGTTATTACGTGAGTGATTCAAAAACAGAGGCATGGCATTATAAACTTTATACTGAAAGGTTTATAAAGCCCTATTATTACTCAACAAATTCTTCACTCTTTCTGGACTCTTGAATGTTTGTCAAGAAGAGCAAACGTTCAGGCTAATTTCACATAGCCACATTTTACAGCATACTTTACTGAACAAATTCTTGCGAGGAAACATATTGTTTTTAACTAGCTGCCATTCCCACTGCATGTGACTTAAAGGGAATCGACATAGTTACAAGCTGGCCCGGGCCAGGTCAAAAATATATTCTATTATACTCGACCACTTCGATGCATCCGGTCTCATTGTGTAGCTGAAGAAACAATGGCTTTGTGGGCGTTTCTTCAGCCTATTTATAGCAGCTACGAGATATAGCTATGTCTATTCCCTTTAACTTTGTTCAAAGACTGTGTTTATCAAAATATCCTTAGCGTCCAACTAAAAAGCTAGCTTGCAACACAAAACTTTATGATGTTTTCAGGAAAAATATTACTGCTACCATCCAATATAGCACAGCAATGATTTCAGTCAAAAATTTCCACCAAAGATTAAAACCATGAAGGTCAAATAATTACATTTAGTTTATCTAGTGATTGATCAATAAGTCAATGGTTTCTTTGACAATGTTTGTTTGGAAGACTTAACCATCCAGTAATAAATATTACTTATTTGATTAATACGAATATGAAATTGTGGCTGGATTCAGATAAGTTACTGTCAAGACTTAATCTTCTGCATGACCTGGAATATCTTGTGTCTCATGTTGATCAGTGAAAAGAACTGAAAAATCTAAATCTTATTTTCTTTTTGTGGGGATTCTGCCTTTCTTGCTCTTAGAATTAAAGAAACAAGCGGGATGGCTAAGCCCCGAGGGCTCAGTGGTAGCACCCTTGACTGCCAATCAGAAGGTTGCACAGTGATCCAGATTGTTAAAATCATGGAAAAATGCCAAAACACAAAAACTTGCAACTACAAAAATTTTTAAGTCTATCATAAAGAGGACACTTAAAGCTATTCAGAACAAGAATCCATATGGTAATTGGACCAACGAGTGCAGAGACCTTGCAGTTTAAACTTTACCAAAAATTGTTAGATATGTTACGCCTACGTTAGCCTGACGTCCAATGTGAAACCAGCTCAAATATTTATTCTCAAAAATGTAGCACTATTTAACTGCATAATTAGTTGTATCTTCGGTGAATGTTTAATGCCCGGGGGCAGTAGAAGTTGGTGCCCATTAGCAGTGAGCGGGATATCTCCAATTAGCTATCAAGCCAAGAAAAGTTCCCCTTTGAGCATTATCAACGTTGCAGCCTGGCTTCTTTAGACGATATACTTTGGGGAACTTGGGTTCAAGATCAAATGTATATTTCAAATGAAATTTCATATAACTCATTTGCAGTTTTACTATTTGTAATACTTGTTGTAAATTGTAATACAATTACAAAGCCTTGCATCGAAGTTTCTCACATGCATATCAATTATTTCATCAGTTGTTTTCTATCTAGAAAAAGGGCGTATCACTATATTCAAAAAGGGCGTTTCCCTAAAATATAAAGGGCGTGGTCCCGAAAGATTTTCCGGGGGCTTCGCCCCCGGACCCCCTTCACTGCTTACCCTCCCCAATTCACGGCGGCTGGCGCCGCCGCTGGCAGTAGAGGGTAATCATGATATTTTCCTCCTGTTGGTATTGAGTAGTTTGTAGGTAGTGTCTTAGGTAATTTGCCTATGTATGTATGTATGTTAATATTTGCCACGTAAAATAAAACAATTTACAAGAAATAAATAGAATTTACAAGTTTTAAAAAGCTTAAGAATAGATAAAATACGATGACAATGCTCATTAAATGAATACGTTAAAAAACACCCTTTATTGTAGTGGCAGGGATAGCATAAAAAGGTCATATTGACCTTATTTCCATAATGGTCCCCTTAGAGGTGGTTGCAAAAGAAAAATAATAATAGTAAACAACAGATGTTAAAGTGATTTTGGATGAAGCATAATATAGTAGGGCTGAGTCATATATATGAGAGAGGAGGCGTGTTTCAATAGAACACATTTACGTTGTTTTCTTCTCTCTGTATCTTTTGGAAAAATTTTCCTTTTTTGTAAATTGTAAACTGTAAACTGTTATACTGAATATAAAAATGCTGACATTGAACTGGCACCTACCCAGTGTCAAATTGTGTATGTGAAACTTATGTATAAACTATTTAAAATCAAACACATCCAAACACATTTGAAATAAAACACACATATTGTAACAAGCTGAAACAAACTGCAAGGATTAACATGGATCAACAACAAGGACCAAATTAAACAGAAAGAGAGGAATGCACGGTCCCAGATACAAGTGCAATAATAGAAGGATTGAAAGGTTAAATTTAAATGTATTTCAAAATTAATTGCAACATCTCAACTCAGAGGAGGAAGGTATTTTCAATTCACATTGATTAGGGGCAGCACACAAATCAATTTTTTCCGGCAAAACGCCCAATGGACGTTTGGGGGAGGGGGTACAGGCACCAGATTTTTTCAATATTTTTGTTTTATCGAAATTTCTTCCAAGGAGTTTTGTAAGAAACTGCATTCTACAGCTTTCGCTTGCTCCATTATTTTTTAGTGCGAAAGAATTTTTGACAGTAATGAAAGAAACTTGTCCGTTTTTGTTGTATCTGGTCACAGAAAACATTGTTGTCAACGACTTCATAATCGCTTTTAGGCAAATTTGAGAGGCATCAAAACAAGGGTATGAAATATTTGTGTGTGTGATTAGAAAATTACATCGATTTTCAATGGGACGTTTTGGGAGGAGGGGGGTGGGGGTATTTTGAAAACGTCAAATGGAAGTTTTGTGTAAAAGAATAAGAATTGATTTGTGTGCCACCCCTATCATCGTTGAGGTTATGAAATGGGTCAGATTTTGATATGAAGTTCCTTTTTGGGGGGCCTTCAAGTTTGCACCATTCAAGATCAAAACCCAGCTGATGATTAAAATCTCTGTTGAACTTGAACGGGACTTGAACACACGAGACGAGGTGTAAATTTAATATTTCATACGGATTATACACACACAATAATGAAATGGCATCATATCATATCTAAATACAGTAAAAGACTGTCCACTGCTTAAATTAAAAACTTACCTTTGACCTAATCTTGAACCAAAAAAGAAACCGAGAACCAAACCATCACACCACTGATCAGTGTGGAATGGTGCTAGACTTATGACGATGAGTCCCTTGTATCCCTGCGGTACCTTGCTCACAGGGACTCATAATGAAACAGTTAAAAACCTGACCCTATCTTCTGCATTCGATTGATCGAATCTGGATCGAACGACTGCTTCGACTCTGTTCAAAGGTCACTCCTCAGAAAGGAAATGCGATAGAAACCACGGTAAGCAGACACTTAATCAACAAAACTTGGTATTCATCTGAAGAAGAAAGTTCACTTTACCTGGTGAGTGCAAAATAAGTCTTTTAATGCTGCAATTTAAGACCAAAACATATCAGAGAAATCTTCAAGTACCTGCCGCAGCAACTTACTTCAAATTTAGTAAGCTGCGTCAATCGAATTGAAGGTTCGAAACTGATTGTTCTTTGCCAAATCTCGCAATCTGATTGGTATGCTAGGAATCCCAGCATATTAGGCCTAATAGGGTCAGGTTTTTCAGAGTAATATTATGAGTCTCTGTTGACTGAAGCGCCATCTTGAAGTCAAAGAGCACAAGGCAACAAGAGACTCATCGTCATAAGTCTAGAATGGTGCCGAGAGCAGTCGTACTCATTTGGGCGGCCATTTTGTGACAGAAAGGCGGGAAATGAGAACGAGGCTACACTTTGCTATATGACGTCATCGTCAGAGTCGAGAACGCAAGAGTCAAGAACGCAGGGGGAAAGGTTTGACTGCTGAATTTCATGAAATTACTGAGGACTCAGAGCTTCTTACATGTTTTTCAACGGTTCCTTACATTAAATCAACTGAGTCAAAAGGAGCTTAGCAGCCAGGGGGACAGGGTCAATCTAAATATAACCTATTGTATTGTATTTGATATTCTCAAAACAATAGGACCATTCTGTGCTATTTTTAGAATAGATCGTTACATCCATTCCTTTACCTTTACTTTAACAGTAATCGTCCATGTTCACTACTACCTGAGCCATCCTGAACATTTCAAAACAAACTTTCTTGAATTCTGACCAATGTTGAGACATCGCTCGAGTACCATCCGAATGATATGATAAAGCAAACAAATGAAAATCAAGTAAACTTATTCTTAGGATTTCCTTCATTGGAATAATTAGTTTCTACAGCCTATACCTTCCCAGCATTGCAGCATTTAAAATTTTTGGCGACCTGAGAGTTGCAGAGTTAATTTCTAAGACCTACGCGATTTAAAACAGTATTGATCATGCACCATATGATTGGTCCTCACTTTCAAAACGCTACCTCATTGGACCTAAGTATAAAGAAAGATGTGTAACTGTGTCGATTCCCTTTAGGAACATCAGTGTGGTTCACTGATGAGGCAAAGGAATCAGCTTACATTCCCAAGGCAGATTTTTGGATCAACTATGCCGCAATGCTCTTAGTAATATCGAAATCTAGATCGTAAAGTAAGATATTGAATCCACTTACCCATGTCTCCATAATAAACAACTGCAGCCTCGGTTTCGTTAAGGACTCGATCCCAGAAGATAACGTCATCATAATCAGCATCAATTTTGAAGCCATGCCTTCCAAGGCTAAACAAACTGTTGGTGATACCCCGTCTATTTCTGCTTTCAAGATCATTCATTTCACGATCAGGAGTATCTCGTTTTCTTCTAACACGCGTGTTGACTTTTGCCATCAATTTTTTTCCATCCAAGTACACGATAATTCTCCGACCATCCCACGTGATCAAGTGATGTAGCCACAAGTTTGAAACTGCAGAAAATTTTGCATAAAATTCTCCGTTTGTGTCTGTGTAGGAAACTCGCATCTCTTTATCTTGCGTTCTGAGAAAAGAAAAACCTTTTTCGTTGGTTCCTTGGATTGCATTTCCAAGAAAATATTGACTTTTTCCTGAAATATCTCTAAATCTGAGCCACAAGGAAAATGTGAAACCATTCTTACATGAAGTAATATCACTTATACAGCCACGAAATCGGCCAAGTTCGATGCTCGATCCCTGACCTTCAAGGGTCAAATAATTATTTGTCAATCTTCCAATTCTCGTCAGTTTTGCACCACCTTCTCGTATAGTTGCTCTTTTCTCTGTGATCTTGTCAGCAATGCTGTATAAGCTCGTTGCTTCGTCAAATCTCCACCAGTGTTTTGCATCTCTTGTAACTACAACAAAAATACGATTCCTGAGAGTTTGAAAAAATTAATTCTTAAATCCTATCCCCCCATAAAGATGAAACTAAGTCACTTGCTTTCCTCAAGATTTGATCTACAACCATACTATTTCAACCACCGTAGTTACCGTTATCAGTGTACTGATGTAGCAATCCATGTCATCAAAAAAAATTAAATGTGAACTGCTGTGCAAGAATGAAATTTGTGATTGCTATGTTTCAAAGTTTTCGTGTCGCATATTTTCCATTGTTTCAATAGTAACTTCTCCCATTTAAATCAGTAGATGTCATGCAAGGAATGCCTAAGCTTGACTCATTACAACAGCCTGTTGCCTCCGTTCCCCCAATTAATTCAAAGCAACAAAACGATAACAATCAGATTTAGGGACTTATGTAGTGAATCTAGACCTAGCCAACTGTCTTGAGTGACGTCGAATGACGTAGCCTGCAAACGGCTTAAGTGGCTTTTGTTGAGGGAAAGGAAAGACATTTCTCTTGGCCGTTCCCAGGCTACGGCAAGAATAACACATAATTGTTTAGCTAACGGCAAAACAAACCGAAATAACATGAAAAATGGTTTTTGAAAAAGGAACAACGTTTTCGTTCACTTTCATTTCCACCAAGAAGTCACATCTAATCTCACTGTTTTCTTGACAAACTTTCTCTCTTCCTCATCCGCTAAAACGATTCACAAGTACCCTGAAGATATTCCACCGTGCAATCGTATTTTTATGAGATAAAATCTTTGTCGATACACTGTTTAAAACCTCACATTCACTCCTATTTACAAGTAGGTCCTATCTCCTTTAGCTAAGGTTTTAACCTACACTATTCGGCCTCTCACCAATACGGATGGAATCCCACTGATATAGCTGCGAGAAGGAGGTTTTAGGACAGAGCAACATGGGCTAGGTTTGTAAAGCTTATTGTCAGCAAAATATACTTTTGTGTCGGTGAGCTATTAGGATCGTTAGGTGAAGAGTGATTCATATGGAGCGATGTTTTCATGAAAGAATTTTTCAAAGTTATCGGCACAATGCTGCAGAGATTCAGAAAATCTTCAGGATCTTTGATACAAATTGTCTTAAAATAAAACTAACTCTTGAAACGATAAATGCACTCATTCATTCTCGTAAGAAATTACTTGTAAGACTGTCTTGCCATCTTCCAGGTAATAGACCATTTTGACATTTAGAAAAAGGATCTGGGGAGAGCAATATTTTTCTGGTAAATGGCTGCTTTCCACCAACGATAAATTGAACTGTGGCAGCCATTTACCAGAAAAATGTTGCTCTCCCCAGGCCCTTTTCTAAATGTCAAAATGGTCTATTAAGAAATTCTACAAGAAGCAATCAGAAGTAAATTCGAAGTCAAGAAGTTTTTAGTTGCAAAGCATTTTCAGCATAAGTACTTTACCAACCCAAAACATGCTCCAAACGAAGCTATTGGGTGCTTTCTTCTAATTATCTGGCCTAAAGAAGCTAAAGTAGCGATAAATTATCCAGTTGAATTTCATGAAAATGGAAAACTCTACAAGATCATTTACTCTATAAAAATCAGATCCAGTTCAGAGCAAACTTTTTGTTAAAAAATAAGTGCAATTATATAGCTAAACAGTAGACTCATTACAGAAGTCTCAGCATCACTCATTGAATTGGATTGTTATGTGTTGAACGAATACAAGGAATTAGGTCGTAAGTCTAGCTAAACAGTTCCTTTTCTGTTGGCAGATTTTTGTTTTCTTGAAATGATATACCGGGTGTCCCAAAATGATGTATTATTGTTTGATTGCTTCCATGTCCATAACCAATGAACCGATTTTCAAAAACTTCCTTTTATTTGATTGCCTAAAGGCTAAATTGTATTTTAAGATGTTGGTTGTGATTTTACAACGGCGTTTTCATGTCGAAAAGAAGATCGATAAACCTGCTCAAATTCAAGCCTTAGATGGCATGAGAATGAAACGGCCTATTTTTCCAGTCAAAATTTTAGATGTGATACAGAAGGCTGAACTCCTATCCGTATTCTCTGAACTCAGTATTAACTGAATTCCTATTCCCTGAGCGACATATATTATCTGAACGACATATTAGTTCAGCCGTTTGTATCACATCTAAAATATTGACTGGGAAAGTAGGCCGTTTCTTTTTCATGCCATATACAGCTTGAATTTGAGCAGGTTTATCGATCTTTTTTTCAACATGAAGACATCGGCCTAAACCGCAACGAACATCCTCGAATACAATTTAGCCTTTCGGCAATCGGATAAAACAAAGTTTTTGAAAATCGGTTCATCAGTTATGGACATATAAGCAATCAAACGATAATACATCATTTTGGAACACCCGGTACGTTTTGTAAATCAATATGTAAAAAATAGTTGGCTGAACCGAAACATCATGATCCCCGTCCTATGTAGCGATAGAAAGACATTGACCTCCCTAGCCTCTTGAAAAATAAGCTCGTTGGGGAGACGAGATATGCTCTGTCCAAGGAAACGTATGGGTCTCCCCGTGCAGTAGGTGAATGCTCGTGCGCCCGGCAGAGTTTCAACCCTAACGCTACAACGCATGAGCTTTAACCCACCCACTGCACGGGGGGACACATGCGTTTCCTCGGACAAAGCGTATCTCGTCTCCCTAAAAAAGCTTTACGGTCAGGTACAATGTAGCAGAATTTTGATTAAAAATTGAAGAAATATCTAAAGTGGCGAAAGGCAAAGGCGTTGCTTTTTTATCTTCTGGGGTATACTGCAAAAGATTTGGATCGACTTCTCTCAATTCTTAGGTACTGTCCTCGTACAGAACGGAAAACATTCCAACGATTTTTATGGTCAGTTGTAACACGCAAAGTTTGGTTTTGATTAAAAGTTTAACAGATTGCTCTTTTGATGACTAAGACCTATTCTATTATCGATAGATCTTCATTTAAGAAAGTTTCGTCACAAAAATTTTAATCATATAAGGATAATGCTGTTCAAAGCGATTAAGTGATGATCGGCTTTGATTTGAAATTGTTACACGCAATGTTTAAGTGATCAATTCATTTTGATGCATTTTTTCAAAGCAGATGCATTTTCAATTCATTTTAATGCATTTTTTCAAAGTAAGCTACAGCATAGCAATTTGGTTTTTTAACGGTACCGTCACCGTCCGGGCTGGCATCAGATGATAACGAGGCTAACTGGCCAGATTTTTCACACCGTCGCCGTTCCGCCTCGCCTGAGCTGATGTACCACTACAGGGTGTCCCAGAAAAATTGTTCGACGTTTGATTAAATGTTAAAAATTAATGACAAAAAGTACAGGTTGCTGGCTAGAAAACCCTGTTCCTAAGATTTTGAATAAATGTTTGACACCAGAATCTTGCGAATCCGCTAAGAATTCACGGAGTTACAAACTTTAGAAGCTCAATTTTGTGTAAAAGCTGAAACCAGACCCCCCTAACTGATCTGACTTGTTTTTCAAAAAGTCGTCCCAAAACAGAAGTGAAAGAAGACAGTCCAATGTTTAACCTCTCGTTGATATCAGAGCAAACCAAACAGGACTTCAAAAGTAATTTAATTCTTGTAACTGTTGCACAAATTTACTTAAGAATGCAATGATAAAAAAACATGGAATGAAAACTTAATCGATGAAATACAGGAGATGGAGATGGAGCCCGTTTGTCCGTTTGTTATCATTCATGTTTAATCAAACGTCGAACAAATTTTTTGGGACACCCTGTACAATTACGACAATTAAGTTTAGGCCATACCTGGTAGATGGCCTAATCGAAAACACCGGTGCTAAAACCCTTCGACAATCCCCGTTTGCAAGGCCACTGCTGCCTGAATACCAAGACGATTTAGACGATGATATTGGCAAATAATAAGTTATTTGATGGTCGGACACTCCTTTCTGAAATCATGAGGGATTTTCGCGAGAAAGCCCATCCAAGAAACGTTCAAAACAGGCCAAATTTTACAACCAAATTTTCCTGATATGGCCTTGCAGCAGTGAATTCAACATGTTTTAGTATGTGGTATTCTCTTGGGAAGATGACATCTCCTGGAATAACGTTGTTATGCCCTCCGGGGATCACACTTTCATCGCCCCAAAGGATAACACCTGCTAACGCATGTAAAAGTCATTACTGTAAAGGCTAGCCTACGCGTAGACCCATTATGGGTCTACGCGTAGGCTATGTAAAAGGTAGAAAATTTGGTCGTGATTTTAGGCCTGTTTTGAAGGTTTCGTTAAGGGGATGTCTTGAGAAAATCCCTTATGATTTCAAAGTTTTGCCAATCTCGGTCAGGTAAAATAGAAACCGCTTATAAGAAATGGTAGGCTCAATTTTTCGAAAGTTAAGAAACAACCCTAACTGAATTGAAAAACTAAGAAACTTTTGTAATTGACAGATTTAATTCTCTATCGCATTCAAATATGTTTTGACACTGTACAGCTATAGCAACTGTTTGGAGTTGGACATTATTTTGAGTGAGAATTATATTATTTACTTGTTTTGAGACTTATTAAGTAATTTGGGAGCCCGTCAGACAAAAACAAAATTAACTCTGCACTTCCTGCATTAAAAATGTAAGAAACACGTCAGAAACTTTTGTTAGCAGTTGAATGTTTTAGTATGTGGTATTCTCTTGGGAAGATGACATCTCCTGAATAACGTTGTTATGCCCTCCGGGGATCACACTTTCATCGCCCCAAAGGGCTAACGCATGTAAAAGTCATTACTGTAAATGCCTACGCGTAGACCCATTATGGGTCTACGCGTAGGCTATGTAAAAGGTAGAAAATTTGGTCGTGATTTTAGGCCTGTTTTGAAGGTTTCGTTAAGGGGATGTCTTGAGAAAATCCCTTATGATTTCAAAGTTTAGTAGCCAATCTCGGTCAGGTAAAATTTGAAATAAATTTGAATATGTGCACTATTGGACGATATGCTTCCCAATCTTATTGCCTTGATATCCAGGGAGCAGTGACCTTTCAAACAGGGATGGACTGATTAGTGTTACGCAGAGGCTCATTACTTCAATCAAAAAGTTACAAACGTCACACGGCCCTCCGTCTGAAAATCAATTTGCTTATGCCTCAAGGTGAGTGAAAACAAATCTACAACGAGCTGCAAGATATTCCGGATTTCGTCCAATCTTTAGATCTCCCTTTGCAAAGAGACTGTTAGCTGCGTCACTTAAAGTTATTTAAGATTGATCTCTTTACAGTCTTTACAAGATTACGTCACAGCGAGTTAAAATCAGGCAAGCTTGCTGCTTAGAAGCAGTGATCTGCTGGGATTTGCCAAAGGCATTTAAATTTCACAAACAAGACATATATTCTCACAAGACCAGGATACTATTTAGTGAATATTTCAACTTTCAAAATTCATATCGTATGTTCTTGAAGCACTTCAGCCTGTCCGCAGCAAGGGCGAATTTTTCAAGCCCCATGGATATTACGTTACCATGACAGCCAAATAACCGAAAGATGGCGCCAGCAACGTGAACCTTTACTCGGCCTAAAATCGCATCTGCCATTATCGCTTGACAGCTAACAAGATGTAAGGTAACCCAGTTTATTGAGACTGAATACTAGTCGACAAACCCCCTCTTTTCGCCAAACAGCCGACCATATGTCTTCACCATAATTTGATGAAACAGATTTTTTCCTGTAAAGCGTGTCCTTATCTCATACAGATGTGTCAAGCGTGAAATTTCCTGGCTGTGTTGCCCCGTCACTATGGAAATTTTACAGGATCTGAAGGTCAAGTCCTTCCTGGATTCGCCAGTAATTCTTCGTATTCGAAGCTCAGAAATCATATTAATAAAGCTTATGAATTCAGCCTGTGTTGATTTAGATATTAAAAATTGATACTCTTATGCTTTATTTAAGACACAAAGGCTGTAAAGAACTATAGATTTCATTTCACACCTAATCCATCAATTGCGCCAAAAGATAGACAACTCTGATTCCAGAAAACCCCAAGAAATATAATAAAAGCCAGTTGTCAAGAGAGAAAGATTACTCTTTACATTAAACCTACGATCTTTGGTCAAAGGCTTGTTTTCGACGCCTCTTCGACCACGTACTTTAGTCAAGCCATCAATGTCTCCTACTAAAGGTAGCCTGGGGTTGCCTGAAACCTAAAACCAAAGTGGCTAAATGACTCATTGTGCATACCAACAGGTGTTGATAAGAGAAGACACAAATCCATATGACAAGAAAAAGGTTAGATCTAAAAATTCTGCCCAGTGGCGGATTTAGGGCAAGTGTGGGCAACTGCCCCATTCATGATGAAAACTCAGCTTGGAGCCCATTTTTGGCGAGAAAAGTGCTCCTCATCCTGACCCTTACGCACAATTTTTTAACTTCTTCGATTTAAATATGGGGGAAACATATAAATCAAGGCATTGTTTAGTAGTAAATCAACGAATTTTCTTTGAAAAGCATCCAAAAACTTTCGAGCGCCTTAGGTGCGCTCAATTTCCATTATATTGCTCTTTGCAAGTTGCCCCCCCCCCCTTTCACTTCGGGCTGCATCCGCTCCTGATTCTGCCACAGTTTATCTATCCAGCTTCGTGTTTCAAAAGGAATCAATTAAAGTCGTCCCTGTGCCCATGAAGGGGTTATTGTTACAGGGCACTGGGATAAAACGAATGCAGGACACAGGGACACAAGGAGGAACAAAACTGCTGCACAAAACAACAACTGGCATGTCTTCAAGGTCATGGTTTTTCTTGTTTTGAGCGTTTTCTATTGTAGATACATGTATATAATAATTGAAATGTATTTCAAATGAATTTGTTTACATCTTAACCTTTCGTATTTCTGCTATTTACGTCTTGAAGCTCTGAATGTTTTCCCATTTACATCTCAAAAAACTCCCAATTTAGTGAAATACGCATTTGAATTTGATCAATGAAATTCTTTCTCATCCATAAATACACATTCTTGAAAGGGCGGGATCATACAAAGTATTTGGAATAATATGGGAATGTTTTCCAAATGGATTTTCGCACCTTTCTTGTTTGACCCAGCAGGCTTTTCAAAATTTGTGAATTGATGTTGATTAATCAGATATGACCTGATCCGGGCATCTGCTCTATATTCAACAAACCTCAGCGCCGTATTAGCTCTTTTTTTACTATGGGGGGGGGGGTATTGGACTTTTTAATTGGTACGGGGGTTTCCACCCTGTAGTGTTGCTGTTGTTGTTATTATGTATATATGTATATGGGTTAGACAACTATGGTTACACTGTCATACGATTCTATACACTCCAAGAAATAATCTTTTCACCCAGCTCTAGAATTTCCCCTCGAAATGATAGACAACTGGCTTCAGAAAAATTATCTTCTTTTTGACTCGTTTTGTAACCCAACGTTAGAAAGAGGCGAAAAAGATACCCGGGGGAAGAAGTGCACATCCCGTCAGCAAAAGATACTAAGTACCCCTCCCCTTAGCCTGAGCGCAGACCCAATATTCCGAGGGAAGGAATTCTTCAGAATATTGGGTATTTGATATTTGATTCTTTTAAGGAGGGTTGCCCTTCAGCCGGAGCTGTTTTACAAGGGGCCCTCCACTTAAAAACGCTACTTACAATATAAGATTACTCAGGAATAGATTAAATACACTACCATTAAATACAATAAAAACCATAACTTTAAAACCTAATAACAATTTACAAAGTTTAAGATGAAAGAAAAGAAACACTAACTTCTAAATAGATTGTTTAAAACTATTTAGGGAAGATGCCTGTTTGGTTTCAGCAGGAAGGTCATTCCATATTTTTGCCCCTCGATAAGAAAAACATTTTTGCCCATTACTTGACTTTTTCTAGAGAAGTCTTAAATCTGTCTCTGTATTATTACGCAGGACATACGAAGAGCACTTTGAGTTTCGGGTGAAGAGGTCACACAGGTATTGCGGAGCCAGTTCATGCAGGGACTTGAAGACCATCGTTTTAGATTCACCATCTATAAGTTCTTCAATGGTCTTCCAACCCAGCCTGTCAATAAGTGGTCTACTTGGGGTGTCAAAACTGCTATTGGTTATAATTCTAGCAGCTCGGTTTTGAAGTTTTTGTCTGCACGCAGGCTACCCTCCCCTGGGCTCTTGACCCTTGTGTCAATTCAACTATTCTACCTCAAGAAACAAGATGGCCGCCCGCGTTTATGAAGAAGTTTTCTTTGGTAACTTACATTTTTATGCAGTTTTGAAAGGTACGAGGGTAAGCAGATTTTCTTGTGAAGTAATTTAATAACGAGCAACTACACTTAATAGAGAGGTGTTTGGGAAGCATTCGATTTTAACCAAACATTCCCCTTTCCATAGCTTTTTCGAGAAGGTGTAACTTGCCTTCTTGAGAGAGTTAATGCTCCTGGGCAAACCAGGGTCTGAGCATCTGGCAATTGATGTTTTTGATCCTCTCAGCGAATACACACCGTAGTGCTCCCGCTGAGGCTATGGACTAAACACCTTATGAACCAAAACATAGAAGCGTGACAGCATCTTCGGTGTATCAACTCTGCATGAGGGTGAAGGTGAAGCTACGCTTTCTAGGGTTCCAATAGATCATTTTCACACCAGAAAGGGCAATAATTACAGACTTTCCACTTCATCAAAAACCATGAGCTGGTTCTTCTTTAAATTTCATACCCTTTCCAATAAACAATAACATTACTGTCACAAATTACGTATGATCACAGGCAGCTACTTATTGACGACTAAAGGGCAACGGTTAGCAAACCCATCAGCATGCCATTAAGTGAAAAAAGATACATGTATGGATAGCGTGGGATTATTGGTAACCATTCATATAGGATACAGTGTGAAACCTGGAAGAAATTTGATCGTTGCTATAAGAACTGGACTCATGTGAAAAATGAAGCCTATCGAATGTTTGTCAGTCTGCTGTCTGTATGAACCACAGGGTCTTATGATGATAAATGACTTTTCTTCAGACGAGAGAAGCAAGAGTGAGAAGGCTGCCTTCACACAATATTACCATTATCTTTGATATTACCAGCACAATTTGAAAATGGTGAGAAATGTGACCGATAGGCAATAATCGTTCCCGTTTACAGGAAAACAGCACATCTTTTGCTGGCAGCATTTGAAAACGGCATAATTTGCAAACAGAATTCTACCTGACACATTTTGAAAACAGCATCGTGTGAACACTCCTGACACACGAAAACGATGAAAAAGGAAACATTTTATGACGTTTTCAAAACGATGCTGATCGACTCTTAAGGTGTAGGTACATTTCTCTGGCATCAAATTCTTGGGAAGATGGGGAAGATTGCAACATGCTACCGTACTCAAATTGTGCTGGTATCGGGTGAATGTAGTCTCATAAACATCTTTCATCGTTCAGTTTCTAAAAAACAAGCTTATTATCAAAACCGCTTATGGGATGCGTTCATATCACTAAAATGCCGGTGTTGGGCAATCGTTTTTACTTTGGTCTGATTGGCAATAAGTTGGTGTAAAATTCATCAATATCTGGAGGAAGCATCAAACATTATGCGTGCAGTGTTACATCTTTGACTGCAAAATATCAAAACGGGAAGACTTGGTCAATGTATTAGCTTAGGCCTATCGTCAACCATGATCCTTTTCGTGCAAAGCAAAACAAAATGAAAAATGAAAAGCAAAACAAAGAGAAGGTAGGCCAGGAACAACTTCCATATCACGCGGAAGTCGACTTTGGCGCCGCAAAGAATCATGGTTAGCAATGGGTCTTTAAATCATATTTAAATCCATCCTATAAGCAACCTGCTTCAACATTTCCAGAATTGTAGAGAACCTTTATGGGTCCCTATATGCTAAAGACTCACACCTGCTCACACCTGCCACCAATGTAGAATGTAGTATTGTTTTACTGCAGTTCAACAAGCCATAGCTAGTCATATCAGAAACGCTGCAGTCAAACCTACAGGACACCAGGAGGACCCACACTACATCAGCAGTTAACTTCACTGTAGTTAATAAAAGCATGATAGTCAACTGGACATTGAAATTACTTGATCTGAACTTAATAAGTTATCAGACTTAAAACACCTAAAGAGAGATAAAAAAAGTAGGGAGCAGTAGAAGGAAATTCATAAGATGAATGAATAAGTTGTCTATTTCTTCATTCAAAAAAGGACGTATCAGACAAAGAAGAAAACAGGAAGAAAAAAACGAAGGGAATAGTTGATATGGTTGAAAGAAAAAGGGAAATTATGAAATGACTGAATAATTTAAAATATTCATCAAGAAAATTAATGTAGCAGACTCGGAGAAAACCAAAAGGCAATTCCGGAGGCGTTTGAAAATAAAGGAGAATTCGTGGATTCAATGAACTATTTTGTCCATTATTCAACCCTCCCTTGTCGTGAAAGGGTTGACTTATCAAACCATTCATTTTCAAAAATAGCGTAAATGAACAGAGTGGCTGTCTGAAAGTTGAGATAATAGAAACTGATTAATTAGATATTAATGCATTTAGGGAAACTGGAAATTTGTCTTTATAATGAAACGACTGTTGCGAGCCAGACAAAAAAGTATATCATAATCAGACATGAAATCTCATCTGCCCGATGTAGGCCGTTATGAGGCTAGTTTTGCGATAAGTCTGTGCCACAACTTTTTCCAAATTTTAAAAATCGACGTTTGAGGCCAGAATGACCCTCCCACTTCGTAACCAAAATAAAAAAAGGGTGGGTCTGATCATCTGTGATTCGTTAGATTATGTGCAAGTCTGATTTCTGCTAGCATTATGATTATCATTATAATCACAGAACATCAATGGAGACTAGACCTTTACCTTTTAGCTATTTCACAAAAGAATCTTAATCGAGCAATATTTTTGTACATTTTTACACGAAATGTGCGATTGAATGGCGTCAGAACTTCTATCACTGTCGTTCACATTCCAAAATCGTACAGAATGTATAAAAATATTGTCCGATTCTTCAGAATCTTTTGCAGAATAGCGGGAAGGTCTCACTTCATAAGGACGACCCTCAAGTTACGCTCATCTCATTGAGTTGAATAGTTGTTGTTGTTGTTTTAGCTGCACTGAGGGCCTTACTTCCCTAGAGCTGTAAAACCGGACAAAAATGTCAATCGGCAACAAGTTTTTGTCGCGCCAGCGTTTGGTGATCAGAATATGGCTTAGAGGAAGGCGGTTTTTGCATTTATGGCTAGAATGAATATTCCTCTAAGTTCTGATAGCAAGTGGCACAGTAATTCAGGAAATGGCTTGGCTCAAGAAAGAATGGCCCGTATCGCACGATGATCTCGTTGTCCTGTTTTTGGAACCATGTTTTGGAACAATGTTTTGGAACACTGTATTTGGCTCGGTTCATTTGCTTTTTCGTCAACAAGTTCAGTCGATGTTATTCAGGGCTCGCTTTTAAGTAGATGAAAACCTTATTAAAAGACCTCCATTGGTTGAAAAAGTCTTAATGTAACTTTGGACAGGAAAATTGAAACTCCAGGAACAGTCGGTTGAAAAATCGAAAAAAAGAATGACCGAGCCGACGGATTGTACAGGGGTACAATCATTGCACTAAATGGGATGAAGTACTCTTACTGTCAAAGTCGTTACATAACGATGATTCATACACGTATTCTTTAAGAGGAAACTAAGAATTTGAGCCAGAAGTTTCTTAAAATCATCCGATTTTGAGTACGCACAGTTTCTTACGAATTTCTTACGAGTTCCATAACAATCGTTATTTTTGCATCATGTTCCCTGTTGAACATTTCAAAACGAAGTTTTTGGAGCCTTTCCAGTGTTTTTCTACTACTTTTTAAGCGGGCTCCCTGTGATGAAACATGTGTAGAAAAGTAGAGATGATTTAAGGATTTCCTTGATTAAAATAAATAGTTTCTAATTCTTTTAGCGATCTGAGAGTTGAGTACTCTGGGTGTCAGAGTCTCCTGTAACAAATGGGAGACTTATTGTTTCTATTTTAAAGGGGCTGGCACCTAGAATAAAAGTTGAGTTTTTATACTGGTACCAGACTCTCTCTAAAATAAAATGGAGTCAGACTATCTCCATTTTATTTAGAGAGAGTCTGGTACCCAGGTAGACTTGCCCCAAGTCTATTTCGTCAACAAAAATTTCTCAAAGGACTTATTGCAGTTGACGAAATAGGTTCTTATGAAAAATACGTGTACCTGACTCTAAATCTTTCTCCGTCCACACATTTTTTCTTGTAATAATGATAAATCATAAGCTGCCTTCTATTAACTATATAAATGCAATAAACCTTACAATAAACCTTGCAATAAACCTTGAGCCACATTCACCCATTAATTGCAATAAAGAAATTCGAAAATATAACGTACTTAGTAAGATCTCAAAACAAGTAACTAACATAATTCGCACTCAAAATAATGTGGAAACAGTTGCTATAACTGTACAGTGTCAAAACATTTTTGAGTATGCCGAGAAACTTAAAAATGCAAATTACAAAAGTGTCTTCGCTTTTTAAATTCAGGTAGGGTTGTTTCTTAACTTTCGAAAAATTGAGCCTAGCGTTTTCTATAAGAGGTTTTATGAGAAATACGTGTATTTAAGTATCTAGCGACAGCATAGGCTCCAAATCTTTAAAAAGGCTGGTATAAAATTCAGTGACTTATTTCTTTGAACTGAATGACTTCAAAGAAACTTTAGCTATTTCGCTATAATTCTACCGTTGGACTTTTCTGAAATCTTCGATATTTTCAGAATTAGAGTGTTTTTCTGCTCTTTCAAGAAGTCAGGAAAAATTTTCAAAAAAATTTAAAACCATCGTAATTTCTAAACTGTTTGACGCAACATGAAATAATTTCCAAGAAAACCATAGTTTATGAATGTAGTATCAAGCAAAAGTCTGTCACTCTTCTGGTTTATGATTTAGAAATTTGATGACGTCACACCCTCAAATGAGTATGTAAGATACAATTTAATTTTCAAAAATATTCAAAACTTCTGAAAAGTCCAACGGTAGAATTGTAGATAAATATTTAAAGTTTCTTTCAAGCCATTCGATCAAATTAAATAGGTCATAGAATTTTACACCCACTTTTTTACGATGGGGTAAAGGGGCTCAGTATGTATTTGCCGTATTTTGCTCGAATATGATGGCTTCATGGAGATAAACTGCCGGAATAGAGCCTGAAATGCAATACGTTTTTCTTGATTAGGGGGAGGGCTGCAGCCCTTTCAGCCGCTATACCTCCTGGTGCCTTATGTCGTAAGTTATATTTTCCCAGTACTGGAGTTTCTTAATTTTCAGCTAGCTGAGAGTTGTGTTTTCATAAGCAGTTTTGTTCTTTAATCGGATCCCTTGGTAAAGTTCCATAAATCAATAGTGTAATCGTCTATTGAGTCTCATATACGAATAGTGTTTATTGCAGCAGATTCGGTTCTTAGCGAAAATACCCAAACCTGCATGATACATAAACATATTTGCATGTTTTCAATTAAAGAAAGCTAGAAAGATCAAAGAGTTACACCATCTCTTAATAATGGCGGAATTGCATTAGTGAGCTGCTTAAACGCAGCGTTAAATCCACGAACAATGCCCTGACCACCGAGTCCTATTCGAATTTTTTTTTATCGCAAAGCTAATGAAAAGCCTCAAACACAATCTCACAGCATTTCAATATGCCTTAGTGACCTTGCAAGAATTAGGAAAACTCTTAGCATTCAAGTTAACGTATCAACGACGTAAAAGGCAGTTCTTGATGAAAGGAGGCAGGGCTCTCAGAAGGACATTTTGGGTGTCCTACAAAAAGTAGCCCTGTTTGACAAATCATCAAATTTAACAGCAAGGCTGGTCTTTTAATTTCTTCTTTTGGCAAGTGAATCAAAGACCAAATTAAATGTCCAGGTATAGCTGATCTTGAGATCGGTTTTAGAATTAGCGAATCTAGCTATTTTTAGTGGGCTGCCTGGTTTGGAATCATACAGCAAAAAGGGTTGATGATTACGAGATTAATTTCTTTTTGTATATCGAGCTTCTACCTTGATAGTCTGGTCGCTGGACACTATAATCATTGGAGACAAGAGGGAAAATGTTTCAACCTTCAATTGAAAGCAAAATTTTTATCATCTTTGAATATTTTTTGGGTCATCGAAGAAATGTGTCACTGGACACTATAATCATTGGAGACAAGAAGGAAAATGTTTCAACCTTCAATTGAAAACAAACTTTTCATCATCTTTGAATATTTTTGGGTCATCGAAGAAATGCAAAAAGAAAATCTTATCAAAGGTGTGATAATCGAGTTTTGCTGATTTTTAAACATAACTACTTCGTCTTTGGGACACCCACACCCGTCCGTTATTAACATGCAGGACTCGCGCGCACTCATTCCCCGATAACAGATTGCATGAGTCACAACAAACTGGGTACCAGACCCTTATTGGTAGGTTAGAAACATTGTCGAAAGAAACTATATTCTGTTAAATTCTTCTGTTCTAAAGCAGAAAACATGACACTTTCTCCAGAAATAATACTTGACCCTTCAAATTCTTTGGTTTTAAGGGCTTCCCATCAAATCGAAGAATCTAAAAATGTATAAAATGAAACCATGACTCTCCACACTTAGGGGCAGCAATAACCCCATCGGGGCAAATCTACACACCCCTCGGCCATTTTGTTTCTAATATGCAGCCTCTCATAAACAGCATCTCGTGAATATTTCAGAACAGTACAGTCTGTTAGATCGTTAATGACAATAATAATAATGGCAACCAATTCTCCATTCCGGAGCAGTTACAAGCTACAAAACATGGGTATTGCACCAGTAACACAGGTTTTTTCGTTGTCTCTAATTCTTGACTGTCCACAGGGGTTCACTGTTGAACGCCATCTACAAATAACTGGAAATATGTTGCAAGAAAAGTTAAAATTAGTATAAATGGCCTGTTGCGGCGCAGAGCTGGGATCTTCTGGCTTTGCAACTAGAACAGTCAGGAGGACAGGGTTTGATCCCAGGTAGAGCCCCATCACTTGAGCGTCATGACAAGAGGTCGTGGACTCAATTAGCTCTTAGCTACTTCTGTGATCCCGGCGCGGCCCTTTGTGCTGAAAACTGCAACTTCACTTTCGCCTTCGCCTACTCCATGACCCTTATTGAAATGAAGGTGGGGGGGGGGGGATAAAACGACGAACAATTGTAATTTCTGGTCTGATAATCCAACACAATGGGCATTGTAACAGGGTATACTTGAGGGGAAATATTTATGGGACAGTGTTGATATTTTGCGGGGTTAATGGCCAGGCGGCCTATACAGTTTTCGTCAGGTGACTGAAGTTAAGCTCGGTCCAGTGAAGTCAAACTTTGAATGGGTGACCTCAGAGGCTTGACCTTGCAACTCACCTCGCCGTCCTTCGGAAGGGACGTTATACTAGGGGTCCCATGCCTGGATGCGGCATGCATAGTGGGCTTAAATTAGCTTTAAGTTGCTAAAAATACTTCCTGCCCACTCAAAATAAATTACTGAAAAAAAGAAGTGTTCCAAATCCTCTACAGTAGCCAGCGCCCTAGACCCCAGTGAGGTCCAGGCAACAAATTCCCATGCATTTTCTTACCAAGTACCGCCAAGGAACCTGCGCTTCTCACAAGATTAATCCGTTTTCTTTCAGAAAACACAAACTTCCAATGTTACGAACAGACTTTTATAATTTTTGATCTTATAACCAGGTCTATTGATGTGGTTTTCAACAGCACAGGTCCGCTCAAAAATGATCAATGTGCATGTAATTGTTCTTGTTCTTAGTTATTTCCAAGGCTGGAATTACTCGGCAATAAGCACGATTTATAATCATGCTTTTCATAAGTTTGAAACTTGTGGCATTCTACCGACATTCGTCGTCAAAACAAGCATAGACAGCTGTCGTGCTCGTTTTCATAACAAAATGTTTGATGGTAAAAGACCGTAGTTGCTTGGAAGAGTAACTGCGTGGATACATTCCAAGGGCCGTATACAACATAAGGACAGTAGAGACAGTAGCCCCCTAAAAATCCTAGAGAACAATAACATTTACGGTAATTTTTGCCAGATTTGAGGACAGAAATGGCCTTATATGGTTTTTCCACCCTTTTTCAGAAAATGTTATTCTCTAGAGTCTATGAGTGGGAATGCTGTGATATGATATTACGTAATAAGGGCGAAGCTCGTACCATATCTGAAGCTCCGTGTTGGAGCTCCACTTTGGGCGCACTTGGATAACTCATCATCATAATCATAATCATCATAATCATCATCATCATCATCATCATCATCATCATCATCATCATAATCATCATCATCATCATCATCATCATCATCATCATCATCATCATCATCATCATCATAATCATCATAATCATCATCATCATCATAATCATCATCATCATCATCATCATCATCATCATCATCATCATCATCATCATAATCATCATCATCATCATCATCATCATCATCATCATCATCATCATCATCATCATCATCATCATCATCATCATCATAATCATCATCATCATCATCATCATCATCATCATCATCATCATCATCATCATCATCATCATCATCATCATCATCATCATCATCATCATCATCATCATCATCATCATCATCATCATCATCATCATCATCATCATCATCATCATCATCATCATCATCATCATCATCATCATCATCATCATCATCATCATCATCATCATCATCATCATCATCATCATCATCATCATCATCATCATCATCATCATCATCATCATCATCATCATCATCATCATCATCATCATCATCATCTACGATACGCTACAGTGCTCTACACAAAAGAATTGTGCATGGCAGCGATAAATGATATTTGACAACTAATACTAAACAAAATGCAACAGGACCAGAAGATATGAATAAATTGAAAACTTTAATCATATGTATACTATGTAAATCTAGGCACAGATCCATCAGGTTAAAATTATCTAGCCAGAGTTTACCTGATATGGTGTTAGCTTGAACGAGGTACGATGCAAGGGTAGACTTCCCCAAGTCTATTTTGTCGATTGTAATAAGTCTGTCCAATAAAATTCGCCTGCAGACTTGCTTAAAGTTGACGAAATAGACTTGGGACGGGGTGTCCAAGGTGTCCAAGTCAGACCCAAGGAACTTTTCGAGTTGGATCTACCCATGAGTTTTGGGTCTAAGGGTAAAAAAAATAAGTCTGATGATAGGGCGGTTATTGCATTATTATTATTATCAATAGAGCTCATGATCTCATGGAATTAATTGCAAGAGGTCGTTCTAAGGGGTCCAACGGAGGTAGTAGGGGAGTTATGGAATAATAAAGGGTCCTTGACACAAATACACGAAAAGAAAATTTCACGATTGGTAACATTATCAACTTTTGGCGATTTTACAAAAACTCACCCAGTATATCTCATATTGTCATGAATTCGAGGAAGGTCGGAGGGAAGATAGACTTATTGCCTCAAGCCAATTTCGTAACTACTTTACTTTCCGACTAGACTTATTACAGTTGAAGTCTAGAGGGAAGATCAATTGAAGCAGCTTCTTCACAATGGCACAAGTCTACACTGTGAATAATCACAATGGAATACCAAAAATTATAACTATGGTTGACAACATAGCTACTATTTTCACTTTCTTATTAAATTTCAGAACACAGTAAAGATTCCGAGAAGACACCTTCCGGACACCTTCACCCCAAGACCATCTAGGACCTGAAAAAGTTACTGATACACATATTGCAAATATTGTTCCAATATCATGATTTAAACAGCGTAGCATGAAGACAACAAGATCAATTAGCACCTCTCCAGGCCGAAAGAGGATTAAGAGGATTTCATTGTTTGTTGCAGCATTCTCACAAACTAGGGGGCTTTGGGGATATTGGGGCTTTTGGGAGCTGCAGGCAAAAACGAGTTGACGCTATATTTTATATATCGAAAGGCAATCTCGTCCCCAGGGCCATTTATCATATTGGGACGCAATATGACAAAAGGCCCTCGGGACGAGGTTGATCGAAAGAAAATAACTATGAAGAGAGGAGGCAGAAAGGGCCCTCTTGGATTTATTGAAATGGTTTTGAAATAGTATCGGGGAGGGCTAACTTTATAACTTTACCAATACCTTACTCATTTTTGTGGAAGTTCTGTCAAAAATCGTCAAAAACTGTTCCGCAAGAATCATTGATTGGTTTGAATGAATGCTACATACTATTCGGACATTCGTCACATACTATTTTGACGTTCACAAAGAAAGCTTAGTGTACTAATCTTTTTTTCTGTGTGCTTCTTAAAATCCTTCCACAGACGAAATTGAAAGAAAGAAAATCTGGCTTTGTCGAAACTTATGAAAATGAATAGATAAGATAAGAGATTCAAAATTCTCAATTGTATTTTATTTTAAGGAACAAAATCTTATGATAAAATTTCGAGGGATTCATTCGAAGATAACTTCTACGAAGGTCAGGAGACAATAATTCTAACAAACTGAGCTTGAATGAATACTGTATGATGAGAAAATTCTCCAAAGGAACAGTTATACTGGGCAAAATAATGAAATAAATAGATGAAACTTTGAGACAAATGTTTACGATTTTATTCAACGTTTTTATTCCCTGAAAGACCGTTGCAGGATCTCTCTTATCCAGAACAGATGGATCTTGTGAATTCAATTATCTCAAAACAAATGTCAAATAAAAGAGATAAACCTACCGAAAATTGTAGAACTTCTCGCCAAACAGCAAACAAACAGCCATAAGTTGAGCAAAGAAATGTCCATTTTTACTCAAGTAGAAAGCACTTCACACAATAAATCTTGTCTCGACCAAGACTAATCTCTGTGTTGTAATCCAAAACACGCAGATAATATTATTTAAACCAAAGATGCTCCGGTCTTCTTTGCGCCTGTAATAGAGAGGAACAGAGAGAGGCTTTGAGGTAGCACGGGGGTTGTATTAGATGCTCGTCCTATTGTTATTTAAAGCAACAAGACGGAGGTTTGTTAGCACAGGATTCTCCTATTGCAAAGATGATAAAATCAATAGAAAGCGAAGGTTGGTAATGATTTTATTTTATTACTGATAAAAAAGATGTGGGTGTTTTGAAAGGGAATTCAAAGTTGAATGACAGACCACCAAACAACTATAATTTCTGATCCAAAACAGTTTTGGTCAAATTTTCAAACCATTCAATTCAATGCAGAGAACTAAGATGCATGTAGTCAGCCTATGCAACTACAACTACACGATTGGCCAACTAGCGTAGCTTTATCACTCGATGGTCAATTTCTATTTTGTAGAAAATGTCAATTACAGAACTGAACTAGACTTGCCCCCACGTCTCTTTCGTCAACTCACTGTAATAAAACTGTCTAAAGTAAAATACGAAACAGACTTGTACAACTGCGGCCCTCACTAATTTTGGACGCTGTCTGAACTTTTAATGTAGACTTCAGCCAATCATAGAGCTCTTAAAAGCAAAAGAATACAATAAGCAAGCCACACTGAAAAAGAGATCGGGGTGCTATGCTGTGTTGCACGCTTCTGATCAGTGAGCAACAAACAAAATGGGCAAATCTATTGCAGAACCAAAATTTTATTCTATAATTTAATGGCATTCAATAAAAAACTGAACAATTTGCCAGATAGTTTCGTTCTCGAGTTCGTTCTATCTAAGTCAATATTGAGATAAAATTGTCAGCAAATACTATTTGAAAATCTTGCTGTTCAGTGTTTGTCAGGGGTGCAAAAATAGTGGACCACGGCACTAACGGTTCCATCAGGTCTCGAGAAAGGAAGGAATGCAAAAAGAAGGGGGAATTGATGATTCGATTTTGCGTGAAAATTAAAAATCTTCCCTTTGCATTTCAAACTAAGTCTTTAGAAATTGGATTGATATTTGGTTGATTTAGGCAATACTGTTTATAGCTTTGTTTGTAAATAGTCAGTGGCAAAGTCAACAATATTCATTAAATAGACTTTAAAACTGAGATTGAGGATTAATCACCCAAAATGGATTTACCGTATGCAGCACTCAAGCCCCCCGCCCCCCCCCAGCAGACACAGACACACAAGAGAACAATACAATATCGAAAGTACGTGAACTTATCCAAACACCAGACAAGGTTGCACAGAATGGGTAAAAATCCCAGCAAACATAGGTCCAAAGTTGGGTTCATGCCCCTTCCTCTTCCCAATGTAATTTTCTGCAACCGGGAAAATAAAGTTTCGAAAATATTTCCTGAAAGACCGTTTCATTCTGTCACCTATTCACCTATTCAAGGCTTTCTTTTCAAAAAGCGTGCCTCAACTGAAGACAATAATTTTGTGACAACACTCACACTCACCTCAGAAGCAGATCACAATCAATTTCTCCGAGTTCTTTTTCAGCGAGATGGTCGGTCAGTGCTGCGTCACCTCGACTCTTCCTCCCAGCTGGAAAGTAATTTCGTGAGCGATGTTAAGGCTGATTTCCAGTCAGTGGAATTTTCCGAGCGGGCGGAATTTCTATTGTATTCGAGAGAAAATGTCGCTCTGGCATTGAATAGAAAGTTACGCCTGAGCGACCTTTTATTGTCTAAAATTCCGCCCGCTCGGAAAATTCCACTGACTGGAAATTAGCCTTTAGATGAATTCAATAGAAAGATTGTTTATGATACAACAGCATTGTAATATCAAAAGTAATAACCATTTATCACATATAATGCCAAAAACTTAGACATTCATTACTGATTTATTTTTTGCATGCAATTACGTTTTTGTTTTCTTCTCGTGGTTACTCACGTGATCTTTGTAATTGACACTAAATTATGGTCACCGAATCAAAGGTAAGATATTAGACACAAAGTTTTCTATAGGTACAAGTACAATCACCAATTTGTATTGTTGATACAATACCTATTTCTACGTACAATACAGTGATGAGGCATTGTTTCAGAGAAAGGGCTTTATTTTATTCAACACTCAGTAATGGAATTTATGATAATTTTCATTTTGGCAACAAGCCTCTTCTCCTCTTGTCTGGCCGCTTTCACTCTTCTTCGTCAGAGTCCAATCCTGTGGACCTAGTAGTGCCAGCACCATCAAAGGTCAGGGGCGGTGCTCAAAACATTTATTGTCGCAGGTGACTGCATGAGCGTAAGGAAAGATAACATCTGGGGGGGGGGGCTCAGGGCTGCCTAACAATATATCCAACAAAAATTTCTGCCCGATTATGGCCGAATTTTGCAATTGTTTCCAACGTTCGCGTCCCGAGACTTGCACAACGTCTATTTCATTTCGTCAAAAAAATTGCAAAAGGGAAAAGCGAAGTTTACTTTCAGATAGACTTATCACAATTAATTTAGCTCCAGCTCAAAGTTTGTTCGTCCATTCTTTTATACCCTTCTTTTTTATCAAACAGCTACTGAGCACTGATCAGTTCATTGCAAATTACAGGAAGACAGAGTCGGTCACCGAATAAAACTGTCTATTTACATTTTGAACAAGACAAGAATACTACTTTTAGGCCTTATCAAAACAATGCTCGATTCGTCTATTTCTCGACTCGACGATTCAATTCCTTTGCAATCGACAAGTAAACAACGTGGGTATTGTGGAAGCTAAATGTCGTTAGTTACCTTGTTTGTCTTCCTTGGCCTTCATTGGTATCTTTTCACTTCTGGTTTGCTGTCTGGCTTCTTTGCTTGTTTGTTATGGCCTAAGTTTCAAACTGTTACCGCGTTTTCCAAGTTATGGCCTGAGAACTAGTTCCCATGACCATAACTACAATCCTGGACAAAATATTTGGAACAAAGTTGATTTTTTGGTGATTATCTCGGTTCTTCTCACTCTTACATTTGCACCACCCCCTTTTACCCCCGAAACAATGTTGGTTGCCATCTTGAGGCTGAAAATATCCAAGCAACATTGTATCGGGGGTAAAAGGGGGGTTGTTCATTTGAAATTGTAGAATCTTAGGTTGTTCCAATATATTTTGTCCACGATTGTAGTTCGATTCGAACCCACGACAAGTGTTATCACAAGATTCATTACAATCGTCCTAGTTTCAATTCTGGAATTCTAGTTGGACTGGTGACACTTCACTGATGACTGATGAAGGGTCAGCTTTTTCACAGTTTTATCATGAGTGCAGTCCCTCTTGAGCAATTTTTACCGCACCATATGGAAACAAGGGACTCATCCTAATCAATCTGGTATTCACCTTCTAAACCACCCCCTTGGGTCCGCCGCCACTGCTTTGCAATGAAATATTTTATCCGATCTGTCAACGCAGCATCAATACAAGCGAATCCTACAACAGCCAGGGAATGTTTGGTCAACGTGTCATCCACCATAACCATTAGAAGTAATAGGGTGCTGCTCACATGTATAGACTTTTACAATTTTAAATTTTACTCGGAAAATGGTCAACTTTCTTATGCTTTCTTAGCTTCAAAGTACCGTAGAATTCCTTGCAAAAGTTTCTCCCGAAGAAAATTGTTTAGATACAATAGAAATTTTTATATTAATTTCTTTTACCCTGTCATATGAATTAATTTATGTCTGAGTGCAAAATCACTCCTCATTTTACAGCCACCGTACGACAAATTATCCATCAAGCTTCTTAACGACTAAACGCTATGTCATGCGCCTGTAGAGAGGTCAAATATGTCGAATTCAAAGCCAGAAGGATACCAAGATGCTTTACTATTAATAGATTTTCGGCTGTCAATTACTGAAAGAAATTTATTGGATATTCGATTATTCTATTCATGCTGTCAAAATAAGACCCCTTATTCACAAATATGAGTAATCTTCTGAAGATTGCACCCGAAAATAGCTCTACCAAATTGATTGTTTAATTTGGCACTGTGTTGGGTCATGCAATCCTTCGGGGACACATCACACAATTAGGAGTTCCAATGTTCCAAATTACTTTCTCTTCCGTTTAGTAATCTTTCTAACAGGAAATCAGGTTATGGGAAACCGATTCTGTAAAGCAAAGCATAGGTGTAAATAGCTTTACATCTGCCTTTGACTTGAACGAATTAAAAGGAACTTTCGGTTCGGTACTTTGCTATAATCCTTCTATGAGTTTTTCTCATATCTTGAATACTTTCAGAGATACAGTGCTTCTCCTTTTTCGAAAACGTTGACAAAATTGAAAACGTCAACCATCGTTTATGGCCATCTGCAATCATAAATCGAAATCATTCACTTTATCTGGGTTACGATTCAGCAATTTGATGACGTCATACCTTCAAAACCAGCTGAAACATAACATAAAGACGCTGTAATTATGCAAGAATAGCTTAGACTTATGACCTGGAGGCCCTTGTTTCCTTCGTGCTCTTTGACTTGATGATGGTGCTTCGGTCAAACTTGGTCAACAGAGACCCATAATTTTACTCTGAAAAACCTGGCCGTTTTTAGGCCCAAACTCTCGGCTTCCTAGAAAATGAATAGTTGCAAAATTTGTGAATTACTATGGTGATGGTCCGGGGACGGCAATGATGGGACTTTCGATTCGATTGAACAACTGACAACGTGCATTTAAGTTGAATATTAACAAATTTAGCTGTGGACTCAGTAAGTCGCAATATCTTATCGTGTTTTTTGTTCCTTGAATCAAAAGAGGGTACTTTTTTCTGAGACACCCTGTGTATACAGTAGAATGTTCTTTGGTCACAATCTCATTGGTTAAAGCATAGAGGTTAAAGAATTGGGTCATTCTTTGTAAAAACATACATTGTCAAATTAATGAAATCATCGAAAACCACCAAAAGTATGAACTTTGGTCGAAATGATCCTCAAGCGATGTAATGAAAAACTAGGTCAAGTAATGCAAAATGGGCATTCAGCCAAAATATAGTGAAAAGAATGGCCATTGCTGTCCCTTGATATGTAGCCTGCGTGCAGACTCTACATTCAGTCAGTGCAGAGGAGGGAAAGAGTCTGCACGCAGGCTATGGTATGGATATGAGCCCCCAGGGGGGGGTACTGCCATTCTTGACCTGACGGGATGTGCCTCTCAACAGGGTGTCCTTTTGCAGTAAAAATTATGCGACTGGGTGTCCTTTTCTAACAAAAATTATGCGACAGGGTATTACAATAGGTAAGAAAATTATGCGACAGGGTATCACAAGCAAAAATCCCGTTCTTCTCCGTTATTGAGAGGCAAATTTTTATGCGACAGGGTATACTTTTGGCCCATTTTTTATGCGACAGGGTGCAGGGTGTGGAGAGGTTTTCCACACACCCCCGTCACTTCCCTAGTCAAGTACCCCCCCGGGTATGAGGCTCTGAAAATCATAGTTTCGCACTGTCCGCCCTGATACCGGGTCAGTCAAAAAACGCACACCCTTTGAAAGGCTGCTATATACGAGAAAACAATAATATCTTGCGAAATCTGATTGAACAATAATCAACGTGCTCGATTATTTTGTTAAAGTTTTCCGGGCTGAAATCGGTCACTCCCTTCAGATTTGACCATGGGTAGTTAGACACTGCTGGTGTGCTTCTATGGAGAAGAGCTGGATAATATGTATCTGCGGGGGACATTTTTTATAGTACTGCGGAGGAGATATCTGCGGGGGAAATTTTTTATAGTACTGCGGAGGAGATATCTGCGGGGGAAGTTTTATAGTACTGCGGAAGTTTAATTAATATTTTCGTCCTTTCGATATCTCCTCCGCAGTACTACAAAAAATTTCCCCCGCAGATACATATCATCCAGCGCTCCTCCATAGAAGCACACCAGCAGTGTCTAACTACCCATGATTTGACAAGGTTTTTCACTAGAAAGCCTCTTCGAGCGGGGATGGCGCCAGCGGGGGGGAGGGGCTATTTCATTGAGCCCCCCATCGGCACTTAATTTGTCGACGATTTCTACGCACTGTCGGTATTTTCATAACGTGCACCTCCAGACTTCTTTGCTGCGTTATCATCTCAGTGAACTTGAATTGAACTCGTTCATAAAAAAATTCTTCCCTGGCGCTTAACTATGCCAAAGTCAAGGACAACATCCCCTGTCCCCACTATTCCTACCTTGCAGCAATGACTTGGGCACTCTCTAGCATGTGCTATCATCTTGGGAGGATGAACAGGTCTTGTCCTAATATAAATAACTCATTCAGGGGGATTCCATTCTCCCAAGAGATCAAGACATATGCTGATACATGACTCATTGTTGTAAGGAAGGAAAAACATAAAAATTTGCTCATCGTTTTCACTCGTTGTTGCAGACATTGTGAGGGATTTAGCACATAAAATCTCCCACATCTACGGGAAGAAATGACTGATTACTGAATCTAATTGAACATAGCGGCAATGAAATAAGACAGTTTTGAAAATCATTGCTTTGATATTCAGAGAGCAGTACCATTTTTCAATCACCTGCAACGTCGCGGTACGCTGCGGATTATTTCGCCCTTCTATTTCCTTTCTTAAGCAATACGGAAAATTTCTCTCCTCGAAAAAGAGCAGTTAAGATTCGCCTGAGGATTGGCACAGGGGCGCACATTAGGGGGTGTGGGGGGGTGAGACACCCCCCCAATAATTTCTGAGTCGGTCCAAAATATTTCTCAAAAAGGAAAAGTCGGTCCACGACAAAATCGGATGGACCAACTTTGTGGACCGACTTCGTGGACCGAATTTTTCATGGACCGACCAACCACGACGAAGCTCGAAAGGTCCACAATAGTTTGAATCAAAGTTGGTCCGATTTTAAATCTTTTTTCGCAAAAGTCGACCCATGACGACAGTTAGAATATTCACAAGAAGTGCTTGACAATAACTAGGAGAGTCGTTCTAAGCCAAAGCAGAAGATGGCATTTAGAAAATTTTCTTAGATGCATTAGAAAAATTGCACAGGCTTCCATTTTTAGGGGCAAGCAATCATTGGCTTTTAAAAAGCGGTCTAACACAAAATGGAAGGTGTTTGTTGTGCAAAGATTGTCCCAAGGAACAATGCTGTTACAAATACTCAAAATTTCTAATCTGGCACTGGGGTGCCGGTGGTGGTAGTTATGTGGCGTTGGAAAACAGACACTTGTGTATGAATCCCAAAGAAGAAAGGAGACATGGGTTACAAATATTATCCATCAAAGTGGTAAACGCTTCTACCAAAAGCTAACACTGCTGACACTATGATCATAAGGGGAAACCTTCTTAGAGGACAAACACACTAAAACAAGTCGCTTTTGCTAGGCTTGCCGGTGAAGAAGTCGTTGTTCTTAAGATTACGCCTATACTTAAAACTCCAAGTCCGTGATGCATTCTAAGCCAAAGTAAAGGATCTTTCTTCAAAAATTTTCCTCGTTCGCTGATTTATAGCATAAATGTCAAAAACGATAAAGGTTTCCTTGTCACTAAAGTCAAGCATGATATTGGGAGATTCATTCTAAGCCAAAGTAAGGGATCTGTCTTCAAAAATTTTCCTCGCGCGATAATTCATAGCATAATTGTAACATAACGATCAAGGTTTCCTTGTCGCTAAAGGCAAGCATGATATTGGGAGATGCATTCTAAGCCAAAGTAAAGGATCTTTCTTCAAAAATTTTCCCCGTTCACTGATTTATAGCAAAACTGTCACAAACGATAAAGGTTTCCTTGTCGCTAAAGGCAAACATGATATTAGGAGATGCATTCTAAGCCAAAGTAAGGGATCTGTCTTCAAAAATTTTCCTCGTGCGATGATTTATAGCATAATTGTAACAAAACGATCAAGTTTTCCTTGTCGCTAAAGGCAAGCATGATATTGGGAGATGCATTCTAAGCCAAATAAAGGGCGTAGCCCCGAACATTTTACTGGGGACCCCCTCGTTTCAATACCTCAATTTAATTTACCCTGGCCACACCGCTGCTTGCTATACGTTCAGTCGGTCCGAAAAAATTTAGTCGGTCCAGAGCATGTTGACACCCCCCAAACAAAATTTGAATGTGCGCCCCTGGATATGGAACCCCTCATTTACCCTTATTTACTAAAACATTGATTCAAGTGTTGCCTCTAACGTTTAAAATGTGGCCATTTAGGCCGGCAATCTGCCCACTGACTCATTTCTAAAAGTTATTCTTAGATTTTGCCTTTAAAAGGGACATGAAAATAGTCTGAGGTAAAACCAAAATAGCATCAGAAAAGTAACAATAATCGCTTTGGTCTATGCGATGTTGACCCATAGTGCACCTTTAAAGTACATATCACTAAAGGAATGGCATTTTGTAACATACGAGTCTAAAATAAGCACGCTATTGACTTGAGGTCGAGGAGGTAAATGTTTCTCATTCAACTGTATAGGAAAAAGTTACTTTTCTGCAGCTCGAGCCTGGGGGACTGGGGGGGGCGCAACATCAAATTTGGGTTGTGAAGATTTCAGAAGTCATACCGCCTGTTATCAGAAGTCATTTTTTACCAGTTTGAGTAGAGATTGGGCAGGATTGGGTCACGGTTTTGCAGACTTTTCAAATGTGGCATCAATTTGGTTTGACCGAAATTGTAACTCATCATTTAGCGTGTTGGTACAGTCATGTTATAACCTTGGGTCCAAAATTCATGAAATTGGGTGTAGAAGTGCGTACGTACGTAGCAGTTTGGTGGCACCCCTTATCGGGTGAGTCAAAAAATGTATAGACTATTTGAAAAATACAACAAAATTGTATGATAGATGTTAAAATTACAAATCTGTTCTCTGGCTATAGACTGATTACATCGTGAGAAAAATCTCAAAAACTTTGAGGATTTGATACTCGCTAGGACGATGACTCAAGCCATCAAAGTAGCCCTGTTTATTCAAGGAAAAACAATGATTCAAAGAAGCATCATTTCTCCTTCCTCAAATAGCATTAAAAAACCAATTCCGATACAACGTTTCGTCATTCGTTGTTTACTCATTAATTAATCAATTACAGAACGAATGACGGATATCCTGAACTGCACTATGCGTTTACACTGTCCATATTCGTCTCGGATTTTTTGAGCCGAAAATCCCAAGATTTCGGCATGCGCGACTGGACACCAAGCGGTCATCAGTGTTTAATTTTTATCAGTAGTGAGCCACCTTAAGGAGCAATTGTCACCCAGGGTTCTTTGCGGAAACGCTGTAATTCAGACTTTCAGATTACGTCTGGAAATAAAATTTGGCCTAAGTGGATCCACACTGCAGCAGTTGAAGTGATAAAAAAGTTTAACTTGAGTTGCCCACTTTCCTCCTTTGGACAATGGGTCTGCACGCAGGCTAGGTTGTTGGACGCATTTTAGGGCAATTTGGACGAAATTTGGGAAACTCAATCATCTATCATCTCAAAGTATTGAGGATATTGTCATGGCGAGATTCATATTCGTTTTGCGGTTCACCATTTTCATTTCTGTATTTCCTTTATGCAACCTTTCAGCAGCGTGAATGAGGTCAAACATTGTGACGTCACACGCAGAAATACCATGTTGTCCCAAAGACTGATTACAGTTCGTCGTAAATTTCGCTTCTTCCATTTTATCCAAAACTGTTCGCTTAATTTACCCGTTTGAGCGAGCAATTCAATTCAATAGGTGAACAATTTTTCGTACTTGCGAGCGAAAACTGAGATAAATTGTCATAGGTCTGGTTGCCTCTTGGATTAAAAAACACAGTTAGTAACCCAGCAACATTTACTAGATAGGTACGTTAAAGATAGAAAATTAATGGGTATGCAGCAGCTAGTTTACAAAATAAAATTGTCAAATGTAGTTGCACTAGCCTATAGCCTCCGCGCAGATCCATTGTCCAAAGGAGGAAAGCCTTGGAGATTTTTTAACCGGCATCCCACCTTGGGCACACCCAAACATTTGTAGAATAGTTCTTTGCCCTGGTTGCGTTTGGAAAAAGTTAGGTAAAATTTAGAAAAATCTTCACGGTTCGTCGTCTGATTGGTCCTTGAAACTGAGGCTTTGGAGGTTTTCAGCTATGGTCCACGAGCAAAAATCAGCAAAAACATTTTATTCCTTTGCAAGTTGCACTTTAAGGCAAATCAAACCCTGACAAATTTACAGATTAAAGGCACAGTTTCATTTGACGAAAAAATTCTGCATTAACTGAAAATAAAAGTCGAAAAACCTCTCCTTTCAGAAAATCCTTCGTCTGAATGTGTGCGCATGCTCCGGTATCAATCCTATCGAAAAAGTTTCGTCTTTCGAAGACACTCTTTTGTGAAAATGCATTTTTAAAGAAAAGCCCGAAAATCCCACAAACATTTAGAAAAATGAATGAAAACTCGCTATTCCTGGTAAACCCCATACAAAACAGCAATAACACACATTGTCGCGTTTCTGTATGTGCATGAAACGTAACTGTCAAATCTCTCATCCCAAACGCAACGGCTCACAGCACGTAGGCCTTGCCCTTTAAGCGAACTGATTGTAACTTCGGCAATGAATTTGTAGCGTTGAAAATCGAGCAGTTTCACTTCGTTCTTGATTTCAGTGGCCAATTCCATGCATAGCAACTTGCATCGATCCGCGTCATACTTCATATCACCAATTTTCGCTTCAAAAAGCGCTTCAATGGTCTTTTTCACTTCATCTTCGCGGAAACTGGTGTCCCCATCCGGGCCTAATTTGTATGTATTAGCCAACTGCATCTGTTTGCTCTTATGTCGCCATGAAGGATCATGGGATGTGTCATCGCTGTGAGCTGCACTATGTTGATATAATGCGTTGTGGCGGAGGCTCGTCCTCTTGAGGCCATGCATCTTGTTGCTGCTGTTGTTTCTCTTTGCTGTCAAAAAATTGCATTGATTGCTTTTATACTAGACTTGCTCCAAGTCTACTCCGTGGTCTATCAGCGCTAAAGTAATATATTTACCTCTGCGGAGGCGTACACAAGGAGCGACTGAAGCGTACACAAGAACCTTCAGTCGCTTCTTGTGTACGCCTCCACAGAGGTAAATATATTACTTTAGCGCTGATAGACCACGGAGTAGACTTGGAGTAAGTCTACTTTTATACTAGACTCAATACGTTGAGTCCAAATCACGTGAGGGTGCTAGGATGTGTTGTAGCCATTACTAGGACTCTACGTAGTAAATCTACTTCTTACCAGTCCTGCTCAAGCATGGGTAGTTAGACACTGCTGGTGTGCTTCTATGGAGAAGAGCTGGATAATATGTATCTGCGGGGGACATTTTTTATAGTACTGCGGGGGAAATTTTTTATAGTACTGCGGAGGAGATATCTGCGGGGGAAATTTTTATAGTACTGCGGAGGAGATATCGGAAGCGAAGAGAGAAGGAGAGAGAAGAATTCATTTTAATAGTTTAATTAATATTTTCGTCCTTTCGATATCTCCTCCGCAGTACTACAAAAAATGTCCCCCGCAGATACATATCATCCAGCGCTCCTCCATAGAAGCACACCAGCAGTTTCTAACTACCCATGCTCAAAGTTTGTCCGCTCATTTGGTTGGGCAATCCCAGGAGGCGAAGAGTTACCGCTCTGGAGCAGGCAGCAAGGTGTAAAGCGAGATTTGCGATAACGCAAAATTGCTTCTCAAGACATCTTAAACTTCTTATTCGCGGGCATTTAACGTGACATTCTATTTGAATTTGAGACAGATTTTAAACGATAACGTACCCAGGGTAACGATAACGCTAAAGATGGCTCAAAAGTAACTTTTATCAAGATGCATTGTATTTCATTAAAGAATCTTTGACGATTTTAACGATTCTGCCGGTTGAGCAAGAAAAAGCACCCACTTTTTGAAAATGCATAGCACTCAGAGTTTTGATGGACAGGAATGAATCAACGGTGATAGCCTACGTGATGGCCTACTTGATAGTGCTTAGCGCCTGTTGATCGAGGTATTTTATAATTTTTCTCGCGTTCTTATGGACTATTCATGAATATTCACTCCAATCTAAGTTATCTTCTTGCCAAATGTTGGTTTATATGCCCAGAAACATATCTGAAGCTCTATCTAGTAGAAACTATTTGCACCGTAAATATGAGAAACAAACTGAAAGAAACTCGTGGTTCTAAAAGCCCGAGGGGGATGGATGGGGGTCGTACATGACTTGTGGATGGATGGGGGTCTGCCGCCTGGTTTTCAGAAAGCCACTCTCTTTTAAATACCCATATTTATGATGAATTTTGGCGGAAAAGTGCCAACTTTAACCATTTTTTACGAATTTCAGGGAAACCCCACCCATGTTTATGGAAAATCTGCCAAAAAGGACCCTTGTTTAGAGAATTTCGGGTCCAAAAACCCACCCATAGAGGCGGCACATACCCGTACCCTCAACATGTTATGCACCCCCCCCCCCCGGGGTCTAAAAAGCGACAATTTTCATGTGAAATTAGCTGATCCAAGTTTCTTATAAAGGAAACAAAATGTAGAGACTTGTCGATTCCCTTTCAATTAGAAATTTCTGGAACTTCTTGTAAAGGACAATATTGCTGCAAAGGAGAATATTGCTGTAAAGGAGAATATTGCTGTTAGCAATTCAAGAAAATAGCATCCTCTTACATACCTTGTTCGATGTGATTTTCACGCTGTCGAAATGATTAATGACTTTTCTTGGTTCAACTTTCCATTAATCAGGCAATCTTGATTCAACGGCAACAAGCAGCGAACTTGCAGCGAAGCAACGAACGAAATGACTTCGGTCAAAAAAATTTCAAGGTCATTTTTTCCTTTTCCACAACAAACCAGTGAATAGAGCGTTGGCAAGGCTACTAATTTCCAAACTGTTAGACTTATTGTTTTCATTACACAGGAGACATACTAAATTATAATAAACCAAAATTTTGATTGTTATACAATTGTAAGCGTGTTGTACGCATATATCAGTTGTAAGCGTGGCAATAACAATGATAAAGAAATGTCTGAAAATGTTGTTTTGCTGATCCAACAAAAGGGAGAGGATCGGAGTGACGCAAAGTCAAACCAAATAGCACAGGGAAACAAGGGCTCAGGTAATAATTGCAGCAACACCGCAGCAACATGAGCATAACCGCATAACCTGTTGCTGGGGGGTCTGGGACACAGGTTATATGAGCACTGTGACGTCAATATGTCTGGAGAGATGCAGATCCTCAATTTGGGAACATTGTTTCGGCCAAGGGGCGAATCACTCTGTAAAAATCTAGTACACATTTGTCAAAATGTTTTCAATGTAAATCCTTAAAAAATCCCTAAAAATGCTATTGTTGTAAACAATCTCGTACGCCTTTTTGGAAGAGTGATACACCCCTCGGTTTTGGCATTTTGGGTTGACTCTATTGGACTCACAACAAGAATATTTTTGGCCAGTAAATCTGAAAGATTCAAGTCAAACTACATCTCATAATACCAAAGCATGCATAGTAAAAGCTCACATTTTGTGTTCTTATTTCACACAATAATCAAATCAATATTTTGGATATTCACAGCAGAAAACAAGATCAACCCATTCGTTCTTCAAATAACCTATGAAAAACCAGGGTGAAACGGTCTGGAAACGGTTCTTCTATAAGTATGCATTTGAAGATTTCAGGCTGAATGTTCTTATTCGAGGAAGGTTATTATATGCGGGTTTTTACTGTATTCGGTATTCGCCCTATTCGCCATGAGCGAGAGAAACGCAATCATTACCTAATCCCAACAAAATTTGGTATGCTAGTAAATAATATACACTGCTCTGGAGCAAAACGATTACCAGTTTAGCGGCAAATATCTGATCTCGTTCTCGTACGCTGGGCACCAGAGCCTTAATAAAAAGATGGAACATAAAATAAGAAATAGAAAGGAGAGAGAGAAGAAGAAAACGTTTCCTTCCCCTTCTTCCCTCCCGCCCTTTCGTTCTGATTACACGTACACGTTTTTTTTTAAAGAAACTTGGATCAGCACTTAGTACTAAAAGTTTCTTAATTGCGCATGAAAATTTCGGTGTTTTAGTAGTAAAAGTTTCTTAATTAGTTTCTTATTTTTTGGGCCTAAAATTGCGGTATTGTTCGAAGTTGAGTCTGCACGCAGGCTAAGTTGAGCCTTCTTCTCGAGAAAGGGCTTCCATTTGCATTGACATTGTCATCAAGAGGAAGCCATGCACATCAAGGCAAAAATGTACCAATTTTGCAGTTAAAAGTCAAGAAAAGACGAATATACCTTTGTTTGAGAGACATAGAATAAAAGAGGCATACAGAAATTGAATTTTAAGAGTTTCTTAACTATTCTTGAGCGTAGTACTAGAGTTTCTTAAATTTTTGGTCATCGTAGTACTAGTTTCTTATAAACCAGTTTCTTATAATAAAAAACGTGTACTACGAGGTTCTGGCACAGAGGTACTTACTATTCAGATACGCAACGTCAACTCCTCTACCGTACCGTATACTGAGTTCAGTTGGTAAGCAAAAAACTATTTCTACATTTTATCTAATTCGATATGAAACGGTGCGGTGCAAAACAGACGCTTGATAGTTCACGTTGGCTCTACTGCAATACATGAAGCATGGTTCACTTTAAGTTGTTTAAGTTGCTGGAGTCACTGGGGGGGGGGGGGGGGGGGGGGTAGTTAGACTCGTTGGGAGCCTTGTGAATGTCAAAGACCCGAAATACTGAATGTGAACAGCCAATGAGGTCGTCATAGCCTATGGCGTTTGTTGCAACGACTGTAGCGAATTCAACAAGCTAATGTGAACCAGGCTTAAAGGCCCATTGACAACCATGATCCTTTGCAAGCCGGATGAAAAGCAAAATAAACACATCCTAGGCCAGCCACGATTTTCACATCATACTAAAGTAAACTTTGGCGCCACAAAGGATCATGGTTAGTGATAGGTCTTTAACCCACAAATCTATCCATTTGTTATCTAATGATTGAAAGAACATCTGCAGTGCATGTATATTTGTTGTCTTGAAAGCCTCATATTCATCTGAAAGTAAGAAGATTCAAAATGAGAGGAGAATTTCTATCCCGGTGGAGGGGGGGGGGGAGCATAGGTTCCAAATCTTTATCTCGGCGTAAAAAGGTGGGTGTAAAATTCTATGACATATCTTTTCTGATTGAATGGCTTGAAAGAAACTTTAGAAAATTATCTATAATTCTACCGTTGGACTTTTCAGAAATTTTGAGTATTTTTAGAAATTACAGCGTATCTTACATTTCAACTCATTTGAGGATGTGACGTCATCAAATTTCTAAATCATAAACCAGACGAGTGACAGACTTCTGCTTGATACCATATTGTAGGCACTCATAAACTATGGTTTTCTTCGAAATTACTTCATGTTGCGTCAAACAGTTTAGAAATCACGATGGTTTTAAGTTTTTTTGAAATTTTTTCTTGAATTCTTGAAAAAGAAGAAAAACACTCTAATTCTGAAAATATTGAAGATTTCAGAAAAGTCCAACGGTAGAATTGCAGAGAAATAGCTAAAGTTTCTTTTAAATCATTCAGTTCAAAGAAATAGGTCACTCAATTTTACACCAGGCTTTTTAAAGATTTGGAACCTATGCTGGGGGGGGGGAGGGGTACTTGGTATACAGTAGTGTCCCGCATTTAAGAAACACATACCCTGATTTTCAAAATTATACCCCATTTCATAAGAAACTGATACAGGCCTGAAAAAACCTTGTTTCTTATTTAACAAAATTAAGCAAAAAGCACCTTCCTGGAAAAATTACATCATTTCCTGGATGTGAAAATTTACAAATGCAAATATTAAAATGATACGTTTTTTTATCATAATCATAGAACTCGTGTCTGAGTAGTTGATCGATAGTGTATGATTTTATCTAATAAGAAACTTTACCCTGATTTGAATTTTACCTCATTCTATAAGAAACATGTCAGACCTGAAATTGAAAAGGTTATTTCTTATATGCGGGACACTACTGTATTCGTCCGACGAGGATGTGCCGTTTTTCAGCGTATCGTTTTCATCTCTCATTTCTAGCTCCGGGTATCGAAAGAAGACCATTTTTCTGGAGCCAGCTGTCAAAACAAGTCCAAAGGGGATATTTTGTTAGACCGGGTTGCTTCTCAGTCCAATTTATGTTTTGGAATATATTTTTCACCGAACTTTTCTAGATTCGGCTATCGTTTGGGGCAAAAATTTTGGAGCCGGGTAAAAATTGCTGATGTATCCCCGCGGGCCCCGGGGATTTCAACTCAAAATTGAATGAAGCTCTATCCAAACTTCCCAAAAGAGTCTGTAACCAAAAATTACTTGTGCATGTGCACCAAGAGGCATTTCACCCGCAAAAATCTTGTACACCTTTGGCGAAGTCATTTTGTTTTCGATAAAATTCCTTCAGAAATAAAAATCCTTTTTCTGAAAAATCTCGTACCCTTTTTTGGAGGAGTGAAATGACCCTCGATATGCACTCGAGTTTTGGAAGGGGGCAAATCTCAGGGGTAGACTCACTACTCAAGTCTCTCATATCCCTGCGGTAATCTTCGCATAATAGGGACCCATAGTGAAACAATGGAATAAAAGACCTTGATGCAAACATGATGCAAATTCAACTAAAACACAACAACATATACAATTACGAAATTCTACCAGGTGAGCCAATAAAAAATCCCCATTTGGAAGGTCACGGCTCCCTGGATATCTAGACGATGATATCGGCAAATCTATAGCTTAATGGCAGATATGTTCAAGGCTATTCTAAAATTTACCCGACTGAAATCCGCCACTCTGTTCTGCAAATTATGAAGGATTTTCACGAGAAAGCCTCTTCACAAAACCTTCAAAATGTGCCCAAAATCACGAACAAATTTCTGTAATATTTCTGCCTTACACGGGCCTTACAGAGATGACTTCAGCACGCTTTAGCAAGTGCTGTCCTCTTGAGAGGATGAGCAAGTCTTCCCCGTGGTATACTAACCAATTCAGGGGGATTCCATTCCCTAAAGAGGACAAGCTTACAGGATTAGATTAGAGGATAAATTAGAGGATAAATGTCATAACTTTTAGTAAGGAAAGCCAAGGAGAATTTGCTCATTGTTTTCACTCGTTTTCCCATGTTTTTGGCCGGTGCTTTCTGCAGAAAATCTCCCACATCCATGGGAAGGAGTGGCACATTAAAGCCGGATAAATTACTGAACCTAATTGAACATATTGGCAATAAAACAAGACAGTTTAACAAGGGCAGATTTTGTAATACAATAGCACAAGTTGCTTTTGTTGACACCTCAATTCAAAGCGGTTATCGATCACAGACAAAGGAAATTCTATCAACCAGTAATTCAAAACAAACAAAGCCGCAAAATTTTCTCTGAAACCCAGGTAGCTAGCTCGCTCGCTGTGCATTCCAGAAATTATTTTTAAGGGCAAACATGAGCATAGATCGAAAGAAGAAGAATATATCTACACATCTGCCGCGGGCATTTTATTTCTTTGGTCCAGAAGCTGGGCAGTAAATGTTTTGATAACACCCAAAAAAATAAGAGAATTGAATCGCCTCCTAAACGCCTATCTACGCTCATGTTTACCCTTAAAAACAGTTTCTGGAATGCACAACGAACAAGCTAGCTACCTGGGTTTCAAAGAAACTTTTGCGGCTTTGTTTGTTTTGAATTGCTGGTTGAGAGAATTTCCTTTGTCTGCAATCATTAATAGCTTTGAATTGAGGTGTCAACAAAAGAAACTCATGCTATTGTCATACAAAATCTGTCCTTGTTAGACAGTTTTAGATATTATTGCCAGAGTCCAGAAAAAAGTCAAACCTTCCTCCGGATAAAAATCTGATAAGTTAAACCTTCCTCATTTCATCAAGTCAAAATAACTCTCTTCTAGCGTTGAATAGAACGTTATAATTCATAAACCAATAGCTATTGCCAAAATAATCCAGAATTTTCTCCAATTTCTAATACAGATGACTAAACCTTCCTCAAATATGACATTAGCAAGCAAAACCTTCCTCCGGCTCACAGCCGTGGAGCCGTGACCTTTTCTGGACTCTGATTATTGCTTTGATATTCAGGCAGCAGTGCCTTCCAAACGGGGATTCTCTTACTCACCGAGTACATCCAAATTTGTTACGGATAAATACCTGAGACTCTCTGGAATGGTGGCAAATTACCTACTTTCCCTTTGAGCAATTCATTTGAAAGAAAAGAGCAATGCTATCGTACAGATTTGCAAAGATCGTCGTTTATGTTGGCTTTCGCTTTATGTTGACTACTTGATAAACATTGCTTTTTCTAGGGCGTGCAAATCAGTAAGTATTTGGTTATAGCAAATTTGTGAATATATCATTAGGTTTAAATTGCAACCTACTTGATGACAGGTGATATCACTTAAATGAAGTGCACATTGGTGAGGTATTAAGAGATAAACGTTTGAAATACTTGTAAAATTATGACTTTGTGGTTTAGTTTTCTTTCAATAGAAACAGCTTGACCACTACTTCCCTTACTTTCCGGTAGACTTATTACAGTTGACAAAACAGACTTGGGGCAAGTCTACTACTTCCCTAGCCAGGGGGGATACTCCGCACGATTGTGAGTCAGGAACCCTAGCCTGACAGCATATGCGCAGTTTATTGAGCAGTGGGGACTCTGGAGGGGTGGTAGCAATTGTTATCGCTGTTATTCTCTCGTCCGGGGTTCCCATTGTCCAGCATCATGCGCCTATCCTGGTCTGAAATCCAATGTGAAACGGATTCTAGTATTTACCAACTAGCTGTTAACGCAGTTAAGTAAGTGCTGCTCACAGCATGGAGATTTCGGCGCTAAAATCAAGTTAAATTGCAGTGTTTTCTGAGGCAGAAAAAATTTTTGAAGAACTAAAGAAACCGTTTGCAAATTTTAAAACTGCATTATGCGACAATAATATTCATAAAAACTCAAATGATGTTAGACTCAAATGAAGTGCAATTTTAAGAACAGTTAATTGATGTCAGTTCGTTTTGTATTTTCTTGGACTACAAGGCTTTCTTTTCCCCAGGTGGTACTTCACATGGTATGTTTTTTATATTTTTCCGAAGATCGACATTGGCATTTGAAGTAAAGATAGTTCAATTTTTTAATAGCATACCAGCTTTGATCATTTCTTTGTAATTAGCCCTGAATCTCAATTATCTGCTTCTATCTGCATTGATCAGCATCTTCAATAATAGTCAAACAATTTGATCCCGGAGGGGGGGGGGTTAGCTTAAGTTCTCCTTGGTATGGGGTTATGCCAATTTTAGGGAACCTTTTTTTACCATGGAGTCGTCCAGATTCATGCGTATGGTTTTCAACGATTTTTTACATTATCTGGATTTATGGGTATGATTTTTGGTTAAACTTCATTTATGGGTCAACTTTTTCGGCTATTCCGGATTTATGGGTATTTGAGATTTTCCGGATCTATGGGTATACTTTTCAGAGATTTTCCGGATTTATGGGTATACTCTTCAGAAAATTTTCCGGATTTATGGGTGGTAGTTTTACGCTTTGAATCACACATCCCCGTACCATGTAAATTTAAGTTACCCCCACCCCTCCCCCGGAACTTGATACAATATAGTACCATACAAAGTGCTCTCCCGTTCAATTCTGTATAAAATAAGAGGTTTTGTACTTTGCCTTGAATTGAAATCAGTCTTGAGAGTACATGATGCACAACAGTTAGCCACAACAGTTCTTCAAAGGTTCATCTGGTAACAGTTTGTATTATTAGTGGTCTTTTTTGTGGACCGTAAAAATGGCCTGGACAATTCTATTACAAACAATGCTATGAGCAGCACTTACTTAACTGCGTTAACAGCTTGCTCAAGATAATCCACGGTCCACTGTCCGCCCTCACTCCTCAATCAAACCCCTCTAGAAGACTGCTTGCGCATGCGCGCTTCGCAGCAATTAAGTTTCCGTTTTTTGCTTTTGAAAAGAATAAAAGATGCATGGACATGGCGCTGATAAAAACGAATGCAGTAAAAATGTGGTAAGAATGATAAAGTCGTGCCACATCTCCAAAATAAGCGTGCATATGCTCATTTTCCTCTTCTTTAATACAGAACACTTGGGATCGAATACAATGCAAGGACCGATTCGTCAAAAGAAAAGTCACTTTAAGAACAATTGAAGTATTTCAACGTATAAATCGCAACCAAAAGTTCTGTGTTTTAACTTTCCCAGAAACAGCTTAAGACGATCATGCAAATCTTGACTTTTTGATGCTCAACATAATGAAAGAGCATAATTTCAAAGTCTACCTGTTATCAGAATGCAATGTACAAGCTAACAAAAACAAAATTTTGCCATTTTGATGGTTGGAAAGTTGATTAAATTAAGCCACACCACTTCTAGTTTTAGCCAAAGCCCATGGAAGCAAGCTTTCGGGAATTCTTCATTTGAGCTGAAGATAATGGATGTTAGATGATGAATAATTCTTAGAATTAAGTCAAATCGAGATATTAAAAAATTTCTACGGCAGATCCTTCCGAGCCATTTAATTCAAAGAAAATGTTAACAGATTTGAGCCCTATGCTGCCTATTACCGTCTAGCGCAGTCTCACTTCTCCATTTTGAGAAGCAATTGAAGAAAACTAAAGGCGAAATCATACCTGCACCATATGGATTCATTTCATAAAGTTTCTTCATAAGTTCTGGATCAAAAGTCGCTAAGGAAAGAATTGTACTCTTTAATCACACTCTACGAAAAAGTTACAAAACCGCGAGACTTCTCTTGGTAAATGAAGGTCAAAGTATAAATTTTCCTTTAACTCTAGCATACAAACCTATGGAGTATGGGTATCATAAGTGCGCGAAATTAAAACTGAGCGAATATATCATGTCTAGGGTGAGTGACAATTAAACGCACAAATTTGAAGCTGAGCAAAAATGAGTATCACGTGAATTCAAATACAAGTAAGGAAGAACTTACTTTTTGACGTGGAATTGACAGTCATCCTACCACCATCGCCAACCATGACGTTGCCACCGTGGATTTGGATATTGAATTTTGAGGCAGCTATAAATCAAATATCAAATTTATAAAGATCACATGAGAGACCATAAATGGTGTCTCAAATCTCTGCTTAGGCCAAATATCCAAAGCTCTGGCTTTTTTTATATTTTTTATATTCAATATGAAAATTTACAAGAATGAGGTACTTAAGACTATACTTAAAAATTACTTAACTACATAACTAAGATGATACCCCGGGAAGCAAGAACCCATGACTATCCCAGGGTCATGACATAGAACACTAAACTAAATTACATCTAAATATACAATTACGAAAAGCTACATATAAACGATGTTTACTTAGACTGATTACATTTCGTCGTAAATTTCGCTCGTTTTTATTTCAACTTTAACCTTTTCGCTGTTTGAGCGAGCAGTTACATTCAATAGCTCTGGTTTGGCAGTGGAGGCAAATTTGAACTTTCAATATTAATATTTCCACAATCAAAGTCACCGGTATGAACAAACAAGGTATCTATGTTCAAGTTATCTATCGAGGAACGTTATAAAAATGATTAACTATTGATTAAAGCTAAATTCTCGTCACTAGGCCCACCAACTGTTTACTTTTCGAGATACCTGATAAGTTATGGCGGTAAGCAGAAGTTTTACCAGTCTAAAATTTAGCAATTTGATAGAGTCACAACCTCATAATTGGTTGAAACATAAAGGATTCTGAAGATGATCAAGATCTAAAAAACTCCCGCCAGGTGAGTAAATAAAATCCCAGTTTGAAAAGCCACTACTCACTCGATATGAAGAAGATAATATTGGCAAATATATTATTTAATGATGGACATGTGCACATCCACTTTAGAATTTACGGAACTGTATTCGGCCATGCCGTTCTGAAATAATACGCGATTTTCTGGAGAAAGTCCTTCAGGAAACCTGAAACGGGCCTGAAATCGCGACCTCTTCTTAAAACAGACCTAAAATCGAAACTTCCAAAGATCTAAACAGTATTCATGTATTTCCGTTCTCATCCGTCCTTTCCTTTTCTAAAAGAGCTCTCCGCCTCTTCGAGAATATTATACACTATATAAAAGTACCATAATATTGTTACTAATCTCGGGGGGCACTTAGTATATATTACTGACGGGTTGCCACTCCTTCACAGTATCGTTTTCACCTATTTTTTCTAACGCCGGGAATCAAGATAAGACAATTTTTTCTACAGCCGGTGGTCAGAAGGGGTATTTTGTTGGAGCGAGTTGTTATTTCATCGTTATCTATTGTATGTGTTACGTTTTGTAGCATAGTTTTCGCCGATTTATTCTAAAGCCGACTATCATTTGGGGGGAAATTTTCTAAGCCGGGTAAAAAATCATTTCTTGCAGTGCACACCCCCCCCCGTACAAATGAAAGCCAAGTAGCCCCCCCCCCAATTACTCATACCTTTAGGTGGCTTAATCGGGGGTTCCATCTTCGTCTTTGTTGTTGTTGTCGTTAGCTTGGATCCGTCTGCAATAAAACAGGATTTGATTCCCAACAAATATCATGTGACCTTGAATGATGAATATGTCATCTTGAGGAAAATGAAATGTATCGCTTGTTAATCTATGTGAGCAGATTACTTACCCCCTTTTCATTCATTTCGAAGTGAAGAAATTTTCATCAATCCAGTTTTACCTACATTTCCAATACTCAGAAAAATAGAACAAAGATCACAAAAATGCTTCAGTTTCTCACCTTTCAACCTAACTTTGATTGATTCCAATACCTAAAGTTTAACAAATTTTCTAAGATAAGAGGTTCTTTTTTGGTCCCCTAATAGCCTGAAAGTCACAAAGCAATTTATTTGTCCAAAAGATCTGAAATTTTCTCGTTCTCGCAATTTTCACAAGTCAGGACAAGTTTTACACTCAGCTATGGTTATGGTTATGTTGATGGTTATGATGAGGATGATGATGATGATGATGTTGACGATGACAATGAAGATGATGAAAATGATGACGATTATGATGATGGCAATAATGATGACACTGATTATGGCGATGATTATGATGATGATGATGATGATGTAACAACAAATATGATGATGATGACAATGAAGATGATGACAATGATTATGATTATGATGATGACAATAATGATGACACTGATTATGGCGATGATTATGATGATGATGATGATGATGTAACAACAAATATGATGATGATGACAATGATTATGACGATAATCATGATGATGATGATGATGATGATGATGAAGATGATGAAAATGATGACGATTATGATGATGACAATAATGATGACACTGATTATGGCGATGATTATGATGATGATGATGATGATGATGACAATGATGGCGATGATGACAATAATGATGATGATGATGATGATGATGATGATGGCGATGATGACAATAATGATGATGATGATGATGATGACAATGATGGCGATGATGACAATAATGATGATGACAATAATGATGATGATGATGACAATGAAGATGATGACAATGATTATGACGATAATCATGATGATGATGATGATGACAATGAAGATGATGAAAATGATGACGATTATGATGATGACAATAATGATGACACTGATTATGGCGATTATTATGATGATGATGATGATGATGTAACAACAAATATGATGATGATGACAATGAAGATGATGACAATGATGATGATTATGATGATGACAATAATGATGACACTGATTATGGCGATGATTATGATGATGATGATGATGATGATGATGATGATGACAATGATTATGACGATAATCATGATGATGATGATGATGATGACAATGAAGATGATGAAAATGATGACGATTATGATGATGACAATAATGATGACACTGATTATGGCGATGATTATGATGATGATGATGATGACACTGATTATGGCGATGATTATGATGATGATGATGATGATGAAGATGATGAAAATGATGACGATTATGATGATGACAATAATGATGACACTGATTATGGCGATGATTATGATGATGATGATGATGATGATAACGATGATGACAATAATGATGATGATGATGATGATGATGATGATGATGATGAAGATGATGAAAATGATGACGATTATGATGATGACAATAATGATGACACTGATTATGGCGATGATTATGATGATGATGATGATGATGATGACAATGATGGCGATGATGACAATAATGATGATGATGATGACAATGAAGATGATGACAATGATGAAGATTATGATGATGAAAATAATGATGAAAATGATTATGGCAATGATTATGACAATGATTATGATGATGATTATGATGACAATTATGATGATGATGATGATGATGATGATGACAATAATGATGATGATTATTATGATTATGACAATGATGATAATGATAGCAATGATGGTGATGACGATGATGGTACAATTCAAAAGGTGGCATGAAATATACAAAATGAAAATTTATAGCAACATCACTGTAGCTTACCAATTGCATCTTGAACATGAGCAGATGTTTTCTTGTCTGAAAACGAAATATAAGAATATCAAGAGTAAGAAAAAGCTGTAAATAATGATGCATTACTTAATAATGAACTTTATAATGATGAATTACTTACTGATAATAATAACTGCATGCACTCATACATTTAGCAAATTTCTCAAACAATTCTTAGGCAGGAAAACAACGTTAGCGTGTGAAAGGTCTGTATGACATGTATTTCTTGAAAAGAATGGTCATTTCTCACCGTCTTCTCCTGACACTTGAACTGGGTTCTTTAAAGTACATCCATCAGCAGTTGGTTCTGGAAAGATACAAAACAAGTACTTCTTCAGTAGGTATATAGTAAAACCAGGAAGGGGGGGGGGGGGTACTTCATTATGATAATGGTACCATGGTTAGACCTGCCTCTGGACTTTGATAAAATGACCCATTTGTGACTCATGACTCATTGTCACTCCCTGATCTTTGACGACGTTAACACTTTAGTTCAACTAGGAACATGAGGGAAGAGAAAACAAAGAAGAGAGAAAGATAGACCCACGAAGAAACGTTTCTATCACAGAATACAACTCATATCACGAAGACTGTGTGAAGTACCTAGACAAAAGTCCATGGGATGGTCAAATGAAATTGTTAAGACAGTTGGATAGCAGACCTTAAGTTATCTGTATGAAAATCGCATGTTGATTGACATGAGTGACTGTTTCAATGAACCGTCAGATAAACGACTACATGAAATGATAGTGGAACCTAGCAAACGTTCCAATAATAAACTGACATTCCCAAGACCAAGAACAGGATAGTGAGAATGACAGTGAAATTCAGAGGTACAATTCTGTGGAATAGTTTAAGCAATAAAGACAGGCACATAAAGAGTAAAAATGCATTGAAAGAAAAGATGAAGAAATTGAGAGAGAAAATAAACAATATAACTTTTGGAAAAGGAACAACAACAACACGGTTTAGAAAAAAATTATCATGTGAGAGTTTCCTTTTATTATTCTAATCTATAAATATGTTTCAAATAGTTTGGATTTCATTTTCCTTGTAAATTGTAATAACTGCTTTTATTTTCAACATATACAGTAAGTATTTAAGGTATTAGATAGCAGGTCCACATCTGCAGTATTGCAGCCAAAAAGACTCTGCTTTAACAAAAGTATATGATTTGATGATATGATATGAATATGCACCAAATGGTGTCCTTCCTAAAAATAGCAATCAACAAACCTTCCAATTTTTGAATTTCACAAACAACATCTCGTCTTGGCATTTTGTCAAGAGCTTTCTTCAAATTTTCAACATTAGCATTGGACCCTTCACTTTTCATGTATTCCTTCAACATTGCTGCACATTTTTCTTTTACATTTCTTTTGTCAGCATCAATTTGGTCAATTACATGATCAGCTAAACTCAAGTGTCTGCCTAAACGTCTCCAATCAGCAGCTACCATGTCCTCCACTAGCAGCAATATTTGTTGGGGTATCTGTGTTGTTACCTTTAGTTTCAACTTTGGAGCAGAAGCTCCTGAAATAAAACAACAACATATTTATGAATTAGTAAAATTGATACAAGCTTAATTCACGAGTGTGGCAAGGTGTTTAATTAAAGTGGCAGGGTATTGACAAGAGGGGGGCACATACCCAGTGGGGGTACTCAATTATATTTAGGATAGGGGTGCTCAGGCTGAGGTACAACGCATCAACCCAAAATAATAATTTCTACCATGAAAATAGACCCAAAAAAATAATTTTTTCTATCTTTTTCCTAATCTTTTTCCTTTTTTTCACATTTGAGACCCAAAAAAGTAAGCCAGAATTGCAGGAACCAAAAAAATAACTGTACAAATGATTGACCCAAAAAATAATCCTTGCCCATATATTAGACCCAAAAAAGTAACCTGAGCACCCCTATCCTGAAAAAACCAGAGTACCCCCCCTGGGGGCACATAACATGGTGACGGCACATAACATGGTTATGTGCCACCCATATCTTTGGCCCAAAATTCTGTATGCAATGGTCATTTTTCAGCAAATGTCTTACATGGGTTCAGTTTGGCTAACATTGGCAAAAAGCCGTTAAAATGGGTAATTTTCCACAAAACTTCATCATTAAAGTAGGTACAAACTAAGGCAAATTTTGGCAATTAAAAGAGGGTAGATTCTGAAAGCTGGGTGGCAGACCCACATCCATTTCTGGGTCTTGTACCCCCCCTCCTCCTCCCAGGGGTATTGAATCGAGGGGCTCTGAGAGAAATACTTGAATTATAGGGAAAACCTTTAAAGAATCATCCTTGCATTGTTAAAATAGAAATGCTGACAATTTTAGTATCATTCTGCTGTAAATCAGCAAAATTTTGCGGACACACAAAGCATCTCTCAATCATACAGTTTGCTATTGCTAAAATGGTTAATCATGTGATTTCATTCCAGCATTTCCTGAAAATTTTTACCCTACCATCTCATACCGAAATATTTTTCCTTGAGAGAATTCCAAAGAGGGGGCAGATACCACATCCCAATTGGTAGTCAAGCCATTAACCTTGTTGGTATTGTAATGTTAAAATTTGAGCTCCTTAATTATAATCACAGCAATTAACATTTTGAACTCACCAACTATATAATTATATGGTATTTTGCAAGATATAGTATCAATACTAAAGGGTACTACCATATAGCATTATTCCAATGGGACTAGACTTTGATGAGAGAAATGACATCTCTTCTATGAAAACACATGTCTAAATTTCATGAAGACTAAGAAATGATTTGCATGGTTTGGTACAGGCCTTGCACAATGCGTTGACATGGTCATTTCCTGCCTAAGAATTCTAACAGTAAAAACATTCTAGCTTCTTAAGGATATCGTAGCCCTTCATTCACATTCTGATAAGGATTCTTGAGTCATGTAAATACTACTTTCTTGAAACAAAGAATTCTTAAGAAATTAAAAACATTCTCAAGGATTCTGGAGAATTTTTAGGCAGAAAACAGTTTTTGTGTGCACAAGGCGGGCCTGGGTATGTTGCTGAGCAGTATGTTCCAGTGGCGGATCTAGAGGGGTGCGAAGGGTGCTCAAGCACCCGTCAGATTTTTTAACTGAACATTTTTCTCTTTCAATCTAATTCTTTGCCAGAATAATATGCATACATTTTTCTGCTACAAAATGAAAGCTCGCGAGCTGTCCGAAGCTCCGCATTTCTTCAATCCTCGACCTTCTTTATCACTGCGTTATCAAGCCCCCGTCGCGTCTCCTCCACTCTGTCGATATTACAACTCAAAACTCTTCTGTCTAAACTCCCCCTGGTTGACCTTTCCTACACTTTGCGGACTCGGAATCTTTTGTCTTCTCTATAGCCATCGCAACAGAGCACCCATGGCCTGTAAATCATCCGAGTTTGAGCACCCGTGGAAGTGAATAAACCAATAGCCTTGCCGCATCTAGGGGTGCTCAGATTTGGCGGGAGCACCCATGCGATTTGAAAATCCAGAAACATCAAAGAAACCGAGCTGTTCGGGGGGGATTTCAGTGACTGAAATCAAAGTCGATGATACTACGATATCATATCAAGGGGGGATAAAACTAACCAGGGGGAGCTTCATTACACCATAGTCATAAGAATTACAGAATGCAGCTGAAGAGGGGGGGGGGGGATAAAACATCATACTTTCTAAGTTTATCCTTCCAAAATTTGGCGGGGCAGTTTGCTGCTCGCCAATGGCCTTTGCTATGTGTGTTGCAAGCGTGCAGTTACTGTTCTAAACAACTCAAATGTGTAATGCATTTGGAAGACAGTAATTCGAATGGAAGGTGATAAAGCAAAATAAGAAGGACATGAGATAATCAAAGATTTCTGAAATGGATTTTACTGCAGCTACAAATTTTGGGCTGGAAGGGGTGAACAAGTGGAGATCCACAGAGAGAAGGAAGATCGGGTGTTGCTATACGGTAAGATGATATGAAATATGGTTTGTGCTTCACTTTTGGGTTCTCGCTATGGTTTCAGATGCTAATGACTCCTAGAAATTTTGAGGATCACAGCGACAGCTTGAGAGTTCCTTGACATTAGGCCAATTGTTGTTCATGAATCATGAATTCTATCGTCTTCTGTTCTGTTCTTGTGTAATGGTGTAATCGATAGATCAGCCGCCTACGCTGTTCAGGCAATGCGAGACAAATCTTCTGCATACCATATCATCTTTTATCAAGAAACAATGGGATATTTCGGCAATTCATTGCGGGAAAGAAAGAAAATTACATGAAATACTTCCATATGATTTCAAAGAGATTTCCTCGAAATATCAAGCTTGAGCAACAAACTACCCAATCGTTGAACTGGGAAATAAAGCATTTTCTGGCTATTTATGGGCGTGGTCATAATTTCCGAGAGAGTGAAGGGCGTGGTCACCAAAAATTTTCCAGGGGCTTCGCCCCCGGACCCCCTCATTGTTCCCACTTCAGCACCCCTCAGAATTTTTCCTAGATCCGCCCATGGTATGTTCCAGTCTTCAAGACCCTATCTTTCATATCAAGGACACTAACCTGTTTCCTCAACACCATTTAACTTGTTGCACAGGTCATTTCTTCCAATCTCTTCAAGCAATTCAGAAATAAAAGCTATTCCACCATCACCAGTGTCATCTATTTCCCCAATTTTCTGAAACAACTTCAAAACTTTGTCAATCTTTTGCAATTCTCCAGCAGGTATGTGATCATTGCATAAGAATTTCATATGATCAAACTCATCCTCTAGAATATGTTTACTTATTTCAAACAATTTCTTTGTGTTCGGATTCAATTTGATTCTTGGTGTTGAGTTGGCCATTTTCCGCAGTTTTTCTGCCCTGCCTGAAATCAACACAAAAGATATCAAATATCTCAGACAAGATTTAAGTAAGGCACAACAGGAGTTGCCTTGTCCTGGTTGGAACAAAATGAAGTGATTGCCAACCCTGACAAATTCCATGCTATATTGCTCAGAAAAACTGGGCAAATACAGCGGAGAACAAATTAACACTAATGGCAAAAAATAAAATCTGAGGAGACTCTGAAACGTTCAGGTGTTACGTTGGATTATAAACTTGACTTCCACCCACAGATTTTGAACATTTGCAAAAAAGTTGCAGCATAATCATATGTTCTTAAAAGATTAAAGTCATTCATTGGCTTTAAGGAGAAAAAGATTCTTGTTCAAAGCTTGTATATTCTAATTTCGATTACTTGTTCCTTGGTCTGGTATTTTTCATCTTATAAAATAATTACTACAGAAAATTGAAAAGCTGCAAGAACACACTCTAAGGTTTCTCTATAATGTTCACATAACGATTTGCTTTCGATGTCAGATAAATGCACAATGCTCATCGCTCACCAAAGAGTCCTCTGCATTGAACTATTCAAAATGGTGAGACGGTCAAACCAACCGTTCATGCAGAACAATTTTCAATTATGGTAATCAAGTTATGAGCTAAGAAATAAATAGCTTAGGGCCTGTTTATATGAGACGGGCCAGCCCGCCTAACCGGGCTGGCTCGCTTAGGTGAGATCTGAGTGAACAAAGACATCCTTTGTTAAATAAAGTTGTGTTTATATGAGCAGCGGGACAGCCCGGTCAGCCGAGATCTGTGAGTTGGGTAGGCGGGATCCCGGTGAAGCGAGCTCATATAGACAGCATCAGGCGGGCTGGCCCGGTATAATTGATTCATTGATTTGCGTAACTGATTTGCGTAGGCGAGATTGCATTGTTTAATTTGAAAGTGTTTGTCTGGCCATTGTCTTTCAAAATCCCTTGATACGTCATAACATGCAGCATTACGAGGCCAGCCCGTCTGGCCGGGATAGTTTTCACTCATATAAACACAAACTAAAATCATCCTGCCTAGGCGAGCCAGCCCGGTCAGGCGGGCTGGCTCGCCTCATATAAACAGGCCCTTAGCCCATGTTAGGCCTATCAAACAACATTGGGATCCAACAGTCTGATGTCTATATGGCCACATATTTGGAATTGCCTTCCAAACGAGCTGAAAGCAGCAGAAAATTTGAAAAAAAGTTTTAAGAATCTAATAAAACAATGGGAAGGACCTTCCTGCAGCAAATGTAGCGCTCCCTGGTTCTCCACGGAGGATGTCTTTCCGAACATCATGTCGAGAACCTTACCTGTCAAATTTAATGTTTAATAAAATCATCCTTATAATAGATAGAATAGGCTATCAAAACTACTTTTGCAATTAGAAAATTACAAGGTACTTTTAAAAGATAAAACTACAATAAAAGAGGAGAAATAAATTTACTACTATTATTGGTTAAAAAAAATTGTGCTGTTGTAGATAGGCAGCCAAAGTCGACGCAAGTTATTATTGTTCTATTATCATTTTAGGCCCAAAATTATATATCATTCTTATCGTCGTGATTTATAATTTCACTTTTTTGCATATATTTGCAAATCCAGGCAAAAAGTTCTATGTCTTCTTATCGTACAAAAAGAGTGAAAGCAGCAATACGTACCTTTAAGGAACCTCTTTAGGATGAATTAGCCATGAATAAGGTATCGAAATCTACAGTTCATCAATTCGATCGCGATACTTCAGAATTCCAAAATGTTCCAAATTCGCAGAAAGGGAACTACAACAGCCTCGTATTGAGCCAGCTTTCTCAGGCTGAAATTGAGGCTTATACATCATCATCATGCCACTGCGCCGATTAGACTGATTGCAAGTTCGTAGTTATCTATCTATATACATAACGGCTGCAAGGTCGGTTAAGATTGTTCTTTTGTCGTGGACTATGTTTGTGTGCTGTGCCGGGATCTCCACGTTCCCGTGCCCCCTAGCGGCCGCTCTTCCTCTCCAAAATTCGCCCCGAAAACCTAGGTTTGCAGAATGCGTTCGAGAATTTGGGGGCAGCCACTCGGGCTGGGGTAGGAGCGGGGGAAACTTTTTGGCAGCCGTCCTATTTTCCAGTTTGACGTATGTCGAACGTCACGGAACAATGGAGGTGAGTCACTAACGACAATTGATGGGGTCATCAAGGGTCGTCAACGGACAAAATGGGTTTGTCAACATCAGACAATGCTGGATTGTCAACAACCTAGGGGCTACGTAACACCGACGTCACGCAATGAACTTCACAGGGGCTCATGTCCTCCTCCGCAACAGGTGGGGCTAACCTCCACAAAAACAATCGGAAAACTGACTGGGGGCAGTCACGTGATGGCACCCCATGTCACGTGACTCACTTGGCACGTTGCCAAAATTGGTCATGTGACCTATCATGAGACTTGGTAAGTCCCTACGTTTCGAGTGAGCTCAATGTGGAAGTAAACAACAAGTTAGGCCTATTCCCCTCTACTGAAGCAAGAAGTAACACTGTTCTGTCGCGAAAAATACGCAAGTAGCATATAACTCCAGCTTTCTTCCTGCTCCAGCGAAAACGTAGGCCTACTTACGTTTCACTTCCACGCTCTTCATTCTGAAACTTCCGTTGAATTCCCATCACTTTTTCCCCCAAGGTAATTTCATCCAATTCAAATTTCATAATCGCTATCTTCGAAGATCTACTCCCAAACAAACACTCCTGTAGATATTTCAACTTCACGAATCACTATCCTAACATTCAGCGGTCAACTAAAACTCATCTGCACGACCAAATCTTACGACGCAACAGATATTGCAGGTAATTTTATCGTGCCAAGATCATTAGGTAGGAAGTTAATCGTGCCAAGATCATTAGGAAGCCACTTCTCCGGGAAACAATCGTTATAAGGACGATCACATCATTAGTTGCTCATTACTTCAATGCATAATGAATACGTTCACCTGCACAGAGGTTATTGTGCGCAGCAGTCAGCACTTATCCAGCAAAGACAAAAGGTACTTCCTGTTAGCTATTTTCACATTACCTAGCCCCTCTACCATATGCAGATTGCCATTGGCTAATTTGGATTGGTACAGACCCCATAGTGAAGCTACTAAAGATGAAAGCCGACTGTTATTGGCTAATTTCAAATGACCTAACCGATCTAGCATATGCTGATTGCCATTGGCTAATTTCAATTGGTATAAGCCCCATAGTGAAGCTACTAAAGATGAAAGCTGTCTGTTATTGGCTAATTTCAAATGACCCAACCCATCTAGCATAGGCAGATTGCCATTGGCTAATTTCAATAGGTACAAACTCCATACTGAACTTACTAAACATAATAGCCGACTCTTATTGGCTAAAGATTGCCATTGGCTAATTTCAATTGCTACAGATCCCATAGTGAAGCTACTAAAGGCGAAAGCCGACTATTATTGGCTAATTTCAAATGACCCAACCCATCTACCATATGCAGATTGCCATTGGCTAATTTCAAATGGTACAAACTCCATAGTGAAGCTACTAAAGATGAAAGCTGACAGTTATTGGCTAATTTCAAATGACCCAACCCATCTAGCATAGGCAGATTGCCATTGGCTAATTTCAATTGGTACAAACTCCATACTGAACTTACTAAACATAATAGCCGACTCTTATTGGCTAATTTCAAATGACCTATCCCATACAAAAGGAGGCTACACTGTGAGGGCAGTCATACTATCTCACATTAGTTGGGGGCAGTCACGTGTCTGCCCCCATGTCACGTGACTTACTTATTTGTTCCTCTCCCACAGCGAGATCTCAGCTCTCCCGCTCTCGGCAATCTCGCTCTTCGTCTCGAAAAATCGACGGGGAAATCTATGCGTGTCATCAGAGCTCCAAATTTTGGGGTCACCTCCAGCTGCTGGGGTATCAGCGGGGCAAATTTGCTGGCAGTCTTCTTCAGCAGGTCATTGTTTTTGATTGACAGCCGATTGTCTTCCCAACTGATGACACTTGATGGTGCTATCAAGGGCTATCAACGAACAATCCAGTCAGTGCTCGGTGGTAAACAACCTAACACGTCACTTCGCCCGTGGTCACGTGTACATTCACCCTCGCAGGGGCTGGCAGGCTTGTGCCAGCGGTATCCTCCTTCACAACGACGCTCTCTGAGGTCACATCCCCCAGTATGGACGATGTCGTTGGGTGGTGGGGTGCATGGTTGGTGCCAGCGATTGGTACCGCCTATTGGGGGATGTCACGTGACCACACCCATATCACGTGATATTTTCTCCTCCACAATGGTGCTCTTTATAAGAATATACAGGGCTCCCTGTATGAAAATGCTTCATTACAGGGGTGATAGTAAGTGAAGACTACATCAGTTGATAACTAAGGAGTATGTAGGGTGCTAAAATGTATATTTGTTGGGGGCAGTCACGTGCCTAGCCCCCATGTCACGTGACTTACTTGGCAAAGTTCCAAAATTGGTCATGTGACTTGGCACGGTGCCAAGTTCCGGTCATGTGACTTGGCACTTTGCCAAACTATGTGACGTCATTTGGCACTGTGCCAACTTCCCCCCCCCCCCCCCACCAATGCCCCATGTGCATGAGCAGTCCATTTCCTTCACTATTTCCTGAAAACTTTCCTCGAAGGGCTGAGTATAACTCTTGCAGTCTTCCTACCTGATGTTATCTTCCACAAGGGAGGCTGAGATCTACGGAAACGTTCTAAAATAACAACAACGTCAGCAAATGCAACTAAGGGAACTCAGCCAAGAAGAGCAACTACATTAAAACAAAAAAGCCAACAACTAATTTCTCCAACAACGAACGCTACTAACGCCACAAAACAAACAAACACCTAAGTGAACAAATACCAGGCAACTAAATCAACCCTACTGAAGCAAAAACAGCTGCCTGAGGAAGCCAAGGGGTCTATCTTTCTTCCCAAAAAGCCTCCGAGACTCTTTTAAACAATGGGGTTTGTAGGGAATTTTGATGGATTTTTCATTCAAAAAATTCTGGATTAAATTAAATGCAAACTACCGCTCCCGCACCCCGTCCTTGGGCTACTAACGCCACTAAAGTCAAGAGGATAGCTAGAAAACAATAACAATAAATGTGATTTAATGAAAAAAGAAGAGAATAAAGTTAACTGCAATAACTATAGACATTATTATTTTTGTTATTATTTGTATTATTAAAAATCCATTTAAATTAGGCACGTTCACCTTCGCAGGGGCTGGCAAGGTGGTGCCAGCGGTATCCTCCTTCACAAAGGCGCTCTGTCAGGGCTTCATCCCGCAGTATCAACGAGGTGGTAGGGTGGTGGTGGGGTGCATGATCGGTCCCAGCGATTATTATCACCTATTGGGGGCTCTCACGTGACCACACTCATATCACGTGATATCTTCTCCTCCACAATGGTGCTCTTTCTAAGAATATACGGGGCTCCATTTATGAAAATGCTTAAATGACACCGGTTATAGTAAGTTAAGACAATATAAGTTTGTTACTAAGGAACAATAGGGTGCTACCACGGTTAATTGTTGGGGGCAGTCACCTGCCTAGCCCCCATGTCACGTGACTTACCTGGCAAGTTGCCAATGTAGGTCACGTGGGGGCTAACATGGGTAAAAAGATAAAATCAAATCAAATCGAGCTATAACCAACTCCACTTAGGTAAGAAACGCAACCAGATCTACTTAGCAACTAAAACAAGACGCCAACTAACGCAAGAAAGCCCACTAAAGCTACCAAGGCCAATAAGACAACTAAGGGCACTGAAGGTCCTGGCTCAACTAAGTCCACGGGCAAGAAGCGCAGCTACATCTACTCAACAACTAAGAAGCCAACTAACATAAGTAAGGCCACTAAACCAACCGAGGCCGGTTAGACAACTAACGCAACTAAAAGCGCTAAGGCAGCTATGTAAACGAAACGATGATTTTCGCAGTTTTTCTGAAAGGTCTTCACATAGGATTTTCATATTTTTTTCAAAATGAAGGTTGCCGTTTAGACATAAATCATTGTACTTCACTAAGGAACAAACCAAACATTCGTATCTTGTACCATTGCTCGGACATAAGTGGTGACTTGGCTCTTTGCCAAATTATTTGACGTCATTTGGCAATGTGCCAACTTCCCGCCACAAATGCCCCTGCGCACGAGCAGTCCATTTCTTTCACTATTTCCATGAAACTTTCCTCGAAGGGCTGAGTATAACACTTGCAGTCTTCCTACCTGATGTTATCTTCCACAAGGGAGGCTGAGATTTACGGAAACGTTATAAAATAACAACAACGTCAGCAAATGCTACTAAGGCAACTCAGCCAAGAAGAGCAACTACATTAATGGACGGAGTTAAAGCTACTGGGGGGAAATTCAACAACTAACGCAACCACAACAGCGAGGTTTACCTTGCACAACTAACACTAATAACGCAAGGAAGGCAACTTAGGGCACAAAAGCTACTATGGCCACTATGGCAACAATTACGACTACATCTTCTCTACTAAACAAATGACACACACACCGAAACGAAGTTAACAACTAATTTCTCCCAAAACAAACGCTACCAACGCCACATAAGAAAGAAAGAAAACTAGGGCAACGAAGGAATCGAAATCAACTCTACTGAAACGAATAAAGCTCTACGAGTAGGGAGACTGGAGATATACAGAAGCTGTCATAATAATCACAACGTCACGAAATGCAACTGCAACTTACGGCAATGAGGCAAGAAGAGCTACTTCATTAAATCAAGGGGTCAACACAACAAACGCTACTTGGGCAACCAAATGAACAACGCTACCACAAGAACAAGGGTACTGTCAATAACTGCACAAAAGCTACTATGGCCCCTAAGCTAAGAATTACAACTACATCATTATTCATTTCTACCAAACAAATAACGCATACACTAAAACAAAGGCAAACAACGAAATGAAAAAAACTAACGCCACAAAAGAAACAAACACCTAATTGAACAAATACCAGGCAACTAAATCAACCGTACTGAAGCAAAGCTGCGTGAGCAAGCCAAGGGGTCTATCTCTCTTCCCAAAAAGCCTCCGGGACTCTTTAAAACAACGGGGTTTGTAGGCAATTTTTATGGATTTCAACCACAACAGCGAGGTTTACCTTGCACAACTAACACTAATAACGCAAGGAAGGCAACGAAGGGCACAAAAGCTACTATGCCCACTATGGCAACAATTACGACTACATCTTCTCTACTAAGCAAATGACGCACACACCGAAACGGAGTTAACAACTAATTTCTCCCACAACAAACGCTACCAATGCCACATAAGAAAGAAAGAAAACTAGGGCAACGAAGGAATCAAAATCAACTCTACTGAAACGAATAAAGCTCTACGAGTAGGGAGACTGGAGATATACAGAAGCTGTCATAATAATCACAACGTCACGAAATGCAACTGCAACTTACGGCAATGAGGCAAGAAGAGCTACTTCATTAAATCAAGGGGTCAATGCAACAAACGCTACTTGAGCAACCAAATGAACAACGCTACCACAAGAACAAGGGTACTGTCAATAACGGCAAAAAGCTACTATAGCCCCTAAGCTAAGAATTACGACTACATCATTTCTACCAAACAAATAACGCATACACTAAAACAAAGGCAAACAACGAAGACTACTAACGCCACAAAAGAAACAAACACCTAAGTGAACAAATACCAGGCAACTAAATCAACCTAACTGAAGCAAAGCTGCCTGAGCAAGCCAAGGGGTCTATCTCTCTTCCTAAAAAGCCTCCGGGACTCTTTAAAACAATGGGGTTTGTAGGGAATTTTTATGGATTTCTCTTTAAAAAAATTATGGATTACATTAAATGCAAACTACCGCTCCCCCACCCCGCCGTTGGGCTACTAACGCCACAAAAGTCAAGAGGCTAGCTAGAAAACAATAACAAAAAATGTGAATTAATGAAAAAAGCAGAGAATAACGTTAACGGCAATAACTATAGACATTATTATTTTTGTTATCATTTTTATAATTAAAAATCTGTTTAAAGTAGGCTAGAAAACAATTAGCAAAAATTACAGCTAATTAAGGTCTACCACAGCTAATTAACGCCTACTCAGAAGGCCTGCTAAGAAGGCCTACTACTAATTAAGGCCTACTACTAACACACATCAGCTACGTGAAGAACTGCGGCAACTATTCTCACTTCATCTAATAATGCAACTAAATCTGCTAAGGTAACTATAACAATGACGGATAACAAGAGCAAGTATAAAACAACCACACCAACGACGAAAATAAGACTGGAAGTACTGATATTGTGGCGCGCGAAGCGCGACAGTGGCCGCCGCAGGCGGCCCGGGCGCCAAAGGCGCCCAAGCCCTCCGCAGGAGCTAGGAACTCCGAACCCGCGCGCAGCGCGGGTTCGGATTCCTAGTCTATATACATAACGGCTGCAAGGTCGGTTAAGATTGTTCTTTTGTTGTGGACTATGTTTGTGTGCTGTGCCGGGATCTCCATCTTCCCGTGCCCCCTCACCGCCGCTCTTCCACTCCAAAAATCGCCCCGAAAACCAAGGTTTGCAGAATGCGTTCGAGAAGTTGGGGGCAGCCACTTCCGATGGGGTAGGAGCGGGGGAACTTTTTGGCAGCCGTCCTATTTTCCAGTTTGACGTACGCTCAACGTCACGGAACAATCGAGGTGAGTCACTAACGACTCTTGATGGGGTCATCAAGGGTCGTCAACGGACAAAATCGGTTTGTCAACGGAAAACAATGCTGGATTGTCAACAACCTAGGGGCTACGTAACACCGACGTCACGCTATGGAACTTCACAGGGGCTCAGTCCCTCCTCCGCAACAGGTGGGGCAAACACCCACACAAACAATGGGATAACTGACAGGGGGCAGTCACGTGATGGCACCCCATGTCACGTGACTCACTTGGCACCTTGCCAAAATTGGTCATGTGACTCGGCACAACCCCCGAGTTCCTATCATGTGACTTTGCAAGTCCCTACGTTTCCAGTCAGCACAACATGGAAATCAACACGAAATACATAGGCCTATTCCAATCTGAAGCAAGAAGTAAAACTGTTCTGTCGTCCATAATACGCAAGAAGCATATAACTAATGCTTTCTTCCTGCTCCAGCGAAAACATAGGCCTACTTACGTTTCACTTCCATGCTCTTCATTTCTGAAACTTCCGTTGAATTCCCTTCACTTTTAATTCCCCAAGGTAATTTCATCCAATTTATATTTAATAATTGCTATCTTCGAAGATATACTCCCCAAACAAACACTTCTGTAGATATTTCAACTTCACGAATCACTATCCTAACATTCAGCGGTCAACTAAAGATCATTTGCACGACCAAATCTTACGACGCAACAGATTTTGCAGGTAATTTCATCTTGCCAAGATCATTAGGTAGGAAGTTAATCGTGCCAAGATCATTAGGAAGACACTTCTCCGGGAAACAATCGTTTAAAAGAACGATCACATCATTAGTTGCTCATTACTTCAATTTATAATGAATACGTTCACCTGCACAGAGGTTATTGTGCGCAGCAGTCAGCACTTATCCAGCAAAGACAAAAGGTACTTCCTGTTAGCTATTTTCACATTACCTAGCCCCTCTACCATATGCAGATTGCCATTGGCTAATTTGGATTGGTACAGACCCCATAGTGAAGCCACTAAAGATGAAAGCCGACTGTTATTGGCTAATTTCAAATGACCTAACAGATCTAGCATATGCAGATTGCCATTGGCTAATTTCAATTGGTACAAAACCCATAGTGAAGCTACTAAAGATGAAAGCCGACTGCTATTGCCTAATTTCAAATGATCCAACAGATCTAGCATATGCAGATTGCCATTGGCTAATTTCAATTGGTACAAAACCCATAGTGAAGCTACTAAAGATGAAAGCTGACTGTTATTGGCTAATTTCAAATGACCCAGCCCATCTAGCATAGGCAGATTGCCATTGGCTAATTTCAATTGGTACAAACTCCATACTGAACTTACTGAACATAATAGCCGACTCTTATTGGCTAATTTCAAATGACCTAACAGATCTAGCATATGCAGATTGCCATTGGTTAATTTCAATTGGTACAAAACCCATAGTGAAGCTACTAAAGATGAAAGCCGACTGCTATTGGCTAATCTCAAATGATCCAACAGATCTAGCATATGCAGATTGCCATTGGCTAATTTCAATTGGTACAAAACCCATAGTGAAGCTACTAAAGATGAAAGCCGACTGCTATTGGCTAATTTCAAATGATCCAACAGATCTAGCATAGGCAGATTGCTATTGGCTAATTTCAATTGGTACAAAGCCCATAGTGAACTTACTGAATATAATAGCCGACTGTTATTGGCTAATTTCAAATCACCTAACCGATCTAGAATATGCAGATTGCCATTGGCTAATTTCAATTGGTACAAACCCCATAGTGAAGCTACTAAAGATGAAAGCTGACTGTTATTGGCTAATTATAAATGACCCAGCCCATCTAGCATAGGCAGATTGCCATTGGCTAATTTCAATTGGTACAAACTCCATACTGAACTTACTAAACATAACAGCCGACTCTTATTGGCTAAATTCAAATGACCTATCCCATACAAAAGGGGGCTACACTGTCAGGGCAGTCACACTATCTCACTTTAGTTGGGGGCAGTCACGTGTCTGCCCCCATGTCACGTGACTTACTTGGCAAAGTTCCAAAACTGGTCATGTGACTTGGCATGGTGCCAAGTTCCGGTCATGTGACTTGGCACTTTGCCAAATTATGTGACGTCATTTGGCAATGTGCCAACTTCACCCCACAAATGCCCCTGCGCATGAGCAGTCCATTTCTTCCACTGTTGCCACAAAACTTTGCTCGAAGGGCTGAGTATAACTCTTGCAGTCTTCCTACCTGATCTTATCTTCCACAAGGGAGGCTGAGATCTACGGAAACGTTCTAAAATAACAACAACGTCAGCAAATGCAACTAAGCGAAATTACCCAAGAAGAGCAACTACATTAAAGGACGGAGTTAAAGCTACTGGGAGGAACTTGAACAACTAACGCAACCACAACAGCGAGGTTTACCTTGCACAACTAACGCTAATAACGCAAGGAAGGCAACTAAGGGCACAAAAGCTACAATGGCCACTATGGCAACAATTACGACTATATTTTCTCTACTAAACAAATAACGCACACACCGAAACGAAGTTAACAACTAATTTCTCCCACAACAAACGCTACGAACGCCACATAAGAAAGAAAGAAAACTAGGGCAATGAAGGAATCTAAATCAACTCTACTGACTCAAATAAAGCTCTACCAGTAGGGAGACTGGAGATCTACCGAAGCGGTCACAATAATCACAACGTCACGAAATGCAACTGCAACTTACGGCAATGAGGCAAGAAGAGCAACTTCATTTAATCAATGGGTCAACGCAACAAACGCTACTTGGGCAACCAAATGAACAACGCTACCACAACAACAAGGGTACCGTCAATAACGGCAAAAAGCTACTATGGCCGCTAAGCAAAGAATTACGACTACATCATTTCTACCAAACAAATAACGCATTCACTAAAACAAAGGCAAACAACGAAGGCTGCTAACGCCACAAAAGAAACAAACACCTAAGTGAACAAATACCAGGCAACTAAATCAACCCTACTGACACAAAGCCGCCTGAGGAAGGCAAGGGGTCTATCTCTCTTTCCAAAAAGCCTACGGGACTCTTCAAAACAATGGGCTCTGTAGGGAATTTTTATGGATTTTCCTTTAAAATGTTATGGATTAAATCAAATGCAAACTACCGCTCCCCCACCCCGCCCTTGGGCTACTAACGCTACTAAAGTCAAGAGGATAGCTAGAAAACAATAACAAAAAATGTGAATTAATGAAAAAGAAGAGAATCATGTTCAAGGCAACAACTAATTTCTCCAACAACGAAGGCTACTAACGCCACAAAAAAAACCAACACCTAAGTGAACAAATACCAGGCAAATAAATCAACCCTACCGAAACAAAAAAAGCTGCCTGAAGAAGCCATGGGGTCTATCTCTCTTCCCAAAAAGCATCCTGGACTCTATAAAACAATGGGGTTTGTAGGGAATTCTTATGGATCTTTCTTTAAAAAATTATGGATTAAATTAAATGCAATCTACCGCTCCCCCACCCCGCCCTTGGGCTACTAACGCCACTAAAGTCAAGGAGATAGCTAGAAAACAATAACAAAAAATGTGAATTAATGAAAAAAGAAGAGAATAATATTAACTGCAATAACTATTTTTCATTTCATTTTTCATTATTTTTACACGGTAGCCCCGTCAATCGAGAGGATTGCTTTACAGGGGGCCGTGCCAAACTTTACAATATTACTAAAAATTACTAACAAATTACCTATATTTACAATCTAAAATAAAAAATTAAATGAAAAACAACGGAGTTAGCCTGAGAGAGGCAAATTACTCTTCAGCCTAGAAGACATCGACATCGTTATTTTTTTTTATTATTTTTGTTATTCTATCTATTTAAAGTAGGCTAGAAAATAAATAGCTACAATTACAGTTTATTAAGGTCTACGACAGCTAATTAACGCCTACTAACAAGGCCTACTAAGAAGCCCTACTACTAATTAAGGCCTATTACTAATTAACGCCTACTACTAACACACTCCAGGTACCCGAAGAACTGCTACAACTATTTTCACTTCATCTACCAATGCAACTACATCAGCTAAGGTAACTAGAACAATGAAGGATAACAATAGCAAGTATAAAGAAACCACACCAACGACAAAAATAACACTGAAAGTACTGATGATATGGCGCGCGAAGCGCGACAGTGGCCGCCGCAGGCGGCGGCCCGGGCGCCGGAGGCGCCCAAGCCCTCCGCAGGAGCTAGGAACTCCGAACCCGCGCGCAGCGCGGGTTCGGATTCCTAGTCTCTATATACATAAGGAGTGCAAGGTCGGTTAAGATTGTTCTTTTGTTGTGGACTATGTTTGTGTGCTGTGCCGGGATCTCCATCTTCCCGTGCCCCCTCACCGCCGCTCTTCCACTCCAAAAATCGCCCCGAAAACCTAGGTTTGCAGAATGCGTTCGAGAAGTTGGGGGCAGCCACTTCCGATGGGGTAGGAGCGGGGGAACTTTTTGGCAGCCGTCCTATTTTCCAGTTTGACGTACGCTCAACGTCACGGAACAATCGAGGTGAGTCACTAACGACTCTTGATGGGGCCATCAAGGCTCGTCAACGGACAAAATCGGTTTGTCAACGGAAAACAATGCTGGATTGTCAACAACCTAGGGGCTACGTAACACCGACGTCACGCTATGGAACTTCACAGGGGCTCAGTCCCTCCTCCGCAACAGGTGGGGCAAACACCCACACAAACAATGGGATAACTGACTGGGGGCAGTCACGTGATGGCACCCCATGTCACGTGACTCACTTGGCACCTTGCCAAAATCGGTCATGTGACTCGGCACAACCCCCGAGTTCCTATCATGTGTAGAGGGTGGGGCTCACACCCAGGTAAACAATGGGAAACTGACTGGGGGCAGTCACGTGATGGCACCCCATGTCACGTGACTCACTTGGCACGTTGCCAAAATCGGTCATGTGACTCGGCACAACCCCCGAGTTCCTATCATGTGACTTTGCAAGTTCCTACGTTTCCAGTCAGCACAACATGGAAATCAACACGAAATAAATAGGCCTATTCCCATCTGAAGCAAGAAGTAAAACTGTTCTGTCGTCAATGATACGCAAGAAGATTATAACTAATGCTTTCTTCCTGCTCCAGCAAAAACATAGGCCTACTTACGTTCCACTTCCATGCTTTTGCTTCCTGAAACTTCCGTTCAATTCCCTTCACTATTTCCCCAAAGGTAATTTCATCCAATTTAAATTTCATAATCGCTATCTTCGAAGATCTACTCCCAAAACAAACACTCCTGTAGATATTTCAACTTCACGAATCACTATCCTAACATTCAGCGGTCAACTACAGATCATCTGCACGAACAAATCTTACGACGCAACAGATTTTGCAGGTAATTTCATCGTGCCAACATCATTAGGTAAGAAGTTAATCGTGCCAAGATCATTAGAAAGCCACTTCTCCGGGAAACAATCGTTATAAGAACGATCACATCATTAGTTGCTCATTACTTCAATTCATAATGAATACGTTAACCTGCACAGAGGTCATTGTGCGCAGCATTCAGCACTTCTCCAGCAAAGACAATAGGTGCTTCCTGTTGGCTATTTTCACATAACCTAGCCCCTCCACCATATGCAGATTGCCATTGGCTAATTTGGAATGGTACAGACTCCATAGTGAAGCTACTAAAGGCGAAAGCCGACTCTTATTGGCTAATTTCAAATGACCCAACCCATCTAGCATAGGCAGATTGCCATTGGCTAATTTCAATTGGTACAAACTCCATACTGAACTCACTAAACATAATAGCCGACTGTTATTGGCTAATTTCAAATGACCTAACCTATCTAGAATATGCAGATTGCCATTGGCTAATTTCAATTGGTAAAAAACCCCATAGTGAAGCTACTAAAGATGAAAGCCGACTGTTATTGGCTAATTTCAAATGACTCAACCCATCTAGCATAGGCAGATTGCCATTGGCTAATTTCAATTGGTATGGACTCCATACTGAACTTATTGAATATAATAGCCGACTCTTATTGGCTAATTTCAAATGACCTAACAGATCTAGCATATGCAGATTGCTATTGGCTAATTTCAATTGGTACGGACTCCATACTGAACTTACTGAACATAATAGCCGACTCTTATTGGCTAATTTCAAATGACCTATCCCATACAAAAGGGGGCTACACTGTCAGGGCAGTCACACTATCTCACATTAGTTGGGGGCAGTCACGTGTCTGCCCCCATGTCACGTGACTTACTTGGCAAAGTCCCAAAATTGGTCATGTGACTTGGCACGGTGCCAAGTTCCGGTCACGTGACTTGGCACTTTGCCAAATTATGTGACGTCATTTGCCAATGTGCCAACTTCCCCCCACAAATGCCCCTGCGCATGAGCAGTCCATTTCTTCCACTTTTGCCATAAAACTTTCCTCGAAGGGCTGAGTATAACTCTTGCAGTCTTCCTACCTGATCTTTTCTTCCACAAGGGAGGTTGAGATCTATGGAAACGTTCTAAAATAACAACAACGTCAGCAAATGTAACTAAGGGAACTCAGCTAAGAAGAGCAACTACATTAATGGACGGAGTTAAAGCTACTGGGAGGAACTTCAACAACTAATGCAACCAGAACAGCGAGGTTTACCTTGCACAACTAACACTAATAACGCAAGGATAGCAACTAAGGGCACAAAAGCTACTATGGCCACTATGGCAACAATTACGACTATTCTCTACTAAACAAATAACGCACACACCGAAACGAAGTTAACAACTAATTTCTCCCACAACAAACGCTACGAACGCCACATAAGAAAGAAAGAAAACTAGGGCAATGAAGGAATCTAAATCAACTCTACTGACTCGAATAAAGCTCTACGAGTAGGGAGACTGGAGATCTACCGAAGCGGTCACAATAATCACAACGTCACGAAATGCAACTGCAACTTGCGGCAATGAGGCAAGAAGAGCAACTTCATTTAATCAATGGGTCAACGCAACAAACGCTACTTGGGCAACTAAATGAACAACGCTACCACAACAACAATGGTACCGTCAATAACGGCAAAAAGCTACTATGGCCGCTAAGCAAAGAATTACGACTACATCATTTCTACCAAACAAATAGCGCATACACTAAAACAAAGGCAAACAACGAAGGCTCCTAACGCCACAAAAGAAACAAACACCTAAGTGAACAAATACCAGGCAACTAAATCAACCCTACTGACACAAAGCCGCCTGAGGAAGCCAAGGGGTCTATCTCTCTTTCCAAAAAGCCTACGGGACTCTTGAAAACAATGGGCTTTGTAGGGAATTTTTATGGATTTTCCTTTAAAATATTATGGATTAAATTAAATGCAATCTACCGCTCCCCCACCCCGCCCTTGGGCTACTAACGCCATTAAAGTCAAGGAGATAGCTAGAAAACAATAACAAAAAATGTGAATTAATGAAAAAAGAAGAGAATAATATTAACTGCAATAACTATAGACATCGTTATTTTTTTTATTATTTTTTTTATTCTATCTATTTAAAGTAGGCTAGAAAATAAATAGCTACAATTACAGTTAATTAAGGTCTACGACAGCTAATTAACGCCTACTAACAAGGCCTACTAAGAAGCCCTACTACTAATTAAGGCCTATTATTAATTAAGGACTACTACTAACACACTCCAGGTACCCGAAGAACTGCTACAACTATTCTCACTTCATCTACCAATGCAACTACATCAGCTAAGGTCACTAGAACAATGAAGGATAACAAGAGCAAGTATAAAGAAACCACACCAACGACAAAAATAACACTGAAAGTACTGATAATACGGCGCGCGCAGCGCGACAGTGGCCGCCGCAGGCGGCCCGGGCGCCGGAGGCGCCCAAGCCCTCCGCAGGAGCTAGGAACTCCGAACCCGCGCGCAGCGCGGGTTCGGATTCCTAGTCTATATTACTACTCGCTGAGACGGTCAGATCAAACGCTGAATTTGTCTGTCTGCCGCACTTATTCCAGACCTCTCCCGTGTCCTGGAAGCTCGCTCTTCGTCTCCAAAAATCGACAGGAAAATCTATGTGTGCATGAGGATGTCCATATTTTGGGGTAGCCTCCTGCAGCTGGGGTATCAGCGGGGGAAAATTGTTGGCAGCCTTCTTCAGCAGGTTATTGTTTTTTGAGTGACAGCCGATTGTTAGCCGATTGTTACTAACGACACTTGATGGTGCTATCAAGGGCCATCAACGAACAAATCACTTTGTGGTCGATGGTAAACAACCAAAGACGTCACATTGGACGTCACATGCACATTCACCTTCGCAGTGGCTGGCAGGCCTCTGCCAGCGGTATCCTCCTTCACAACGGCACTCTAAAGGGTTTCATCATCCCGCAGTAAGTATTGACGAGGTTGTAGGGTGGTGGGGTGCATGATCGATGCCAGCGATTGTTACCACCAATTGGGGGTTGTCACGTGGCCACACCCATATCACGTGATACCTTCTCCTTCACAATGGTGCTCTTCCTAAGAGTATACAAGACATATTGGGATGACACCAAGTGAGGGCGCGTATAGCATAGTTACTGACGAAGATGTGGGGGGTAATGATACTTTAAATTGCTGGGGGCAGTCACGTGCCTAGCCCCCATGTCATGTGACTTACTTGGCAAGTTGCCAATGTAGGGCACATGACTTGGCACAATGCCAAGATAAGGCTCAAATCCTTACTGGTTGTCAGAGCATGCGGAAATCATCCAATTTCATGCTTGTCAGCCAATGAGATCACCGCTTTCTAGCCCCTGGAGACAAAATCGGTCGTTTGAGGTAAATTTTCTAGTACCCTCACTAAAACTGAAATGGATGCTAGAATACTTCAGTTATTCGCAATTTTTTTTGATAAATCAGTTGTGGGGATGTCCGTCCAGAGTTGTTTACATGTTTAGGCACACAGCTTGTTTGGGGCCGGAGCTGCGTTCATTTTCCGGTCGAAGAATATTGACCTTCGTTGAAATATCTATAGAAATCGCTACAAATGAGATATACAGATAAGAATTTCAGCGATTACGCATACTGACCTGAGCAATAACCGAAACTCTTTCACTGCTATCATATCTCAAAATTGGAGGCAATTTCTAACGATTTCTGGTAGAGACATCATTTGGGCCTAAGCTTGTCCTCGCTTAAAACTCATTCCATTGCACTTAAAAAGTAATGGTAAAGTTCTTGAGCTAGATAATGCGCTTACCCATGACTCAGACACCAGTTTGACTTCGTTTGCCTTCTTTAATTTGCCAAATTTTTGTAAGAAACAACCAGTTGTGGGCGAATTGCAAAAACTTTCCTCGGTCCATATTTTTCTCTACACAGATTCTCCGCTTCAAACAACAAACAGTGAACTTTGACATTGTATCATAAAAGTCTTGCATCACAGAACATTCCTTTAGAACGATTCCATGCGCTTTAGCGAGGCACTCGTGAATTGTATTCACGCATTTCGTTCTTTTCGTTCTTATTTCAATCAATGCAAAACATAAAAAGAACAAAACATTGTTTTGGGTTTCGCTAAAAAAGATACCCGGTTTTGCACTTTTGTTTGTTTGCATTGACTGATTGAACAAAATGCGTGAAAACAATTCACGAGTGCCTCGCTAAGGCGCATGGAATCGTTCTATAGGAATGTTTTGTGATGCAAGACTTTTATGATACAAAGTTCACTGTTTGTTGTTTGAAGCGGATAGACTGTGCAGATAAAAATATGGACCGAGGAAAGTTTTTGCAATTCACCCACAACTGGTCGTTTCTTATAAAAATTTGCTAATGTAAAAAAGGCAAACGAAGTCAAACTGGTGCCTGAGTCATGGGTAAGTGCATTATTCAGTTCTAGAATTTTACCATTACTTTTTAAGTGCAATGGAATGAGTTTTAAGCGAGGACAAGCTTAGGCCCAAATGATATCTCTACCAGAAATCATTAGAAATTGCCTCCAATTTTGAGATATGATAGCAGTAAAGGAGTTTGGGTTATTGCTGAGGTCAGTATGCATAATTGCTGAAATTCTTATCTGTATATCTCATTTGTAGCGATTTCTATAGATATTTCAACGAAGGTCAATATTCTTCGACCGGAAAATGAACGCAGCTCCGGCCCCAAACAAGCTATGTGCCTAAACATGTAAACAACTCTGGACGGACTTCCCCACAACTGATTTATCAAAAAAAATTGCGAATAACTGAAGTACTCTAGCATCCATTTCAGTTTTCGTGAGGGTACTAGAAAATTTACCTCAAACGACCGATTTTGTCTCCAGGGGCTAGAAAGCGGTGATCTCATTGGCTGACAAGCATGAAATTGGATGATTTCCGCATGCCCTGGCAACCAGTAAGGATTTGAGCCTTATCTTCACAATGCCAGGTTTTCAGCATGTGACTTGGCACCTTGCCAAGTTCTGTAACGTCACTTGGCACCTTGCCAACTTCCCCTAAATTCACCCCCTGATGACATGCAGCACATTCCCCTGATCATTATTTCAAAAGCTACCTTGCATAGGGAGATTCAACACTTACTGACCTGCTAAAAAACCAAAAAACGAAGCTAACGTTACTAAGGCAACCAGCGCAAGTAAGACGTAAGACAGCAGCACCAGCAAGAGCAGCTAACGCAGCAAATGCTACTGTAACAACGTAGCTAACTAACTAACTAAGAAAACGTAAATGATACATAACTAAAGGAATCGAGCAAGCAAGTAAGCCAGCTATCTTGAAACTAATCCATATGTGAGCCGGGCTTTTCAACCCCCTTCCAGGTTTTACTTGCCAGGTTGTTAAACGAAATCAGCTATGTCACCCCAACCTCCCTGACTTTTGCTAATTATTGATAACTTACATTTGGACGGAAAAATGTTTAAACAATAGAGCTCACACAAGTCACGTGATATGCCCATACTTGGAAGCAGGTAGCAGCAAGATCATTGTTTTCCATGATTTCCATGGAAAGATTTCCTTGAATTATGGAGCATCACATAGCAAATGAATCTGCAAATAAGAGCTTTCGTTTGATGCCAGAATTTCTAGAATTTGCTGATGTCGGCATTTTTTTATTATGATCTCATTCTGGCTCCCATTTTCGCCTAATTCGTAAATTTTTTCAATTTTCTCAGACTTTTTCAATTCAGTGAGCTCTATTGATACATTTGTCATAGGTTACCACCATTTTGCAGCCACTTTCTCTCTATTTTTACATAGAAAAAGCAGTGGCACAAATTACGTCATCAGAATTGGCTAATTTCGCTCAAAATATCACTCCAAAATCGTCATTTTCAATAAAATGATATTTTCCCACCAAATATTGATAAATTTAACCAACAACTGCATAAAGTTCATGCAAGATGGCCTTTAAACACAAATTTAACTTTAAACGCCTAATTTTTACTGATTTTCAACTTCATTATGTCACTGTGACCCCGTTGTGACCACATAAGACGTGGCAGCCATACCCAAATTGCACTACATGCTACAAACTACTTGCTCTGTAATTGAACCAAGTTCTATTGAATTCTGGTGACTCTAAGGCAGTTTTCACAGAAGGGCGGAACCCCCCCCCCCCCATAAATGGTACCTCAAAAAACCCATACGGATTAGGGTCACCTAAGGCAACATGATTGATTTTATTGATTTGATTGATTGATTTTATCTTTCTTACCCATGGTAGCCCCTCAATAAAAATAATTGATTTACAGGGGGCCATGCTAAAAACTTACAAATAACTACTCATCTACAATAGAACGAAATTTGCTATAAAACCTAAACCTAAACTAATTACAATTTGTGCTAAATAAACGAAAGAAAACAGAAAAGAACTGGTGAGTGAAATTCATGGTTGCACCTTCTTTTTAAAAGATCTCAGTAGGGGGTTGAAGTATTTCTGATCTCAGGCCCAAGACTGTTCAACAAACAAGACTGTACAACAAAGGCTACTGGGGCAATACCCAACTAATTTTCCCCTATAACTTTTTTAACAAGCTGCTTGGGCCAAGTAAAGCAATTACAGCAAGTAAGGCAACCACAACATTCACCCTACGTAACGTGTATACAATAATATAACCGAAAGCGCCTCTATATCATTGAACGTACGTAATGTCATCAAAGCAAGGCCAATACGACAACTAACACAACTAAAGGTGCTGGGGAAACTAAGTCCACTAAGGAAAGAAAGAACACAAAACCAACTCCACAACTGAACAAAGACAAGACAACACCTAACGTAAGTTAGTCCACTAAAGCAACTGAGGCCAATAAGGCAACTAACGCCACAAAAGGCGCTGAAGTTAGAAATTTCCCCACCCTGAAAGCATTAAAAAAAGAGTTGCAAAAATGCATCATCAAACGACCAATTGTAATTTACCAAATTAACAATGTACATGTACATTATTTGTTATTTTAAGTTTTTAGCATAGCCTCCTAAAAATCAGTTATTATAACTGAGGGGCTGCCATCGGTAACAAAGATAAAAGCAAACAGCATCAAGCTATAACCACGTCCACTAAGCCAAGAAACGCAACTAAATCTACTCAACAACTAAAGCAAGAAGCCACTAACGTAAGTAAGGCCACTATACCAACTGAGTCCCGTTATGCAACTGACGCACCCCCAAGGGGGGGGGGGTACTTAGTATATTTGTCGCGCGGGGATGAGCCGTTTTCAAGAGTATCGTTTTCACCAATTTTTTCTAGCACAGGGTATCAAAATCAAAATGAGGCAATTTTTCTAGAGCAGGTTGTCAAAACATGTGAAAAAGGAATATATTCTTAGATCGGGTCGTTTTTCGGTCAGATTTCATGTTTTGGAGTATACTTTTCACGACATTTTTCTAGAACAGGTTATCATTTTGAGCGAAAAATTCTGGAGCAGGGGAAAACAATTTTTTTGCATGGGCACACCCCCGTACAAATTTAGGTCAAGTATCCCCCCCCCCCCGGGTGACGCACCTAAAAGCGTTAAGGCAGCTGAGTCCTTAAGGCAACAAACGCCGCTAGACTAACTCAACTGAAACAACTGATACAACCAATGCACCCACAATAATGACGGCAACTAACTTTTCAGCAGATTATCTCTTTCACGTCCAAACTTCCACGGAAGAAGCAAGTCCCAAAATACACTCATATGCATTTCCTTGAATTTCCACTCAAGTACTGCTTTATTGAATGAACTAACGAAGATACATTTTCCACTGAAGTACTGCTACTTAGACGAACTACAGCGAAGCTAAAAGGAACGCGGAGGCGCGGCGAAGCCGCGCCGAGCGGGCCTAGTTGCTATTGATAGGCTGATGGACGCTATAACTACGACTCATGGACTTTCACATTGAAAATTGGGACGAAATTGTTTCCCTCGATTTCATGTCCGATATGGAAACCATAGCAACGCTGTAGGAAAGGGCGACTAATGGCGGTGGGCCTAAATTGTCAGCTCAATCGTCAGATAATAAAACGCCTCAAAATTCAAGTTTTGAGTGACGTTAGCAATGAACAAAAGTCACAAGTATTCGCATGGATGTTTCTTAAATATAAGAATTAACAAACCTTTAAGTTTCAACAAGAATTTCCTAATTTTGAAGGCAATCTTCATCTAGCAATAGTGCACGCCAACAGGGCACAGCTCCTGAAATTCTCCAACTACCGAAAAGAGGCCATTAACCTCGTTTCAAAGGGCACAGAAAAATCTGTGCGCCCATTGTGCATTTTCGTCCCACTTTTTGATGTGAAAGTCCATAAGTCCCAGTTTGAGCAAAAGTATATATTGTTGTTGTTGTCATTGCTGTTGCTGTTGTTGTTGCGATAACTGGGACTATTTCGTGAGTCTATGCGCCGATGACAGAATAGCAATAGACGTGACCCAGGGCCTCCCAGGGAGCGCCGATGTGTCCTGTGCGTAGGCAGAACCGTCTAGAGGGGGGATAGCCACAGCCAGGGTAGTTACCAGGGGGGCCGGGGGCCCGCAAGAAATATGGTATGTATTTTGCAGTTTTCTTTCAGGAACGTTTTCAGGCCCTCCGACCCACTGAGATTCTAAATAACATCTAAAAGCAGCGTCTTACCAGTGCATAGGAGGGCGTGGCCCAAGGATAAAAGGGGCTCCATATCGCCAAACTGTAAACAAATTTTATAACACCGCACGTGGCCATTGTTGCACGTTTGGCAGGCCATAATAAGTCGTACACTGGACCGATCTTGAAGATTCATGACTAGGACATTTTGCAAGTTTTTTGCGTTTTCTGTTTCTAGAGCCAGAAGCGAGTTTCTTAAAATGTTCGTTTTCGAAAACATTGAAAACGATAAAAAAACGTCGATCAAATTTTAAGAGATTCAACATGAATGAACAAAGAGAAAGCGCTTCAGGGGGATTTTGGGGTTTAGTACGAACTCTCGTATATCAGAATACAATTGGTCGATTTCTGAATCGCAAATCACCACGAACAAGTTCTCTCTTTGTCCATTCATGTCGATCATTTAGAAAACTTGATCGATGTTTTTCGATCGTTTTCAGTGTTTTCGAAAACTAAGATTTTAGGAAACTCGCTTTTAGCTCTAAAAATTGAAAATGATAAAATTTGCAAAAAATCCCAGTATCTAATTCAGGCTTTCTGCTAACGATTAAGTCATAAATCATCAAAATCGATCGAGTGTACGATTTATTGTGGCCTGCCAAAAGTGCATAGTTTATTTTGGCGCACCCGGTACAAAGATCTATCTTCAAAATGATGCTTTCATTTTCGAATAACAGGTAAAGTCGCGTGTGCTATTGCCCATCAAAAAACTTCAAAATCACCGTTTCGACCGAAATTTGGAGAAAGAGCCCCTTCAAATATGCTTCAAATTACTACTTTTCAAACGGTTCAAGTTCTTTTTGCTCCACCCAGTATGTTCTCTGAGATTACATCTGAGACTTAACTGAGAATTACAGGAAGTCAAAGAGTATGAAACCCTCGTTTCGACCCCAATTAGTTGTCAGCAAATAGTTGTCGAAAACTAAACAGTATTCTGTGGAGGCCTTCAACCTGTTTTAAAGCTCAAAAATTGCGCGTAGAGTTGCAGTTCCAGTGGCATGATACACAGGGTAACACAGCCTCTTGGCATGACCGCAGTTTCAATCAAAGTAAATGCAACCATAGTCAAGAAAATTAATGAAAACTGCACTTATTTTTTCGATGGCTTAAGAGAAAGATAAAGTTTTCCATCAATTCGTTGCCTTTCGGGTCCAATTCTCTTTAAAATAGCAGCAATCGTACTAACAGTTTGTTCTTTAGTTAGGCCTGTTTTCTTTGTTTTGAATTTCTTCACCAAGTCTGTCGTCGTCATTGGTTTATGAGCAAGATATCTGCGAATTGTTGTCTCTGTTATTGCTAAAGGCTCTTTGCTATTGGATAAAGAAGCTTCCGATGGAACCTGCAATGATTTCTGCTTCTTGCTTGAATCTTGTGCCTCCTTTCGTTTCTTGGAACTTGATGCAGCACCTGAAACATTAGCGAGAGTAAAAATAATAACCAGAAAAAATCAAACATTTCTTTTTGAATTTCGGAACAGAGATTACATCCTATTACATTGCTCTACCGTGTGAGTCAATGAAAAGAATCCCCGTTTAAAAGGCCACGGCTCATTGGATATCTAGATGATGATATCGGCAAATATATAATTTAATGGTAGACATGTTCATATCTACTTTAAAATTTACCGGACTGAAATCGGCCACTTTGTTCTGAAATTATGAAGGATTTTCTTAAGAAAGCCTCTTCAAGAAACCTTCAAACCATACCCAAAATTACGACCAAAGTTATTCAGGGGGTTATTCAGGGGGATTCCATTTTCCCAAGAGGACAAAATTTATGAATACATGCAAGTGTCATCATTGTTAGGAAGCAAAAACAAGGCCATTTTGCTCGTCGTTTTCACTCGTGTTTGCAGGTTTTTGAAATGGGCTTTTTGCAGAAAATCTCCAATATCCACGGAAAGGAATGGCCGATTAAAGCCCAATAATTACTGAGCCTAATTGGACACATTGGCATAAAACAATATGATATTTCTGTTGACCAAGGTTTCTGCTAAGTAAACAGAAAATGTTGAACTAATTTTGGAGATAAATCCATTTTTCTGAAATCAACAAAAAGTTTTTGAAAATAATTTGTGCAGCCAGTGTTGACGGAAACATCGCGATTTTCATATCTTTTGATTGCCAAGACTATGCAGAACCACATCCTTTTCGCTGTTTTTCCATAGGCCGAATGATACTGGGAAAATCCACTGTTTTCAAAGGAGATTAGCTTTGCAAAACGGCAACTCGCTGCTCATTAGAGTGGAAAGCAGAGTTACCTTGACCACAGTGCTGATTATTTCCTCGTGTTTCATTTCGGACGTGTACCAGGGCATACCGTTCTTGTGTGGTCCTCCTTTCAAGCCATCTTTTAAATCACAAAGGAGCATTGTGTATGGAGCTAGACTTATTACCTGGAGTCTCCCGTTTCCCTATGCTCCTTGACTTGATAATGGCGCTTCGGTCAACAAAGAGACTCATTTCCCTACGCTGTAGAAACGGAATATCTCTAAGCCATACTCTAATCAGCACATGACTTTGCGACAAAAACTTGTCGCAGATTGACATTTTTGCCCGGTTTTACAGCTCTATGTCCACAAGGCCCTCAGTGAAGCGACAACAACAACAACAATTCAACTCAATAAGATGAGCGTAACTAGAGGGTCCTTATGTAGTGAGGTTAGTATGGAACCTGAATATTTTTAGGAGCCTGAAAGTTTATTGTCACTTGGTTTCTTTTCAGGGCTTTACTGTACGTTTTAAAGGGGCATTCCTCGAAAATTAAATGCATGCAGAGATTCACTTTGTCATCCCGATCGAGAAACAGATTATGTCAGCCCTCGGAAATCGTTTTCCTTTCCTCGATCGCACTTCTCAAACGCGAGATATGGAAGGAAACATTTGACCAATTTTAATTTCAATACCCTACCATTTTATGCATCGTTCTCGGCGAACAAAGGTAGAATATTTTCGTTGTTGTCCGTCGGTTGGTCATCGGCGAGTTCTGATAGGCTCGTTGCGCAACGCTCGTTAAATTGAGTTTGAATGTCCTGTTGTATTCGTTCATTCGTATGTCCAGGGTCGACTACGCGAAAGAGAATTGATCGGCTTTACCGAGAATTCTCGTTTTCTGTCTCGGATTCAAATTCCAGGATATGGCTGAGTTCTCGGTCTCTATTTTGAAAAATAGCTGTTTCGTTTTTGGCCGGTTTGAGCTTTATTCAAGTTGGAGAAACATTGGAAAATGTTTATAATGATAAGCATGTTCGTTTTAAAAGCAAACAACGCAGTTCACCGATATCCAGTTTTTTTTCTGCGGAATGCCCCTTTAATAAACCCAAACTTACCTTGTAGCTTTTCTTTTTTGCTTGGAGGAGTACCATCACCTGGCTCTCGACTGTTTGGGCGTTTGCGAGATGACGGAGATTCTGAAGAAAAAAAACGAAAACGATGACATAATGCCTAGTTCTAACTTTTCTCTTTATTCAAAATGAGTGCGAAATAGTTCTCATTCCTTCAACCGTTTGAAATCCGCCGAAGCCCAGTTCTACCAGTTTGTCCAGATCAAAGAAAGCCGAAATTCGAAAATTAAAAAATAACATTTGCAACAATGCTGAATAAACTTCGGGGGATAACAACGTGATTTGCTACAAATTTCGAGCATCGGCTTTCTTTGATCCGAGCAACCTGGTAAGGTCGAGCATGGGTCGAGCTTGGGAAGATTTCCAAAATATCCAGGAATAAACTTTTTAGGTATTCTACAAAAGAGTCTGGATCGAGCGATATATTTAGACATTTTCATAAGAGAGGTTCCATCAAATGGCGTTAGAGCTTCTATCGCTATTGTGCACATTCCAAAATTCTGCAAAATGTATCAAAACATCGCTCGATTCAGACTCTCTGACAGAATGGCTAAAAGATCTATTGAGAACTATTTGGTGTCTGTTTTAAATAATTTCAAGGAGGAAGGCAAAGACAAATGTTGTGCAATGTTTAAAAGCTGGGGAACATTCTAAAGCAAAAAACTGGTTGGTCCTCCTTTATCAATCATTTTCATTGACTCACAAGATTTTCAATGAGATTTAACTCCAGCAGCAAGAGTAAGTAAAAATGTTTACCAATATCTCTCCTGTTTGCTTGTGGTGTTGGTGTCAGCCTGTTAGCTGCTTCAGTCCTTAATTTACCTGAAAATATCATGATAAATATCTATTACTATTTTGAAAAGTTAGCGATGCGATGGAATGAACATGTGAGACAGAAGAATATCCAGTTAAGTTCTCCTTAACCGGTCGTTTAAAGGATAAGCCCGGGGATGGTATATCATAAAATAAAACAAAACATTAAACTGTTGTGAATGGTGTGTAGTACTTTTGTTAAATTATTTTCTCTCTTTTGTCTGCGAAATGACGTATTTCCATCTGCGAAATGAGCGGTGTGACGTCATAAACGCACAATATCATAGCTTCGATGTCATGTTGAACACAAAGGCTAGCCCTCCTTATTTCGTACTCTTATAAAATGGCAATGACACTTGGCCTAACTTATGAAAAACGTTTAACGAATTTACGGCGGATGCCAAAACTTGGAAAGGAGTTACAATTGTTTTTTTGGCAGATGGTAAGGTCGTTTTTGACAATAATTTTATTAACGCCGGACTTGTCTTTTAAGATTTTTACAGCTTTAAGAGTAGCTTTGTACATACCTTTTAGTTCATATGCTTACTTAGTTTAAAGCTCTGGCTTGAAGGTGGACGCAAATTTGAACTTTCAAGATCAAAATTTCTACTCTCAAAGCACCAATATCAACAAACAAGGTATCTATATTCAATTAACTCTTGAGGAGTATTTTGAGAATGATTAGCCATTGATTACAGCTAAAGTCACACCGCTAGACCCAACCAAACCTGTGTACTTTTTCCTGGGACACGCGGTAGTTTAGGACAAAATTTTACTTGCCATCTTTAGCTTTCTTCCCCAACGGTGGAGTTGTTGTCTGTGATGCATCACCTTGTGGAGTTGGCGTTGCAGAACGACTGCTTGAACTCGACCCTGAAACACTTCCAGATCGACCAGACTTCTTTTTCTTGCCGTCATTACCTATAAATGACAACTTTATTTAGCTACCGGGTATGTAAAAAATGTCAATCCCCGTTGCGTGCATAAGCGTGCAAAAGTCAATGTAAATTTGCTCGTGATTTTGGGCACGTTTTGAATGTGTCTTGAAGAGGCTTCCTCAAGAAAATCCTTCATAATTTCAGAAAGGAGTGGCCGATTTCAGTCAGGTAAATTTCATAGTAGATCTGAACATGCCCACCATTGCCAATATCATCGTCTAAATATCCAGGGGGTTATGGCCTTTCAAACGAGGATCATTTATGGCATTTTATTGTTACATTGAGCTTTAATATAATTATCTCTAAAATATCAATTCTGTACAAGCTCAAAAAAGAGTAGTTGCCCCGTTACCTTTTGCACTGGCCATGTTACGAAACAAACTGTGCACTGTCCCTAATTTACCCTTTGCGTGAATCCGAACTGATGAGAGCCGAACCGAAGCGATTAAACCTGGTTTTCAGTACATTGTTTGCAGTTTTTCCGCTAGTTTCACAGGCTTATCTGCATAACTTTGTTTTGTTTTGCTTTGCAGGATTTTAACTTACTTTTTCCCCACAGGTTAACTAATATTTAGTTTGAGTGTTCATAACGATGAGTTTGTTGTTCCAGGAAATTTTCAAAATAACTTGCATAAAAAGTTTCAATGAAGTTAAGTAATTTGAAACAAATATCCTCAAATGCCTTGCATAAAAAAAGCAAATTCGGAACATTTGCACCTTGCATAAAAAGCACATTTGTAATATTCTATACTCTGCACAAAAAACAAATTTTAAATCTTTTGTACCTTGCATAAAAAGCACATTTGTAATATTCTATACTCTGCACAAAAAACAAATTTTAAATCTTTTGTACCTTGGATAAAACGAACAAATTTGGAATATTTTTTACTTTGCATAAAAAGAGCAAATTTTGACTATTTTGTACCTTGCATAAAAAGAGGAAATTTGAATATTTTGTACCTTGCATAAAAACAGCAAATTTGGGATAATTTTTTGTACCTTGCATGAAAGGTGCAAATTTATAATATTTTGTACCTTGCATAAAAAGAGCAGATTTTGAATATTTTTCATCATCATCGATATCATCATCATCTTCATCCAAACTGCTTTCTTCATCTCCAGCTTCTCTCTTCAAAATTTCTTTTAATTCCTTTCCTGCAGATGTTAGGCCTCCATCTTCTGTTTCTTCCTCCTCTTCCGAGTCACTCAGCGTGAATTCATTTAACTCATCCTTTGCTTTCGTTTTCTTGTTTGTTTCTGGTTCTGGTTCATCTTCCAATAACTCTGCTTCATCATCTGCAAAGAAATGAGGCATCGAGAGCCCGTTTATTCGATCCTGTTTATATCTAATTTCCATATCACCTTCCAGTTTCTCATTCTGCCCTTCCAGTTCATGATAGCGAAGGGATTCCTCATAAGCTATTTCTGTTATTGCCTTTCCTTGATCACTGCTGACTAAATTCTTAATCTTCATCATTGACCATAAACATTGATCTCGCAAATCAATTATTCGGTGATTCCGATATGTAATTAGATTATTAATCATGCAAACCACATACTTGATGATGATTCCGAAATGTAATCACGTCCTCTTGATTCCTTATGATCGAGTTCTGTAATCATCAATCACTTATAGATATTTTCAAAATAATGACCACCAACCATAGACATTAATCATGCAAACCACTTACTTGATGATGATTCCGACATGTAATCACATTCTTTTGATTCCCTATTATCAAGCTCTTCTTCTTCATCGGAATCCAAATCACCGAAATCATCTTCATCGTCCTTTTTCTTCTTTTTACTGGTGTACGTATCTTTCTTTTTTGCCTTGGTTGATTTCTTCTCTTTACCTGAGCAACCGATAGGAAAAGCAACGATGAAGTGTTGAGATTAAAGGAGCTGTACAAGATTTTTGTAAAAAATGGAAAGTACGAGACAACCCGCGTATGTGACTAAAGCTTTCAGATCTAATGGCGACCAGTTTCATCGCAGCTTCTACGTAAGTTTAATCGTAGTGTTTCCTTATCTATGTCTATGAAATTGTGATGGAACTTTTGATATTCATCAAAACTTTCAAATATTCAAATACTCCATCAAAGCTTCCATTACAGAGACTTTCGCAGATATTTTGGATTACTATTCTCTGTGTGAAATCGTCATTGGCTGTGTTGTGTTTAGCCTAAACACAATCGATGATTTTCCTCGCAATGCCACGCAAGAAGACGGGTTGTACAGCCCCTTTAATGAGCACAGAGGAAGACCTCCTAGGAATCAAGAACAACCAATGAAGTTCTTCGGACACATAATGAGGGAAGGATGCATGGAAGAATGATTTACAATAGGAAGGATTGAGGGCACTAAGGACAGCAGAAGACAAAGGAGAAAACAGCTGGAGAACATCAAAGATTTATTTTAACTGGATAGGAGCTGTGAAATGATTCAGAGTTGCTGGGATAGAGCACTGGAAGTTCATGATCTCACAAGCTATACGGCATAGCACATGAAGAAGACCCGAGCAACATGAATTTGATTCATCCTTCGTCTTTATTGGGGAGGGGTAGGGGAAGGAGTTGGCATTGCAGGCTACGAAAATTCAACAAACAGCTTGTAAGTTGAGCAACAGCTAACTGAAAAGTTCTTCAATTAAATGAAATTCCATAAAGTTGTATTGTCAGCTGCATGTTGGTGAATTTCAGAGTGTTGGAGATGTGAGACTTGTCATCAAGTTGTTGAAATAATACAGTTCTACGCATGTTACTTTGTAAATGAAAAATATCTAGGATGACGAAAATTTGTAGGTTTTGCGTCAGTTTCTTCCTTACCTCTTCGTTTTAATTTCCTTTAGTTCAAGTGCTGCACCATTTTATTCACGTTAATTTAAATCGTGTGCATTACATTGGCTTCATTGCATTAGCTTCAAGTTCCGATAAAAAGGTAATAAATTTTCAAAATTGGGTTTGATTTATCAATCTTGAAAAAATGTACCATATTTATCACTAATGACCATGTACCATGTACCACATTTATCATGTATGACCATATATAGGCACACCTAGCGTGATCCAAGGCCTTCATCGATACCAGTCCAGTCTGACGATTTGTCAGGATAGCTTCCCAGTTACTCGAGCCATAAGATTTCAAATTTTAAGTCAATCAAAAGTTACAAAGACAAAAGTTTTTTCTACCTTTTTTCTCATCGTCCTCATTTTCCTCTGAAGACTTCCCAGCATCACTATCTTCATCATCATCATGAATCACCTGCAGATTTAAATCATTCACTGAAGCAAGAACAGGAATTTTTAGCAGACAAACGTTCCACGAAAAACCGTTTTTTTTTTTCAGTAATTTGTTTTGGGTGGGCAGGAAGTATTCCTAGCTACCTAGAGCTAATTCAAGCCCACTATGCATGCCGCATCCAGGCATGGGACCCCTAGTTTAACGTCCCTTCCGAGCGAGGTCAAGCCTCCGAGCGAGGTCAAACCTCCGAGCGAGGTCAAGCCTCCGAGCGAGGTCAAGCCTCCGAGCGAGGTCAAGCCTCCGAGCGAGGTCAAGCCTCCGAGGTCACCCATCCGGAGTTTGACCTTACCCGACCGAGCTTAACTTCAGTCACCTGACGGAAACTGAATAAGCCGCTCGGCCACTCACCCCACCTTCAGCTAATGGCGGACACTAAGGGCGAAAGAGCGCAGCCACCCTAATGCTAGGTAGAACAAAATGCCGTTTTTTGAAAAGGAATGTGCAATTGATTCGCCCCCTGTAACTGGCAAAGTGTTCACCACTACCTTTAGAGAACAAATTTTTCACAAAAAACTATGTAAATTCAGAGTGAAAATTTCGGCAAATAAATTCTCAGCCAAAAGCAAGTAATGTCAGCGATAACACAGACGTATAATGCTATAATACGAACCACTACTCTTTACTGACACCCATATAAAAAGCGATTTGTGATTTCAGACAAAGGGAATTCCATACCCGGTTGGTCAAGTCATAAACGAAAACAAAGCAAGCTGCAAACATTTCTCTGAAACCCAGGTCGCTAGCTCACTCGTTGTGCATTCCAGAAAGAAATGGTCTTTAAGAGCAAATATTAGCACATATCGAAAGAAGAAGGATATATCTAAACTTTTGCCTCGGGCATTTTATTTTTTTCGTACAGAAGCTGAGCAGTAAATTTTCTAATTCCACCTAAAAGGTACGAGAATTGAATCGCCTCCCAACTGGCTTCTGCACAAAATAAATAAAAATGCCCGAGGGAGAAGTTTAGACATATCCTCCTTCTTTCGATATGTGCTAATATTTGCTCTTGAAAACCATTTCTTTCTGGAATGCACAACGAGCGAGCTAGCGAACTGGGCTTCAGGGAAATTTTTGCGGCTTGCTTTGCTTTCGTATATGACTTGACCAACCGGGCATGGAATTCTCTTTGTCTGCAATCACAAATCGCTTTGTATCTAGGTGTCAATAAAAAGTAGCAAGTCCTATTGTAACACTATCTGTCCTTGTTGTCAGCGAGTGTATTTGTTTATAATCCATTAAAAATTTTACAAAGCACAATACTAACTGCACTAACTTCAAGCTACTTTACGAACACAACAAGGACGATACCACGGGGACCAAAAGACAATGATACATCGAAAAATAAGGCATACTGGGCGAACCTACAGGGTGTCCCAAATTTGTGCCCCGTTTGCCAGAAGATTGCGACAAAACGGCAAAAGATTCTCGCCAAACTTTTGCATGATGTTGCTCTTCAGATATTCAATTAAAGTTTGCAACCATCCTCGTAAAAATCCGTTGAGAAATGATGGAGCTATGACCTTGAGAAGAACAAATTTGCCTGATGACTGAACCAGCGGTCGGCCATTTTGTCTTACTATTTTGCAGTGATAAGTAGCTTCACGTGAGGTAAGAAATAATTTCTGTGAGGTCAGAAATAGTAGAACTCTCAGAGGATTATCGGAATTTTAACGAAAGCTATGAAATTGGAGGCTGCTGTTTCATTTTCAATCCATGAAGTTAATTATCGCTGCAAAATAGTAAGACAAAATGACCGACCGCTGGTTTCAGTGATCAGGCAAATTTGGTCTCCTGAAGGTCATAGCTCCATCATTTTTCAACGGATTTTTATGGGGATGGTTGCAAGCTTTAATTGAACATCTTAAGAGCACCACCATGCAAAAGTTTTGCGAGAATCTTTTGCCGTTTTTTCGTAATCTTCAAACAAACGGGGCATAATGTTTTTGGGACACCCCGTATGCCAGCAAACACAAACCACAGAAACCACCTAATGTCTCCTTCAATTCCTACTCTGACCATCCCCCCAGGACACCCCCGGGCATTTGCACGAAAAATATTCCCGGCCCCCGGGCATTTGACCGTAGATTTTTCCCCGGCCCCCGGGCATTTGAATAGCATTTGACTAGAACAGGAGCTTTTGCTTATAGGCTTATACAGTAACTGGGAATATGGCATTTTCTTATTGCCCGGCCCCCGGGCATTTGACCATCGATTTTTCTCCGGCCCCCGGGCATTTGAGCAAGGAATTTTTGTTGACCCCCGGGCTGCCCGGGGGGATGGTCAGGATAGGAATTGAACGAGACATAAATGACTTGTATGATTTATGGAGCCTTGAACAAACTATGGAGAACAAGCTTACAAATGACGTTATTTTAACAACAAAACCTAGGTCTGATTTTCGTGAATTTCGACCAAAATTGCGAGTTGTTCTCGTTGCTGCTCTCTCGGCTGAGGTTCTGATTGGTCATCCTTATCGCTAATATCGCTAATCTGCATAGCCTCCAAATCTTTAACACGACGTAAAAAGGTGGGTGTAAAATTCAACGACCTATTTCTTCTGATTGAATAGCTTGGAAGAAACTTTAGAGACTTATCTAATTCTACCGTTGGACATTTCAGAAGTTTTGAATATTTTTCGAAATTACAGCGTGTGACGTCATGAAATTTCTAATTCGTAAACCAGAAGAGTGACAGACTTTTGCTTGATGCAATATTGTAGGCATCCATAAACTATGGTTCTCTTCGAAATTATTTCATGTTGCCGCAAACAGTTTAGAAACTACGACGGTTTTAAGTTTTTTTGACAATTTTTCTTGATTTCTCGAAAAAAAAGAAAAACATTCTAATTCTGAAAATATTGAAGATTTCAGAAAAAACCAACGGAGAATGATAGCGAAATAGCTAAAGTTTCTTTGAAGTCATTTAGTTCAAAATTACAGGTCACTGAATTTTACACCAAGCTCTATAAAGATTTGGAACCTATGCTTGGCTAATCTGACGTCCAATATGAGAATGGCTCAACTGTTTATCCGTAAAATTTAATTAAAAGTAGCAATTCGTATTCTAGTTGTATGTTCTCCATGCAAAGGCCAGGGGTAGTCATGATCTTTTGCTCCCCTTGGTATCGTTCTTGCAGTGTTATGGCATATTGTCTTAGGTAATTATCAGACTGGAAAGAGAGTTTGTATTTTGCGCTTGCAAGTTGAGATGGCCTAAGTAAGATATTCGCGGAAACTTTGCAGTTTCTGCAGTTAAGAACCATAGGTTAAAACAATAGATCTTTTGTTTATTGCTAACTGCATGACTGAAAACCACGTAAGTTCCGCGCTATACAAACTTTCTGGGGTAATTAGTTATTGTAAACTTTTTACATTGGATACAAACAAGTCTGATTGAAAAGGAATTAAATCTTACCAAATCGTCTCGGAAAGTGCTGCTAACTTTATCTCCAACACGATGCTCTTCATTGTTCTCTTCACTTGCCTGCAGCCTCTTTTGCATCATCAAATTATGATAGTTTATAGTTTTATCTCTTTTCGATAACTCTCTTTCTGCATCGTCTAATGACAATGTTTGGTAGGTGATTTTTGGTTGAAATGTATACCATGCCTGTATTGGGACAGCCTCAAACACACCATCTGGGCATTGTGTAAGGATGTAATATGCTGAATTCTCTAATATTGTCCCCTCTTTCTTCCCTTCGAATCTGTTTAAGATAAAAACAATTAAAGTACCAGGTGTCCAAAACAAAAGTACTAAAGTTTAAGTAGTTTAAAAAATCACCAAAATTTGAATAACAAACAAAACATAAGCTTGATCTCTTTTTAAATGTTCCAAATATACTTAAAGATGTTTGTTTTTGTTACTTGAAGGGTATAAAATGACAAGCTGAAACACCTCATTCTGGGCCATTCTCTTTAATGAATCTTTCCCTAGAGCCATTCTTTTGATATTGTTCGTTATCCTTCAGGTCTCCAATGATAGCTAGCATTTCTTTGTGCAACGACTGTCTTTCTTTTTCGTAGTAGTTACGTGTGGTTTTGTGTGCTATCCTTTTCTTTCTAATAGTTACACGTAGTGTTATGTTTGTATTTCCTGTTTTATGTTGCCATTAGGTAGACGTAGTTTTTCGCTCTAAATAGTATTGTTCTAGTAGTAGGGTATAGTATTTTGTAAGTAGTGTAATAAGTAATCCGTATTGTAAGTTTTTAAATGGAATGCATAAAAAAGCATTTTTCTCTCACATTTATGGCAAAATTAGAATCTTAACACACAAAAAGAAATTAACATTGTAGTAATCATCGGTGCTTTTGCAGTATGCTTTATAACCAGGTAGCCCTAAAAAGGGTTATTTTCTCAATTCAAAACAAATCACAAAATCAACCCAGGGAAAAACAATTTGAACTTTGATCTACTTGCCTTTAAGGAAAATTTTAAGATCGGCCTTGTAATCAAAGTTTGATGATTTTTCAAAAAGCAGTACATTTTTTGGGACACCTGGTACAAAATGAAAGGGTTTAACAGGTCAGAGGTCATATCCCTGTGAAGATGTTGACTTTGAACATAACCTTGTGAAGATGTTGACTTTTTTGCTGAGATTAATATTAAACCTCAAGAAACGAATGTCAAACCCAAATGGTACACAAAATTTTTGAGAGTATTGGGATGTTCATTCATGTATGTACTGTAAAATCTTTGTGGTGTGTATTTCTTCTCTGCATGGGTACTTTTTCAAATAAGGTTTCATAAATATAAAGAATCTTTTGGCTAAACCTTACAAAACCAAATAAAAAAGGTCACCATTTCACAAAATCCCAAACCAATTACCGAAACTTCACAACTTCAAATCAATCTCAACATTAAGTTGTCACAGACAGAAAGTTGACAGGAAAAGGATGGCAATTATTTCATTCTTAATGAGAATGTAGGATTCAAAATTTTCTTTGAGTCTGGTTTTTTTGGATGGTAATCATAGCTTAAAGTGACCATGCAGCACCTCAAAAGATAGCTAAGCCTTTTAACTAAGGTAATACAAAGCATTTGTCATAACATTTGACTTCACACAGCTGGTTATGATCTAGCTTATGAAGTTTTTTTTTGGTCATCCAGTACGCTACAGTAAGACAAATAAATATGGCAATATTCAGTGCAATTTGATACCTCTTGTCTTTCTTGCCACACAATTTCAAGGAATATAGCATATCTTCTTTGTTGACTTCTTTCTTGACATGTCCTCTTCGCTTCTTTTTCATTTCTTCTTTCCACTCTTTGCCATATTCACTTCCTGCACCAGTGACAGTCCCTACTGCGGTTTCATCCTCACCTTGTGATAGAGCATGTCTTGATAAATATGCCTATATGAGAGATTCAAGTTGAAGAAAAGACAACTAGGACAGATTCTGTAACACAATACCATCACTTGCTTTTGATTGACACTGGAATTCAAAGGGATTAGCGATTGCAGAGAAAGGAATTCTCCCTTCCTGTAATTAAAAACAAACAAAACCACAAAAAGCTACCCTGAAACCCAGGTAGCTAGCTGCCTCATTATGCATTTCCAGGAATGGTTTTACAACCAAACATGAGCATATATTGAAAGTGGAAGGATTTATCTAAACATCTGCCTTAGGCATTTTATCTATTTTGTTTCAATTACATCAAAAAAATATGAGCATGGAATTGCCTACCAATCGGCTTCTGAACCAAAATGCCCAAGGTAGATGTTTAGATGTACCCTACATCTTTTGATATATGCTCATGTTTGCTTTTAAAAACAATTTCTGGAATGCACAGCAAGCGCGATAGCTACCTGGGTTTCAGAAAAACTTCTGCGGCTTTGTTTGTTTTGAATTACTGGTTGAGATAATTTCCTTTCCCTGCTTTCGCTGATAGCTTTGAATTCCTGTGTCAATCAAAAACAACTGATGCTATTTTGTTACAAAATTTGTCTTTGTTAGAAAGACTATTACAGTAAATACATCAAAGTGACATTGTTACGTAATTTCACATCCATCTGTTTGAAATGCAAGTTGGGGTTAAATGGAGCTATCACGAAATATAGCATCACAATTATAGGATTTTGAAAGCATTTCGTTTGTTGTTTGAATAATAAATCAATTATAAAAGCTGCAAGACTGATCAATGCGTACGGATAACTTTCGAGAATAGTTAACTGAGCATAAAGAAAGGATGTTGATTTAAAGAAGTGACAAACAACCATCAATTGTTAAAGATTGTGGAGCTTTCTAGAATAGCTTCCAAATCTTTAATGCGGCGTAAAAAGGTGGGTGTAAAATTCTATGATCTATTTCTTCTGACTGAGTGGCTTGAAACAAACTTTGGTTACTTATCTTTAATCCTACTGTTGGACTTTTCAGAAAATTTCAATACTTTTAGAAATTTCAGCGTATGTTATATTTTAATTCATTTGAGGGTGTGACGTCATCAAATTTCTAAATAAAAAACCAGAAAAGTGACAGACTTTTGCTGGATACCATATTGTAGACATCCATAAACTATATGGTTTTCTTTTAAATTATTTAATGTTGCTTCAAACAGTTTAGAAATTATGATGGTTTTAAGTTATTTTGAAATTTTTTCTTGAATTTTTGAAAAAGTAGAAAAACACTCTAATTCTGAAAATATTGAAGATTTCAGAAAAGTCCAACGGTAGAATTATAGAGAAATAGCTGAAGTTTCTCTGAAGTCATTCAGTTCAAAGAAATAAGTGACTAAATTTTACACCAGCCGTTTTAAATATTTGGAACCTATGCTGAGCTTTCTACAAAATCATTGACACAATGGTAACTTGGACAAAATTTATGCTTTGCAGTAAAAATCTGCCTGTTCCTGGAATTCATTCATTTGATTAATTTTCATTAACAATAACTTATTGTCTTTTTCCCCTTTAGCATTGAAAAGGACAGCATAGTTTGCAAAAAAAATCTCAATCAGTGAATCCATTGAAATTGCTATGAAATTCACCCCAAAACGAGATGTCACCATGGTTTCAGTGCTTTTGTGACCATCTGAACAAAGGTCATGCAATCTGAATGAATGTTATGCCAAAACATAGGCAGCAAAAACGAAAGAAATATAAACCATGGTACCATCTGTTTCTAATTTTGGTTGAAAACACTAAAGGACAAAAATTTCTTTCACACCATGACCTCTTAGCAGCTTTTGTCATCACATTTGTCCTGTACTTACATCTGATACTTCTGAAAAATTTGTTGGTCTTGGAGCATTTAATTTCATAACATAATAGTCTTTCACAAGGTTTCTGAAATGAGAAAAAGAACACATGGACTTCCATTGATAATCTACAGTCTATTCAAATAGAGCAGCAAAGATGGTGAGCCCTCATGAACCACTAGAATATTGGGACAATGTAGCAGAAGTGCACAACAGACACATTGCAATAGACATCTTAAAATGTTTGAATGGCCTTCCTTCAGCAACAAGAACAGAAACTGCCAAGCGAACATTCACTTTCCAGAGAGCTCAAATTATTAATAAACTTCCAAAGGACATTTGGGCAGAGAATCTCTAGTGCATTTTAAGCACAAACTAAATCTTGACAAAGCATCTTATGAAACAGGTTTTGAACACAGTTTCAACTTTGATGTAATTTTTTATTTCTTATTTCATCCTTTTTTGTTTAACAGGTCCTTGACTGATAACAGAATTTCTATTCTGAAATAGTACACATATTAAGGGCATATTCAGTTGGTAGAAGCTAAAATCCCATTCTTTTGGTGCCATTTTACCAAAAACAGTAGACTTTCCAGACTTCAGAAAATTTTTCATGAAAGCCCACCCTTGACCATTCTTTTGGTCATTCTGTTTTTGGTAGACTTCTGAGAGATTTATGATGTATTCTTTTGGGCTCCACTGAAAACCTTCCGAGGCCTCAGAAGCCTTGAAGCTGGTAGACTTCCAAGAGCTTGCAAAGAGCCTTGCTTTGTGAATTAAAAAGTTTACAAAACATTTGAAAATACAATGAAGTGTTAGAAATTCTTCTCTCTTAGGATTTGCAAAAAAAGTACAATGTATTGCAATGGCTTCAATTCGCTCATCCGAACACGACATTTGAACTCTCAAGCTTTCAGAATTCTCATTCTTTTGGGACTTTTCTCTGCCAAGTCTACCAACTCTACGATTTTCAGAATGTGTATTCTTTTGGCATTTTTCTCTGTGAAGTCTGCCAACTCTACCACTTTTGGAATTCGCATTCTTTTGGTAACTGGCATTTTTCTCTGCGAAGTCAACCGTTTTCAGAAGACTTTGCAGACTTCAGATGCCAAGAAGAATACGCCCTAAAGATTACTTTATATAATCAATATTATTTTTCTGATGGTTTCTAAAGTCTCCAGCTTTTTTATTTACTTCAAAAACCACATAAATCAATATTAAAAGATCAAACTGGAAGCCACAAAGAGAAAATATCATATAAATTAAATACAAATGACTTTGCATGCTGATATTTTTAATATTTCACATGTCTGCAAACTTTAATGATTGAAATATTTTGTGGTTGGAAAATTTTTTAACAAAACAAATGTACTGAAATTTTCCATACAAAGTAAAGAAGAGTTACAGTACATAAAAGTATTTCCATATCATCGACATCAGAATCAATATGCTTTGCTTTAAAAACTGCAATCTTGTTCTTCTGCTGTTCTTTTTTAGGGGTCGTCCAAAAATCCACCTGTGATCAGTTAGCGGCATTTGGCTGCTAACTTCTTGACCCCCTCCCTCCCCCTCCTTAACGGAATTATGTATTTTCTGACATGCAAGTTTCAAGTCTTTTATTATGGGCCTAAATTGACCGCGCATTGGATTGCAGGACATTTTAAATCATAACACCAGCAAAAGTTGGCAAAAATCATTGTAAAGAGTGCATGAAATTGAGCCTAAACATACATTTTCTTAATCAGGATTCCTTAAATAAAGTTCCGCCAATGATCACTTAGCGGATTTTGATGAAAACCCCTCCCCCCTTAGCGGCCAAATCAAAATGCCCCAGTCTGCAGAGAATGGCACTTTTCGACGAGATCTCCAGTGTGCAACAAGAAATTTCTTTTGTTCTCTATTGTCTAATTTGATGGACTTTTAGTTTTTGGACGACCCCTTACTTCTTAAATCAAATGAATTTCTTACCTTGGAACCCTTAATTTGTATTCAACGGCATTGTCTATTTTTTGAGTGTTCATATCTGCAATACCTGTGAGAAAAAAATTACATCACAAGGATAACAAAAGAAAGTTTGCAGTGCCAAGCACGGCAAGCAAGTCAAGTCGAAGGAAAGGAAGGTGGTGCAAGGAAGGGATAATATGAGCATGTGACAAAAGCCTTTTGCAAGAAGGACAGCTAGGCTAACTCACCCTCTTAGTGTTTGTGAAGTAAATAACCATATGATTTCCACGCTTACCGCCTTCTTTAACTTCTTGCGACAGGTCTTTCTGACGAATGCCTACTTTTAGCTTAACTTAAGGCCATTCTTCTATTTTTGTGGCCCATTTCCCTACAACCTCGCTTTTGTACATGGTTCCAACTCTGACAGAGGCTAGCGGCCCACTTTCAAAAGTTTGACAAAAGTTTGACAAAAGTTCGTATGGCGTTCGCGTGTCGCGTGCTTTTCGCTGAAATTCGTACGGATTTAGCGGAACTTAGAAATTTCGGCAACAAGGACAGATTTTGAAACACAATAGCATGAGATACTTTTGTTGACACCTGAATTCAAAACAATTAGTGGCTTGTGGCTGGCTACAGACAAAGAAAATTCTCTCAACCATAAATTCAAAACAAAAAAAGCCACACGCGTTTCTCTGAAACCCAAGTAGCTAGCGCGCTCGTTATGCATTCCAGAAATTGTTTTTAAGAGCAAACATGAGCATATATCGAAAGAAGAAGGATGTATCTACACATTTACCTCGGGCATTTTATTTCTTTGGTTGAGAAGCTGAGCAGTAAGTGTTTTAATTACACCCAAAAAATAAGAGAATTGAATCGCCTTCCAATCGGCTTTTGAATCAAATAGATTAAAATGCCTGTGGCAGATGTGTAGATATATCTTTCTTCTTTCTATCTATGCTCATGTTTGTTCTTAAAAGCGATTTCTGAAATGCACAACGAGCGAGCTAGCTACCTGGGTTTCAGAGAAACTTTTGCGGCTTTGTTTGCTTTGGTTTACTCAGGTTTACTGGTTGAGAAAATTTCGTTTGTCTGCGATCGCAAATCGATTTCAAATCAGGTGTCACTCAAAACCAACTCGTGCTATTGTCTTACCAAATCTGTCCTTGTTCATTTCCACGCTTTCTGGACAAAACTCCTTCTGTTTTGTAACTTTTCAAAAATCTCTTTTTATTGTATATTCTTTCTGCGATTTATAGTATGTAAAATTTTGGCACAAGCGTCGAAGCACAGAAAACGAACTTTCTAACCCGGGGGGGGGCACTACATATATTTTGGGTAGGGGGACGTGCCATCGGGAAGGGTATCACTTTTCGCGATTTTGGTACGAGGAACGGTATCGATTTTCACTATTTTGGTATAAGAGACGGTATCGATTTTTGCGATTTTGGTATCAGTATAAGGTCGGGTATACATTTTCGGAAAATTGGCATAAGGAACGGGTATGTCTTTGAAGCTTCAATGGCACGTCCCTGACCAAAACCTGGTCAAGGACCCCTGCCCCCGGGCTTTCCAAAGCCCGGATGAAGCTTGGCCAAACTGTTGCAATATTTCACTATTTCCAATAAACGACACTACAGAGGTCTCTACAAAATAGCTAAATCTACAAATCCCGGGCCACAAATATACAATAATGAAGCTAAATCTACAAATATACGTTACAGCCAAGTTTGGAGAGCAACAGGGGGATGTGCCTGCCAAAGAAACAGTGTCTCCAATACCAAATGTATTGATTCTGTCAAAGGCGGGCATGTCACACTGGGAATCGGGAATGATGGTCCTACCTTTCTCCGAAAACCAGTAGTTCACGTAAATTTTGCACCACCTTTGTCCCAAAAACTGGTCGTTTTACTTCACAAATTTCCACAGCTATTTTTCTTCAATTTGTATCACTGACGATGTTTGTCCAAAAAACCAGTCGTTTCAACCAAATAATGTTGTCGAAAGCAATTAGCAATTGTAGCCATGAAAGAACAAGTGTCCCAAAACCGGTTGCCGGGCAAAGGTAGAACCGCTTTGATGAAAAATTGGAATTTCTGGTCTTTTTCCCTAGATTTGGCGGACAAAGGTAGAATTGCATTGGTGAAAAATTGGAATTTCTGGTCTTTTTCCCTAGATTTGACGGACAAAGGTAGAATTGCTTTGGTGAAAAATTGGAATTTCTAGTCTTTTCCGTAGATTTGGCGGACAAAGGTAGAATTGCATTGGTGAAAAATTGGAATTTCTGGTCTTTTTCCTTAGATTTGACGGACAAAGGTAGAATTGCTTTGTGAAAAATTGGAATTTCTAGTCTTTTACGTAGATTTGGCGGACAAAGGTAGTACCGCTTGTGTGAAAGTTTGAGATACTGATCTTTTTTGTGTTTAGATTTGGCAGACAAAGGTAGAACCAGCTTTCAGGTAAACTTTAGGATTTTGATTAGATGGGAGGTTAGAAAACTTGATTTTTGTGACAAATAGATGGAATAGGAAGACTGGTTTTAAAATGTCCCTTTGTACAAACACGGGGTCAAATATTTTACAGTACTTGCCCACCCCTGTTCTGTCCTACTGCTGCTGCCTGATGTTTGCCAAGAGCAGGGCTCAGCAACTTTCCGTGAACCCTCTATAAACAAATTACAAACATAATTACAGGTAGGACAACAATAACTAAGAAAGGAGACAGAGGAAATTGTACTTGGGGCATTTCTTCAGGGGGGGCTAATTCATTCTTGTGAAAATCTAGCTACCTACTACTACCGGGTGTCCCAAAAAAAAGTACTCCCGTTCGAAAAATCACCAAAAATTGATTTCACGGCTGATCTTCAATTTTCTTTTTTTGTCATGTATATCAAAGACCAAATTATTTTCCAATGTATAGCTGATCTTGTAATTGGCTTAGAAGGTAGCAAATCTAGCTCTTTTTAGGGCTACCTGGGGGAGTTAATTCATTCTTGTGAAAATCTAGCAACCTACTAGCTATCTATTCTTGGTATTTTTAAATAGTATGGAATTTTACTACCAAGTGGATATCATTTAATTTTTACGTTTCAATCAATCAATCAATCAATCAATCAATCGAGGTCAACC